>JALGQJ010000009.1:8483405-9010905 GCA_023055345.1 Quercus wislizeni | reverse complement strand
ATTATGCAAGTCATCATAAACCAAACAATACCTAAATCTCACGACTTATGTTTACATGAACTCTTAATTCTGAGAGAATAATGGACTTGATCTTGAAATGTAGGTTGCTTTGATATATCAGAAGTGAGATCTAATGTAACGGTCAAAACCTCAGTATGTTGGGTAGGCACATTTAGTGTTGATGAAACATATATTCTCAAGACGGAATTCATAATCTCTTAACGGAGATATAAAATATTCCCTTAAGATAAGTTTAATTCAATGAGTTAGGCCTAACCACTTTAATAAGAAATTACTAAAGTATATATTTATGAAATTGGATTTCATAAATATATGGTGAATAACTTAGAAGGATTAAAGCTAGCATCTCCAATCATGAGGGTTTGAACCAAGGTGGATCACACCTAATGGCACATCCTTGTTTATCTTGTTTGCCAACAAGGTCGAGGTACATCCTATAACTCCCACATTGACGTAGTTTGTTATCTTTATCTATAGTACTTTCAGCAGAAAGTTTTCAGTTTCGGCTAAATAAACTGTTCCCAAATGGATTCTTAATATGAGAAAGTTATTGCAGAAGTTAATGAATGCACTGAAAAAAATATGATTGAACTACAAGAAGAAAAAAAAAAAAACTTAAAATTATAGGTAAAAAAAAGAGAGGAGTTTGTGGTAATTGAATTGTGAATCTAAACCAAGAAAATTCACATGAAATTCAAAAGAATAACATAATTAAATGCAAAAATTTAATAGTCAACAAATGTGAAGCAAAGTACATGAAGGCTAAGATTGATAAACAAAATTATAGTTAATTAAATGAAGAAATTCAACAGTAAACAAATGTAAAAATAAGTACTTGAAGGTTGAAATTGATACACAAAATTGATGTTAACAAGGAGATGACAAAATAACAAGCACCAAGAAAATTACATCTACTTATGCCTCAGAGAGAAAGAGAGAGTGCGCACAGAGGGCAATAAACACAAAATTTTCAAGTTTGAAAATCAAACAATTAAAATAGTTTCACTAATTACCATTTATCTTTATCTATTGTACTTTCAGTGAAAAGTTTTCAATTTTGGCTAAATAAACTGTTCTCAAATGGATTCTTAATATGAGAAAGTTATTGCAGAAGTTAATGAATGCACTGAAAAAAATCTGATTGAACTACCAAAAAAATAAAAACTTAAAATTATAGGTAAAAAAAAGAGAGGAGTTTGTAGTAATTGAATTGTGAATCTAAACCAAGAAAATTCACATGAAATTCAAAAGAATAACATAATTAAATGCAAAAATTTAATAGTCAACAAATGTGAAGCAAAGTACATGAAGGCTAAGATTGATAAACAAAATTATAGTTAATTAAATGAAGAAATTCAACAGCAAAACAAATGTAAAAATAAGTACTTGAAGGTTGAAATTGATACACAAAATTGATGTTAACAAGGAGATGACAAAATAACAAGCACCAAGAAAATTACATCTACTTATGCCTCAGAGAGAAAGAGAGAGTGCGCACAGAGGACAATAAACACAAAATTTTCAAGTTTGAAAATCAAACAATTAAAATAGTTTCACTAATTACCTTTTATTTTTATCTATAGTACTTTCAGTGAAAAGTTTTCAGTTTCGGCTAAATAAACTGTTCCCAAATGGATTCTTAATATGAGAAAGTTATTGCAGAAGTTAATGAATGCACTGAAAAAAATATGATTGAACTACAAGAAGAAAAAAAAAAAAAAACTTAAAATTATAGGTAAAAAAAAGAGAGGAGTTTGTGGTAATTGAATTGTGAATCTAAACCAAGAAAATTCACATGAAATTCAAAAGAATAACATAATTAAATGCAAAAATTTAATAGTCAACAAATGTGAAGCAAAGTACATGAAGGCTAAGATTGATAAACAAAATTATAGTTAATTAAATGAAGAAATTCAACAGTAAACAAATGTAAAAATAAGTACTTGAAGGTTGAAATTGATACACAAAATTGATGTTAACAAGGAGATGACAAAATAACAAGCACCAAGAAAATTACATCTACTTATGCCTCAAAGAGAAAGAGAGAGTGCGCACAGAGGGCAATAAACACAAAATTTTCAAGTTTGAAAATCAAACAATTAAAATAGTTTCACTAATTACCTTTTATCTTTATCTATTGTACTTTCAGTGAAAAGTTTTCAGTTTTGGCTAAATAAACTGTTCTCAAATGGATTCTTAATATGAGAAAGTTATTGTAGGAGTTAATGAATGCACTAAAAAAAATCTAATTGAACTACCAAAAAAAAAAAAAAAAACTTAAAATTATAGGTAAAAAAGAGAGAGGAGTTTGTGGTAATTGAATTGTGAATCTAAACCAAGAAAATTCACATGAAATTCAAAAGAATAACATTATTCAATGCAGAAATTTAATAGTCAACAAATGTGAAGCAAAGTACATGAAGGCTGAGATTGATAAACAAAATTATAGTTAATTAAAGGAAGCAATTCAACAGTAAACAAACGTAATTAAAGATAAGTACTTGAAGGTTGAGATTGATAAACAAAATTGATGTTAATTTTTATAATGTCATCGCTTCCTACACCTTCCCGGGTCAGGTATGAGGCTTGAAAAGAATTGGGATTGAATGAGATGATTGGGATTTTGCAAACCCTTCTACTAATTAAAAATTCTTGGCAATCAATGACAACATACGCAACAAAGGATAAGAAAAAAAAGAGAATCAAGGGAACACAAAACAATTCAGCTCTATAGAAGATAGAGACAACACCCCTATAAAGAGCAACAACTCCCCCTACGAACAACAAAGGTTAAAAACTAGCTTCTCCCCCTATAAATATAGGAAAAAACAGCCCAAGTGTTGGGAAAAATAGTTTTGGGGAAAATAAAGACACACAAACCAAACTTAAAAACTAAGTTGAGGATACACACAAAGAAAAATATTCTTTCTTTCAATAAATGCAAACTTGACACTATGTGACCTATAAACATATGGTGTTTGAACTTAAATCAAGTAGAGAAAATATTTGCACATTATTATCCATCACATCTCTGCAGACAGAGGCATCATTGAATTCAGGTATACTGCAGAGATTTCCATTGACACTAACTCATCTATTCTTAACATAGATATGCAATGATTGATATACAAGGGAAGAAAAAAAATGATTTAAAAAAAAAAAAAAAATCAGGTAGAAGTTTTAGCATACCACAACTTGCCCTAAACAAAAATTAACACTACATTAAATTTGATGGAAGCACATTCCATCAAACTAGAATTGTTAGATTTTTTTAAATTTTTATAGGACACGCTTCTTGTATAGCTGCAAGGCAGTAAGCCAGTCCACACATATCCTATACCAAGCACATTCATACTAAAGATCTGACTAACAACATCCAATGCAGTATCAATGCTGAGTCATAAGAAAAACAAGTTTGATAATATTAATATCAAACTTGGTATTAAGGATTTCCCATAATATATGAATTCCTCTGATTGCAACCATAATGATATCCTTCACCATTCCCAGAACTGCGTGAGTATGATCTCTCCTCTTTAACCTACCGACAAGAAAAAAGAGTTTTATTTATTTATTTATTTATTTTGTTTAATATTTATTTTTCTTTTTCTTTGTCCTCCATAATGAGGCCCTGAAGAAAAAGATATTTAACCTAATTTGATTCTTACTATTTCTAATGAGAAGTGTTTAACTCTTGTCGATAAGTAAAACTTGACAGACATTTTGTTGGGCCCAAATTTATATTTGGAGTGAATGTTGCTAAAATAATCAACTTGCTTTTTAAGTGCCTTCAACAAATGTGAAGCAAAGTACATGAAGGCTGAGATTGATAGTATATCAATCAGACATGTAGGAAATGAACACTGCTAGAGGAGTAATATCCGAACTAAGTTGTACCATTTTAGTTATATTTTGGAATTCAATATCCATATTCACAATTATGTTTGTATAATTTCTAATAGGGTAAAATTTATATATAGTTCTTTAGGTGCAGTAGTTTAGATTCTTCAATTAAATTTACTCACATGGTTGGCCAATACAGCAAAAACAATATTATTTTTTCAAGGAAAATTAGATCCAACTACATTAGTCAATTAATCACATAGTTAAATTTAATTGGGGTATCTAAAATATTGTACTTAAGGAATTGTACCTAACTTTTACTCTTTTTGTTTATTCCCTCATTGTTTGTAAAACTTAATCACAAAACTTGTGGAATGAGAGTCAGTTCTTATCATTGTGATTGAGACACTTAATGACTTGGATGTTGTGTATTGAGAGACTTCTTAAAATTTCCGTGGCATCCCTCGGCTTCTTTAGGTAATTATCCATAACTTTTGCTTAAATTGTCCTTTTAGATTTTCAATTTATCAAATCACCTTATTATGCCCTCTCTCTCTCTCTCTCTCTTAGTTCCAATTTTTTTCATTTCTTTCTCTCATTGCAAATATGGCTGTTTTGAGAAATTGATGTTGATTAAGCCAATAGTCCTTTTTGAAAACTCAATAAGTGTGAAACACTAATGCTTGTTTAGACCCCCAATTTTAAAAATTACGGTTTAATTGCTTTTACTCAAAATAGATAGCTTAAAATTTTTTTATAGTTACTCATGAACATATCAAAAAGATTATGAATGGGTCTCTTTATAATCTATTAACAAAAGTGGGAGCAAGACTTGATGCAAATTTGAAGACCAAGATCATGGAATTCTTGAAGCATAATCTAGATATCTTCGCCTGGACTCACAAAGATATGCCAAGCATAGACAACAGGTAATAGAGCACAAGCTGAATGTCGACCTGACCAGAAAATCCGTCCAGCAAAAACGACGAGTTTTTGCTCCTGAAAGAAACCGAGCTATTATGCAAGAGGTAGAGAAGCTTTTAATTGTTGGGTTCATTAGAGAAGTCTATTACCCTGAATGGCTAGCAAATGTCATCATGGTAAAGAAGTCAAACGAGAACTGACGTATATGCGTAGACTTCACAGATCTTAATCGCGCCTGCCTAAAGGACAGCTTTCCACTTCCCAAGATTGACCAACTTGTGGATTCAAACGACTTTGCAAGTTATATACACCCAACAAATAATATAAATAAGTTCATTAATATAAGTTGACAGATGCACTTGATTTTTATCCAAATTCAAGACTTGTTTTCATTTTCCAATATAGCAAAAATATATTATTGTTCATCTGCGTTTTGAGTTTCACGATTCTTTATTTATTTTTTATTTTTTTTAGCGTGTATGAACAGTAGCCAAATTGTTCATGCACATGGATTCTCTGTGCAGGAGACAAAGTGCACCATTTAGGATATTTGTGCACCATTCATTATGTGGTAAATATGCCAGACACATTGCAGAGTTGATATATAAACCTGGTTTGGATAGGCCAAGAAAGAGAGAAAATAAAAATTATCGTTCTGATCAGTTCCGTCCCAACCCGGAATAGAGAATTCCAAAAAAATAGCAAAAAAATTTTAAAAATTCAAAAACACCATTGTGGCTTCCTTTCAAGCCAAAACAGGTTTGGAAAGGCTGAGAAAGAGAGAAAATAAAAATTATCATTACGATCAGTTCCTACTCGACCCATAATAGAGAATTCCAAAAAAATAGCAAGAAAATTCCAAAAAATTAAAAACCACCATTATGGC
Source organism: Quercus wislizeni (assembly GCA_023055345.1). Taxonomy (NCBI): domain Eukaryota; kingdom Viridiplantae; phylum Streptophyta; class Magnoliopsida; order Fagales; family Fagaceae; genus Quercus; species Quercus wislizeni. The sequence continues at coordinate 9,005,231 of JALGQJ010000009.1, read as the reverse complement.
TTCTTTTCAAGCCAAAATAGGTTCGAAAAGGCCGAGAAATAGACAAAATAAAAATTATTGTTCCGATCAGTTCCGTCCCAACTCGGAATAGAGAATTCCAAAAAAAATCTAGTTTGTTTTGGATTTGAGACACCATTAAATGAGAAGAAACCATAACATCCGACCTTATCTTTCTGAGAAATAGATAATTTTTGAATTTACTTGAAAAGAAGCCTCCTCTCCTGAGGGACATACTCAACCTGAATCCTGTTTTGGTCAGAACTACGATAACTTTTCAAATTCCAAAGCCATATATATAAATTGAAGGTTTAAAAAGTGAAGGGTCCGATGCTATGACTGACAATGTGATGATGCCTTTTGGATAGATCCAATCCCCACTAAAGTTGACCAACGGGGACTTGAAAGGTCTAAACCTTTTTGGACCTAACCTCAACTACTAGTAAGCTGTCATGTACATTATATCCACGGAGCTTCCGTTGTCAACTAACACGATCCTTGTGTTGAAACCTTCAATTTCCAATACAATGATGAGGGAGTCATCATGAGGTTGCTTAATCCCAATGGCATCTCATTCAGAAAATGTAATGTCATCTGATTGTCAGTACTTTGGGGGCAAATACTTCATGTGAACACTGTTGACCTACCTATAATAAGTCTTCTTTAATGACCTGTACGACCCTCCAGTGATGGGCCCCCCTGTTATCGTTCGTATCTCACCCACAGCTTGCTTTGGATGATCTCGTCCGTTATCCTTGACATCGTCGGGAGCTTTGTCCTTAGTCCTGGCTTTGGGGTGGTTGTCCCTCTTGATGAACTTCTGGAGCTTCCCCCGTTGGATCAATTCTTCTATCTGTTCTTTCAGATCATGACATTCATCAGTGTAGTGGCCGTGATCCTTATGAAAACAACAGTACTTCTTTGGATCGCGTTTTCTAGAGGACATGCTTAATGGCTTAGGCCATTTTAGTCTCGGTTTATCCTTCATCTGTATGGAATACATATATTGACAAGAAGCTATTTAAAAGTTTTCTAAATCAAGAATTGGAATTAGTTTTATTGATCATGATGATACCAATTAAGCCTCACTTCATTTCTCGACTTGTCCCAAAAATTATATAAACATACCCTTCATTTTATAAACGTATGTTTTGCATATTATATAAACATACCCTTCACATTGAAGGCACAAATTAATTTAAAAAGTTATTATATAAAAATTAAAAAAGGCCATTATGGCATCTTTTCAAGCCAAAACAGGCTGAGACAAGCCGAGAAAGAGAGAAAATAAAAAATATCGTTCTGCTCATTTCATACCCGACCCGGAATAGAGAATTCCAAAAAAATACCCCAAAAATTCCGGGTTGGGTAGGAAATGATCGGAATGATAATTTTTATTTTCTCAGTAGCATTGAATAATGATTCTCCTTCTTGTTTTTAAGACAGATTGGTAATTCAGCATGTTTTTCCATTATGGTACTCTTCTTTAAAGTAAATAATGCTACTGAGAAAATGTTATTTTCTCAATTAACCATGAGAAACCAATGTATTGATTTTTTTGGATTCTATTTTTACTTCCTTGCTGAGAGTAATGGATGATCCGATAAGGTCCTTCCCAAGTTGGGCCGAGTTTCCCTTGGACAGGGTCTTTAGTTGCTGGGGGTGACTTTGAGCAGGACAAGGTCCCCTATGTCAAGTCATCTGAGCTTCACTCTTTTGTTGTAGTACTCGGCCATCTTCTGCTGGTACTTGGACATTTTGTTTAAAGCTTCATCCCTGACCTCGTCTAAGCAATCTAAGTTGACTTTTAGTTAATCGTCATTGCTTTCTTCATGAAACATCTCTCACCTGTTGCTGGTTATTCCCACCTCGACTGGGATCACTTCCTCGTTACCATAAGTGAGCTTGAAGGGGGTTTCTCCTGTTGAGGTTCTAGCTGTAGTTCTATAAGCCCACAAGACATTGGGCAGTTCTTTGGGCCAAGCCCCTTTAGCATCGTCTAGCTTGCCTTTGATGATCTTGAGTAGTGTTCGGTTAGTCACCCCCATCTGCCCGTTTGCTTGTGGATGTCCTGGGGATGAGAACTGGTTCTTGATCCCTAGACCTAAGCAAAAGTCCTTGAAGCTCTGACTGTCGAACTACCGCCCATTATCTGATATATCATTCGTGGAATCCCGAACCTGTAAATTATGTTCTTCCATACAAAGTTCTGGATTTTTGCTTCGGTGATGGTTGCTAATGCCTCCGCTTAAACAAAAAAAAGAAAAGTGCAAAAGGTAATCTTCTAAATTATTCTTATTTTCACCATTCTATTTTATTTTTACACATTAATATAGTAGACTATTATTGTTGCTAAACTAGTACAATTTTTACAAGAAATATATGCACATGAAGTCATGACACAAAAGAAAACTAAGAATATCTCTTCTGGAAATATTACTAGTTTTACACAACTTTTAATGGTAAAGATATTTACAATTATATATTTTACTTTAATATTAATAATAGTTTAGATGCATGATTTGATAATTTTAATGCTAAGCTTGTGATATGTGAAATGTGTAATTGGTTTTTTTGTAGTTGGCTTCTACAAGTTCTGCATCACATTAGGGAGGCTCATCAGCAAGTGTTGCATTAGCATCACATTTAGAGAGTATATTATGTGTTGTAGGCTCCAATGACAAAATGGCCGAGAGAATGCTATCAATGATCCATTTTGGCAATTTATTGGTTTTTTTGGAATTGAAAAAAAGATATGACAAATAGTTATTTTTCATGAGTCTTGTAGAAGCACGACGCAAAAGAATTGGAATTGCTGTTGTAATGGGTGCACCCATTATGACATAAATACATACTTTAGTAACTCCTTACTAAAGTGGTTAGGCCCAACTCTCTGAATAACCAAACCCATTAAACTTATCTCAAGAGAATATTTTGTATCTCCGTTAAGAAACTATGAATTCCATCTTGAGAATATATGTTCCATCACCACTAAATGTGGCCGCCCAATATACTGAGATTTTAACCGTTACTTATAGATCTTACTCCTGATATATCAAAGCAACCTACATCTCATGATCAAGTCCATTATTCTCTCAGGATTTAGAGTTGATGTAAACAGAAGTTGTGAGATTTATTATTCATTTGACAGTCATTAGGAGAATAATAAATCTCACAGCGGTCCAGTTCAATATGTCTTAACTCTTAAAACATATCAACATACCAACTAGAAGTCTCCACTTCCATGATCAAGACAAATCATCGTAGTTGATATGTTATAGTTTTCACAGATGAAACGTCCAATTTCATCACCGACTACGAACTAAAATTCTGAGTTTACAAAGAACTTGGAACCTAAAATTCACGCCTAATTTCAAATATGCTTGTAGTACAAGCAAATATAATAGTAAATGGGTCTGAGCCCATTGGGCATATATTCTAATATATGCCAATAAGAGAACTGGTCAAAGAAGCCAGTTCTCACTAAAGCTACTTATCTATTTTTCTCCTATATATTCTAATTATATATTCTATTTTGGCTTGGAAAGAAGCCATAATGGTGGTTTTTAATTTTTTGGAATTTTTTTTCTATTTTTTTGGAATTTTCTATTACGGGTCGAGTAGGAACTGATCGGAATGATAATTTTTATTTTCTCTCTTTCTTAGCCTTTCCCAACCTGTTTTGGCTTGAAAGGAAGCCACAACGGTGTTTTTGAATTTTTTGAATTTTTTTGCTATTTTTTTGGAATTCTCTATTCCGGGTTGGAAAGGAACTGATCGGAACGATAATTTTTATTTTCTCTCTTTCTCGGCCTTTCCCAACCTATTTCAAGGATATTTAAAGTGTTTAACAGATAGCCATAAAGGAACTGATGGCTGTCCATTCCCAGAACTAGGTTATCACATAATTTGGATTTTAACGGTACATCTTACAAGACTCTATATGGATGCACTGCTATTGTAAAAAATGGTGAAATACTGGCTTCTTTTCTAATTACTTTGAAATAGGTGCAATACAATAAGAATAGATAATCTCAGACAATAAATCCATCCTATATGATAGTAAATGGTATCATCAATAAAAAAAACATATATGCAATTCAATAGTATGATTTTCAGTATTAATCTAATAAAAAATTTCTTCTAAATTTTTTTTTGATAATTTTTGTTTGTGGCATATGACAAGTGTAACTTGATCTAACCTTTTATATATAAATATATATATACACACACACAAATTAAGTAGAAAATAACATTATCACTAAATGCCACCCTTTTTGCCTATGTAATTAATGAATCTCTGATTATGGGAGGACCTTAAAATGAAAGGATTTGGATCATTTGCACTAGTCATGTGGTTTGCTTTGGGTGGCTTGTCCTATCAAGAGGTATAATTTAATAAGTGGCTTTTCTTTTATAATTGTGCAAAATCTTTTCTATTACTTCTTATTTGATGTCCTCCCACAGAGAACATAAAGAAATGGTGGATATGGGGTTACTAGATGTAAATTACACGTCTAGCCTATTGTATTTGCTGCAGAATGCGATTTTCGTCAAGAGAGAAATCCCTCCAACCAATACTGCTAGAGTGGCTTATCTATCAACCAATACTCAATTTAGTTGAGAAAGAGAGAGAGAAAAAATAGGCTCCAACCAATTATTCATAGGTTAAAAAACACCATTATGGCTTCTTTTCAAGCCAAAACAAGTTGAGACAAGTCGAGAAAGAGAGAAAATAAAAATTATCGTTCCAATCAGTTCTTACTCGACCCAGAATAGAGAATTCCAAAAAAATAGCAAAAAACATTCAAAAAATTAAAAAACACCATTATGGCTTCTTTTCAAGCGAAAACGGGTTGTGATAGGCCGAGAAAGAGAAAAAATAAAAATTATCGTTCCGATCACTTCCTACTCGACCCGGAATAGAGAATTCCAAAAAAATAGCAAAAAAAATTCAAAAAATTAAAAAACACCATTATGGCTTGAAGTGATAATATTAAAGAAGAAATGTTACAAAAAATTGTTTAAATAGTACCGCCATTAACAGAGCCAAGATTCATGAGAGGGTTCTTTTGGATTTAGGAGCTAAGGATGTCTACTAGATAGTGTGTTGGTGTGGTATCACCACCATGGTGGAATGGAACTTTAAGAGGATGTGTCATTTTGGTTGATCTTCATCATCGCGACATTAATGGATTGACTTGCCAACTAAGGAACTCAAAGCTTGAATGGAGCTAGAGTCCGTAACCTAACACCATCAAGAGTTTCAATATGCAAGTGTGTGTGCGCAAAAGGAAAAAAGTTGCGCTTCTTAAGGAGGGCATTATTAATTAGATTATGACTATAGAATAATAGAGTCTCATTCTTTATCTTCAATGAAGTTGTCACTATAAGCGGCCTCATTGTTGCCAATGATTGCAACTTGGTATGGAGCACCTTAGATATAGGTTGGGAATACGCCACCAAGCAAGTGGATCAAGCAGGGAAAATGGTAGTCGCCACCTAGTTTAAGTCCAAGAACCAATCATGACCCCTATATGGAGGCCTAATGAATCAAGCATTGAGTTTGAAGTTAGAGAATGGGCCTAAGAATGTGCTAGGCACCTAAGCCCAACCATCGAGGTAGTTGAGCGCCACTTACATATTCAATGACTTCATTTTAAGAAGGACCCCTCTAATGGATCTATCCTAATCATACAACAACTCTCTCTCTCTCTCTCTCTCTCTCTCTCTCTCTCTCTCTCTCTCTCTCTCTCTCTCTCTCATGCATGCACACACGCATGCGCATGCACATGCGTGTGCGCGTGCGCGCGCGCACACACACACACACATAGCAATTAGAATTTCGAAAACCAAGCAAGCATGTTCTTCAACTAATCCTAATCACATCTCTATTCAATTCAATCTTCCCAACATGTTTCTAATTAATCATGTTGGGTTATAGATTGACCCTGGTTAATTAATTCAATTACCCAAGTTAATTAATTAGGTCAAATTTCATGCAAATCGTGAAGGCATGAACAAATCACCAAATAATCTAAAGTATTGCGGAAATTAAATTGACACGATGATTTGTTGACTAATGAGAAAAACCTCTCACAAAACAAAAACTCCACCGGGTGATTTTCAAGTCACCACTCCTAAGAATCACTAATCAAAGTCAAGAAATTACAAGTATAAGGAATCTTACCCCAAACCTACTCTATCCCAAAATACTAACCTACAGTTGAATCATTACGCCAATTCTCAATTGGTCTTGATTTTGTAGAGACTTCTTCTCTTTGCACGAATCTCAGTACATAACTAACTCTTTTGCATGGATCCTAGTATGTGACTAACTTCATAGTAACCCTTTTAAATGTATGTTTTGAATGAGAGAAAATAAAAATGAGGTATTTAATTTTTATAACACCATTATGCCCCTTGTATAGAAATAAACTGATTGTTTTTAAATTCTGTGAATAGGACGATGGCCTCTCTAATCAAATTAAGACACCTTATGTTCAACTAAATACAAATCTCTCAATATGGCCTTGATGCACATCCTTGTCCCCTTCGGCCTCCACAGAATTGGGATGCAAAGATTGGGTAGTGGTTTCTGCATAGGCATCCTCCTTAGATTGCAAGTCCAAAGCCATTGCCTCCTTGGTCCAATGCGGCAGCACATCAGGTCCAACAGAGAAGCAGCCAAGGATTCCCCCTTGATTTGAGAAGGTGGAATTGATTTTATAATGGATGGAATACAGGAATTTAGCCTGGGCATGATCTTCCACGTATGTCCCTGGGAAGGCCTGAAAAAATAGGATGCTAAGAACACGTTCTTTGTCAACATGTTCAAGATTATTGCGGGAAGGCAGAGGCATGCCAGACCAAAGATAAGCAAAGAATCCATTTCCCAAGTGAAGAAGGCTTCTAGAGGATGACACCTGTGGAGGAAAATTAACCATACCCAAACCCACTTTTTTGTTGGAGAGAAAATGAACTGAAGCCTTCTTCTCCTCATTCTCATCCTCATACTCAGATGGGACTTTTATAGAGGCTATAATGAAGTTGTGATTGCGACTCAATCCATAAAGGGTACCGTCCACAAATAGTAGGACAGTTTTCATTTAAATATTCAAAACCATCTGTTTGCATCATAGCTGGGAAAAAAAAAAAAACAGAATAAGTTGCAACTAACATTAGCAAAAAAAAATCAGACAATCAAAAACACTTAGAAACCCACTTGAATCTTGAGAATTCATTAAAAAAAAGAAGAAGAAGAAGGAATGTGAAGTGATATACATCTTGAGAAAACTCATTCTCATGTAAATTTCAATGTTAGAAATTTCAATCTGTGCAACCCTGAATTTTTTTTGGGAGAAAGGGGTTACTTTGAATCTATAGCTTAGTATAACGAGTGCAGGTTTATAACAAAAAAGTTTACCCAAAAAAAAATAAAGAGTTTAGTGCTAAAAACATTATGACACAAAAAGGTATTGTTAGCATGAACATGAGATAACATAATAATATATATCATCCAAAAAAATAATTATATATATCATCCAAGATTACAACTGCAAGGTAAGTCATCTACCTTCAAAACTAAAACTTCTCATTTGGATGCATGATAACTAAAAATTCATACAGTACTTAATACACTTAATCAACCTATATGGCTAACTAATGTACATCAGAAACTTACAACTTGGCCATTTCAAATAAGTTTTTCATTTTGTCATGAATAAAGCCTATTAGGGAAGAACAAAAGAACAAACTTGCCAAACTATTGGATTGCCCATATCTTGATCAAAACAATTTGGGACCTATGACAATGACTCCACATCGCCAAATGAAATTAAAACACAAGCTTCATTAGGGAGGGAACAGGGCAGCTCATTCATATCTAATATAGAGAACAAGCGTATCTATTACAAATTTCCAATAAATCCGATGGTATCAAAAACATATTCAAAGAAAGAGAACAATTTTCCATCCACTAAATTTGGGAATAATTAAAGCTCAAACTTTTACTAAATGAAATGCATAAATTCACTAAAAAGAAAAATCTCATCCACCAATGAAAACATTAATGAAAAAAAAATGGTACTAGCTGTGTAGTAAGCATCACCAGCAACAATTGCAAATTCAAAGAGATACAAATCAGTTTCAATATCCTAAAGAGTCTTTTCAACTCCATGTTTCATAAAAGCTGGGGATATATATCATAAATAAATATCTTGCTTAAGATATTAAATATACAACATGTTTCAGTTTCTAGTATTCCTATCTATCTCCTTTCCACACTAAAATGTTCCTTTGCTTTTTCTTTTTTTCTTTTTTTAAAACTGTGATAAGTGAAAAACCCATATGTAGTTGTAAAAAAATAAGAAAATGAAAAAGATGTGAAAAAGTATTGAAAAGAAACAGATAGAAAGGCTCCCATAAAAAAAAAAAAAAAAAAAAAAAAAACAGATAGAAAGGGAAAATTACCTTTTGGGTCGTTGGGTGTAGGAATCAGAAAATGGCCCGGGTTCTCCAGGGGTAATATTGTCCTTTTATTTTGGGTTTGTAGAGTAAACTGAGGAGAAAAATGGAAATTAACAATAAATTTCAAACATTATAATTATTAGTTTAAGTTTTCAAACTATATATTTTTCTAGCAATTCGAGTCTAAGAGACTCGATTTAGGGTCTATAAATCGAGTTTTTGGGACTCAATTTTTATGGGTTGTTCACGTCTGATGTGGCACTTTTTCCAAATGGCATCTACATGGAAATGGAGTCTTTAAGACTCGATTTACTTCTAAAAACAAGACAAAGAAAACCACAACAATGACAACAGCAAAAACAATAGCAAGAAAAACCCACAACGACAACAGCAACAACAATTCCTAAAAATATGTGTTCATCAGAGAAGAGAAAAAAAAAAAGAAAAAAAGAAAACCCAAAAAAAGAGAGAACGCAATCGCGCACTGCGACCTGGTCGCGCAGTGGCCTGGATCTGGCGTGGCTGAATCGGCGAGCGCATCTCCATTTCTTCTTCTTCTTCTTCTTCTTCTTCTTCTTCTCCTCTCTCTCTTTCTCTCTTTTTTTTCTTTCCTTCTGCGTTTTTTGCTGTTTCTGCATTTTTGGTCATTAAAAATTTTTATTTTTGGATTAGAAATCGAGTCTTAGAGACTCGATTTTCATATAGATGCCACGGGAAAAAAGTGCCACATCAGACGTGAACAATCCATGAAAATCGAATCTCAAAAACTTGATTTATAGACCCTAAATGGAGTCTCTTAGACTCGAATTACTAGAAAAAAATATAGTTTGAAAACTTAAACTACTAACTAAATAGTTGGGAAATTATAGTTAATTACACATTTCGTCCCTAAACTGAGGTGGCTTTTTTGACCGACTCTGAGGCTGAGTAGGATTTCCATTTGAAATGGGACAAAACATGCCCCAATCAAGTAACCTTTGTCTCTTTAAATTGCTGTGTCACTCTTGGGTTGGTAGCCAAATACCAGGGTTTTGCACTCAATCAAAACCACTTGTCTCTTTAAATTGCCACATCAGACGTGAACAATCCATGAAAATCGAGTCTCAAAACTCGATTTATAGACCCTAAATGGAGTCTCTTAGACTCGAATTGCTAGAAAAAAATATAGTTTGAAAACTTAAACTACTAACTAAATAGTTGGAAAATTATAGTTAATTACCCATTTCGTCCCTAAATTGAGTAGGCTTTTTTGACCGATGGTGCAGACACCACATGATGGCATATCTGTGGAGATTATCTTTATCATTTATATTATCTTTATTTGGGTTTATCTTAAGTATTGGATTAGTATTTGAGATTGTTAGGATTATCGTATTAGTATTTGAGATTGTTTAGGATTTGTTTAGGAGAGTTTATCTTTATCATTATGACTCCTGGAAGCTGTATATAAAGCTCCAGATGGTTCCTTTTGTTTTTTTACAGACTATTATTATTATTATTGAGATTATTCACGTTGATTTGTTTGGTGGTGATTCCAAACACCTTAGGTGGGAAGCCTAAGGTTAATCAGTAGGACTAGTCTAGGTGGGAAGCCTAGGTTGTCCTGCATCAACTTGGTATCAGAGCCCAACCCGATCAACCCTTTCAGCAACCCAAAATCACGACTGACAACCCACAGCCATACTCACCGTCAGAAAACAATTCAACCACCAAACATGCCATTATTCAAATATTTACCCCACGAGATATGCAAACCAGAGCCCAAACCAACCCCAGCAATCCGTGTATACCCCGCAGCCCCACACGAATTCTTCATCCCAAAGCCAACAGTAAAGCCCACTACTCCCCCAAAACCTGTGACCCTAATCCGTGCCCGACTTTGAGGACTACCACCAGATCGAAAAAAAAAAATAAATAAATAAAATAAAATTCAGATTCACAACTTCACTCCACCAGATCAGAAGCAGAGACAAAAGAGAGTTGAAAACCCACCATCAAAGCCGCCGATCTCATCAACAGAATGACGCCATCGCACAACCCGCCGCCGACACGCCGTTACCTTCACTCCCACCGTGCTGCTTCATAGACTCCGAGATCTGACTCACCAGCGCCGATCTCCACCATCAAGTGCCACTGACAGTCATCGCCGACGAGCCCAGCCATCTCTTCGCCGGCGACTCCAAAGATGCTTGCTTTGCTCCGCCGCTTCACCTTTTTTTTTGTTTCCCTTTGTTTCTCTATAAGTTTCGGTGTTTAGTTTTGAACTTGGCAGAACAACTTTAGCTTTATATTATAGTTATTTCTTTATTGTATTATTTTTTAAAAAAAAAAAAAAAATTCAAGGCAGGTCCAAGAAGCAGGCAAAAGTCACTACACGTAAGGCCCAACTTCCACTTAGTAGTGTGACTCCAGGCCGAGGTTGTTAAGTCAGTCCAACCAAGGTGTGGACTTTCCTAACTTAATGAATTGACATGCACATTCAGATTTAATATCAATATGTCTACTATGTGCCTGAACTTTACCTTCAATAACATGCTACTGCCTTTGCCCTTTATTCTGCTTCAACTTTCACATGAATATATTATTTTAGCTGCTGGTTTATTTTCTTTCAGCATTTTATTTTAGCCAAAAAATACCCAAAAAAAAAAAAAAAACAAAACCAAAAAAAAAAAAATCCTTTAAAGTAATTAATTCTCAGTATTAGTAGTTGAACTAGCCTAATCACATTGCAACAATTAGGTCCTTTTTAATTTAATTCTTGTTGAAGCTAGTACTGCTCGAATGCAACAACATGTGGAATTCATAACTTTCACATATAACTTAACTTGAGTGTTATCCTCATTATTCACTTGCTAGATTTAGTTTGTTGATCTCTTTTGCATGCATTTGCGTAGTGGTCGTCTAGTAACTAGTTCTGAAGAACAGTCTAATTCCAAATCTGAGTCTAATTCTGAATCCCAGTCTAGTCCCCAATCTCACCTAAACATGGATCCTCCTCTCCAAGATGAATTAAGACAAGCCATTGTTGAGCTTACTGCCCGTCTAGGCCACTTAGAGGCTAGGTATGACGAGGATAATGCACATAATGGAAGAAATAATAATAGGCATGGCCCTCACCCTAGGCAAGACCATAGAGACAATGAAGACAACTCAGCTAAGCATATCAAAGTAGAGGCCCCTACCTTCGATGGTGTTAGGAACCCTCAGGTCTACAATGATTGGGTGCAAGAGATGGATCATTTCTTTGAGTGGTATGAACTGTCTGAGGATAGAAAGGTTAGGTTTGCCAAAATGAAACTTGTAGGAAGAGCAAAACTCCATTGGGATAGTGTTGTCAACCACCTCCGTAAGACCCGCCAGCCACCCATAACTCTTTAGGAAGAAATGAAGGCCAAGCTCAATGAAAAGTACTTCCCAGTCTCTCATCAAGGCAACTTGCTGGATCAATGGCATGATTTGAGACAAGACAATAGGTCTGCTACTGAGTACGTAGAACAATTTGAAGAGTACAGGATACGTAGCAATGCAACTGAGGATGAGCCAATTACCTTGAGTAGATTTAGGAAAGGTCTCAATTATGATCTTCAAAGAGAATTGGTGGCTCGACAGATCTCAACTTTTGATGATGCTTATTCCTTAGTGCAAGATTTAAAGCTGATCCCTAGGCCTCAAGGTGGAAGGAGAGTTGACAATCGCATGTTGCCTCGCAACAATTTTGATGGTCCCCAAGGTAGATACCTTCAAGGTACCCAAAATAGGCCTTATCCCAACAATAGACCCTTACACATAGAAGAAAATCCTCAGGGCAGATACCAACAAGGTCCTCAAACTAGACCCAATCCCAACAATAGGCCTTTGCGCCCAGAAGACAAAGGGAAGGGTGTGGTTAGAGAGACATTTAGGCCAAATTCTAGAATCCAGTGTTTTAAGTGTCAAGGCTTTGGTCATATGGCTGCCCAATGTCCTAATAAGACTTTGTTGATTGAAGAATTGGACGGAGAGGAAGAGATAGAAGAAGTAGTCTATGAGCCTAACATTGAAGACATTGTAGAAATAGGAGAGGATGATTCCACCCAATTAGCTTGCATTAGAGCCCTACCATCTTTTGATAACCTCAATGAAGGTAGTCTTGATACTCTTGTAATGAGTGTTGTTAGGTGTGCTCTAGCCCAGTCTGAAGAAAGTGATGATTGGAAAAGAAATACTATCTTCCAAACCTTTGTCAAGTGTGGAACCACAAATTGCAAGGTTATCATTGACAGTGGAAGTTGCATTAATGCAGTTTCTTCTAAACTTGTCTCCCTTCTAGGTTTGAAGTTAGTTGCCCATCCTAAGCCCTATAAGGTTTCTTGGGTAGATGATTCATCTATCACCATCAAGGATAGGTGTCTTGTTCCTATTCACATCCTCTCATACAAGGCTCAGATCTCATGTGATGTGATTCCAATGGATGTGGGACACATAATTTTGGGACGACCATGGCTCTATGATTTAGATGTCACTCTTTATGGTCGCTCGAACTCTTGTTCCTTCATGCACAATGGACAAAGGATTAAGCTTAACCCAGTCAAAACAAAGTTTGTTAGTGCAAGTAAGGCTAGAAAAGAGCCCAAAAAGCAAAGTATGAACCTCATTAGTCCAAAAGAGCTTGAAAGAGCTGTCAATCAAGACTCCATCATCTTTGCTTTAGTTGTTAAGGAAACTGCACTAGATAACTTGGAAGAACCTAAAAAAGAAGTACGGTCAGTGCTTCAAGAGTTCCAAGATGTTTCCCTAAGAAGCTTCCAAATCAATTGCCTCCTATGCGTGATATTCAACACGCCATAGATCTTGTCCCGGGAGCAGCACTCCCAAATTTGCCCCACTATAGAATGAGCCCTCCTCAACATGATGAGATGGTTAGACAAGTGGATGAGCTCTTGCACAAAGGATTTGTGCGTGAAAGTTTAAGCCCATGTGCAGTCCCCGCACTCTTGACCCGAAAGAAAGATGGATCCTGGAGAATGTGCGTGGATAGTCGCGCAATCAATAAGATTACTGTGAAGTATCGTTTTCCTATCCCTAGGTTAGATGATATGTTTGATATGATGTCAGGAACCACAGTCTTTTCGAAGATTGATTTGAAAAGTGGATACCACCAGATTAGGATCTGCCCAGGTGATGAATGGAAAACTGCTTTTAAGACAAAGGATGGTCTATTCGAGTGGCTTGTGATGCCCTTTGGTTTATCAAATGCTCCTAGTACTTTTATGAGAATGATGACACAAGTATTACGGCCTTTCATGGGCAAATTTGTGGTAGTGTACTTTGATGACATCCTCATTTATAGTAACTCAAAAGAGCAACATTTGGACCATCTTAAACAAGTTTGTTCCACTTTGAGGAGAGAAAACTTATATGCCAACCTAAAGAAATGCTCTTTCTTCACTGATAGTGTCATTTTCTTAGGCTTTGTGGTTTCATCTAAAGGAGTTTCTGCTGACCCACAAAAGGTCAAGGCCATAGTGGATTGGCCCGAACCTAAGAACATTCATGAGGTTCGCAGTTTTCATGGGCTTGCTACTTTCTATCGCCGCTTCATACGTGGATTTAGTACAATCATGGCACCAATCACTGATTGTATGAAGCAAGGCGAATTCCAATGGTCAAATTCTGCTGGTAAAGCATTTCAAGAAATCAAGAAGAAGATGACAGAAGCACCGGTGATGCGCCTACCAGACTTTGATAAGGTCTTTGAAGTGGAATGTGATGCGTCTAATGTAGGCATAGGAGGAGTTCTTAGTCAAGATTGTCACCCTATAGCTTACTTTAGTGAGAAATTAAATAAGGCTAAGAAGAAGTATTCAACATATGACAAAGAACTCTATGCTATGGTACAAGCTTTAAGATATTGGAGCCATTATTTGACACCACATGAGTTTGTCATTTATTCTGATCATGATGCTCTCCGCCACATCAATTCCCAAAAGAAATTAAATGCTCGACATGTCCCTTGGGTTGAGTTTTTGCAAAGTTTCTCTTGTGTTTTGAGACATAAATCTGGTGTTGAGAATAAGGTAGCTGACGCTTTGAGTCGCCGAGTTACCTTACTTTCTGTGATGAGCACAAAAGTCATAGGGTTTGAGAAGTTGCAAGAAGAGTATGAATCTTGCCCAGATTTTGGAGAAGTGTCACTGCACTCAGGACTGAGCATCTTCAGGTCGTTGATGATTTTATCCTCCGAGATGGCTACTTGTTTAAAGCCAATAAGCTTTGTATCCCCCGCACATCAGTTAGAGACTTTTTGGTTTAGGAAGTGCACGCGAGAGGACTTTCAGGGCATTTTAGACGTGATAAGACAATTGAAGAGGTAGAGAGGCAGTTCTATTGGCCAAGTCTTAAGAGGGATGTTGCCAAGATAATTGGTCAATGTCGTCAATGTCAACTGGCTAAGCATTGCAAGCAAAATACTGGTCTTTACACCCCTCTACCAGTTCCATACCGTCCTTGGGAGGATATTAGCATGGACTTTATACTAGGTCTTCCCCGTACCCTTAGGAAGTTTGATTCCATCATTGTAGTGGTAGACCGGTTCTCTAAGATGGCTCACTTTCTTCCATGCTCTAAGACTTCTGATGCAACCAAGGTAGCCAAGATTTTCTTTGATGAGATTGTTAAGTTGTATGGGTTGCCTAAATCAATTGTGTCAGATAGGGATGTTAAATTCATGAGCTATTTTTGGAAGACCCTTTGGCACATGATGGGAACAAAATTGAAATTCTCCACAGCATACCATCCTCAAACTGATGGTCAAACTGAGGTTGTCAATAGGAGTCTAGGAAATCTTTTAAGGTGTCTCATAGGTGAGAATGATAAGACTTGGGAATCTATACTCCCTGTAGCCCAATTTGCTTACAATAACTCAGTCAATAGGTCCATAGGTATGAGCCCATTTGAAGTTGTCCATGGTTATACACCTAGGAGACCTTTAGACCTTCTCCCAATGGCCTCACATGATAAGGTTTCTGTGTCTGCAGTAAAGTTTGCTAGTCACAAGCATGAGCTGCATAAAGAGATCAACAAACGAATTCATGCTAGTAATCTTAAGTATAAGACTCAGGCTGATTTACATCGACATCATTTAGACTTTGATGTAGGAGATTATGTTATGATTCGTATCAGGCCTGAATGGTATCCTTCACGAACCGTTAAGAAACTGCAGGCTCGCAGTGCTGGCCCATTCAAGGTATTAAAGAAACTTGGACCTAATGCTTATGTGATTGATATACCTTCAGATTATGGTATTAGTTCTACTTTTAATATTGCTGATTTACTTGCTTTTAAAGGTCCAGCAGTTATTCCCTATGACCTTTTTGATGATCCTCTCTCTTCTTCTTTGGCTAACCCTGTCCCTAGCCCTACACCATCTTGTTTCCAAAAGGCACATAAAGATATTATTGATGTTATTTTGGATGAGCAGTCTCTTTTCACTAGGGATGGAACAGTTCAGCGCTTCTTGGTTCGCTGGCGAGGACAGCCTGATTCTGACTGTACATGGATCACCAGAGAGGAGTTGCAGCAGCTTGATCCCGCTCTTTTAGAGGCTTACTTGGATACACTTGCTACCACCTCATCTCTACCTCCTATCACCCGCACATATGAGCGTCGACGGAGGCGCCATGCTAATCCAGTGAGCTTGTGGCTTGATGGAGTTTATTCTGATGTCACTTGATTCTTATGAGCCTTACTCGACAGGGTTGAGTTTCTCCCACCCCAGGGGAGTTGGTGCGGACACCACATGATGGCACATCTGTGGAGATTATCTTTATCATTTATATTATCTTTATTTGGGTTTATCTTAAGTATTGGATTAGTATTTAAGATTGTTAGGATTATCGTATTAGTATTTGAGATTGTTTAGGATTTGTTTAGGAGAGTTTATCTTTATGATTATGACTCCTGGAAGCTGTATATAAAGCTCTAGATGGTTCCTTTTGTTTTTTTACAGACTATTATCTATACTACTATTTAAGGGGCTTCCCCTGTTTGGATTCCTCATTTTTTTAGTTCAAAAATGCCCCTACACCTCTATATGTAAGTAGAGATAATGCAACTCTAACTCCCACTAAAACATTGCGTAAAAAATAGGACTACTCTCTTGTAATTTTTCAAATTACTTTATCCACTTATAAATTAGATTCATTTTTCAAAAAAAAAAAACACTTATAAATTAGGTTCTCAAAATAAAAACATTTTTTTTTGTAAAAAAAAAAAAAGCCTCACCACACGCTCGTAGCGCGTGTGATGAGGCTAGTTATTATTATTGAGATTATTCACGTTGATTTGTTTGGTGGTGATTCCAAACACGTTAGGTGAGAAGCCTAAGGTTAATCAGTAGGACTAGTCTAGGTGGGAAGCCTTGGTTGTCCTCCATCAACCGACACTGAGGCTGAGTAGGATTTCCATTTGAAATGGGACAAAACATGCCGCAACCGGGTAACCTTTCTCTTTAGATTGCTGTATGCCTCTTGGGTTGGTAGCCAAATACCAGGGTTTTGCACTCAATCAAAACCACTTGTCTCTTTAAATTGCTGGGTCACTCTTGGGTTGGCAGCCATCTCTTTAAATTTCTGTGTCACTCTGGAGTTGGCAGCCAAATACTGGTTTTGTAGAGGTACGTGTAGCTCACCATTATCTCTATAATGTGCATTTTTAGGCTTTGTGTTGCTCTGGAAATGGAATAATTCTCTATATCTGTGTGGTTCTTTATTGAATCTTGATGTGTTTCATTTTCTTTTTCTCTTTTGAATTGGGCACAACTTTATTTATCCTTGGAGTGAGCTTGGAGTTTTTTAACTAAAAATGCACCCTTCAGGAAGAATTTGGCGATTTTTCCACCGAACCGAAATTTTCGATTATACCAAATTCGGTACCGACACCGAACTGACTGGATTTCAATCGGGTCGGTTCGGTCGTTCTTCGGTTGCTTCCAATTTCTTAGAACCAAACAGATCAGAGACCAAAAAAAAAGCCACTTTCCCACATTTTCTCAGCACACAAACACCAGGCAAACAAAAAAAAACAAAAAAAAAACTCAAAATCATGTATATAATCAGAAAACATACCAAAATAAGAAATATATATATATATATATATATATATATATATATATATATATTTCCTTAACTAAAAATACACACTGGATTTCAATCGGTTCGGTTCGGTCGTTTTTCGGTTGCTTCCAATTTCTTAGAACCAAACAGATCAGAGACCAGACAAAAAAAAAAAAAAAAAAGCCTATTTCTCTTTACTTTCCCACATTTTCTCAGCACCCAAACACCAAGCAAACAAAAAAAAAAACTCAAAATCATGTATATAATCAGAAAACATACCAAAATAAGAAATATATATATATTTCCTTTGCTTTCCCACGTTTTCTCACCATCCAAACACCAAGCACCAAGCAAGTAGCAAAAAAAAAAAAGAACGGAGAATAAGCACTGAAGCAGCGTGATAGTCTATGTGTTTTTTTGGATAAATTTTCTAACCATCCAAACAAGAGGGACTGTGGGGAGGCCAGCGTGGGGAGGCAGAGACCGTGAGAGAGAGGGACTGGAGAGTGGAGTGTGCTGCCGTGAGAGGGAGAGTGAGAGTGAGAGTGAATAGTGTGGCTGTGTGGGGGTATGTAGGGTCGGGTTTTCTCAATTTTATTTTTTTAGTATAATTAGTTTTAGTTTAATTAGTTTAATAGAAATTTACTTAGTTTAATCATAATTAGTTAATCTAATGGGTTTTAACTTTTAAATAACAATGTTTAAATAGAAAGAATCATAGAATGAGGAGGCCGGATTTGATCTGATCTTATCATAATAAATATATATATATATATAATGCCCAATGGGCCTAAGGTTTTAAAATAAAATAAAAGGGCTGGAGCCCCAACTAACGTACAGACTAGAGGCCCACTTTAAAAAAATAATAATAATAAGTAACGGAGGCCCCAATTGTAAATATATATAGAGACTTTATATTAAAATTTTATGTAAAATATATTGTAATATGTTCGGTTCGGTTTCGGTCGGTTTGGTGTATTCAAACCTGACACCAAAATCGAGACCGAACCAAAATTTTCAATTTTTAAAAATTAAAAATTGAATCGAAATTTTGGCAACAGTTTGGTCGGTTTCTACTGGTTTTTTTGGTTCATTGGTTTTTTGCACAGCCCTAGTTTGGACAAACCTGGAGTTTCTGATCATTGCTATTCCATGCTTTCTTGTGGCAATAAACTAGAATTTGGCCCAAAGCCATTCATGTTCTTAAGATTTTGGGTTGATAATGAAAATTTTCCTAACCGGGTGAGGGAAGCTTGGAATGGTGAGTAATCCCCTGCCTACACCAAAAAATCAATTAGCCTCCTCACTTGATTAAAAAACACTACACCACCATATCTCAACCAAATCATTAAATTTCACATGCAAAGCCGGAGCCTGGAATGGAGCGGTCGACCACGAACTCACAGTGATGGTCAGAGCCATGTGGTATTCTATTATAGTTGTGGTATTTAATCAAACACGCCGTGTCAGAGCCATGTCGAAGAAGCAAAAAAAAAAAAAGACACCGCTTGGACACCAGAGTCCGGCAAGTCTTACCAATATCGGTGTCCGACACGTGTTGGACACCGGTACTTTGCCAAAAATGGCTTGTCGGTGCAACCTAGGCTTTAACTCATAATGGATTTATGTTCCTTAAAGAGAAATGGATTTGCATCTTGGATTTTTGCATCATTACCTCTCGTGCATTTGTCTCTGTACAGTATTCTAAAGAAGGGTCATATATACTAGAATAATATGATTGAAATTCCATGATAAAAAGCCATACTCCTCTCTTTCTCTCACTTTCTGGAGAAGTGGTTTCCAACCTAATAGTGTTATAATAAGCTCTCCCTTCTTCTCCCGCTAACGGTGATACTAAATACCAACTCCTCCTTTGGTGCATAAATACAAAACAAATTGAATTAGGGGCTGAATAATACCCAAAGTTGTAATCCTAAAACAGTAACACAGGCCAAAAGAAACTACGTACATTTTTCACACGTAGATTGTAGACAACAAATAGTCACACTAGAGTATCTTTGTCATATACCTCGTTGTTTTCATGTTAGATCTTTTTCTGCTTTTAAGTGTAAGCATCAGCATTTTAATCTTCAGTGTCTTGTCAAATAATTGATAGATAAAATTGGTTCTGGGGAAATGATATACCAGACTTGGTCTTAAAAGTCCTCGGTTTTACTATCTTCAAGGCCTTTACTTATCATTGCAGACACACAAACACACACATATGCTCATTGTTTTGCATATAAAACATCGACTTTCTCAAAGTATCTGACAACAGAACATACCACATACTATATGCCTAATTGGTATGGTGTACTTATCATGGTGACTATTCCCTTTATATATAGTGCCCCTATTCCCTTCATAATGCCGCTGCCTCTTAATAATGCAAACTATAACTCACCTCTCTCTCCCTCTCTCTTCATAATTCCATAGTTGGGGAGAGATGATTTGACCCGTAAACATATTTATTTGAAACAATTGGAGGGGCTAATTAATTATAAATTTAAACTCTTGGAAAATCAAGCCCCCTAAACCAAATTTGAAGAGTTCAGGGATTAAATTAATACAATGTTAAAAATTCAGGATCGATTTGAAATTAGTGACACTATGAATTAATTTACAACAATCTTAAATTCAGGATTTAATTTGAAACTTTAAAATTGTGGGTTTAGTTTGGCTCATTTGTAGAGTCTGTTTATTTATTTATGCATGTGTCACTTTTTGAAGTGTATCTGTCTCGTGTTTGGTCCTATTGGATTTAACTATACAGTTCAGCAAGGTAATTTATCTAATGTTTAATGATGTCCAGTTCAGCAGATATGTATGAAACAAGCGAGAGGAAAAGGATTGATTCAGATTCTGATTCTGATGCTGAGTACCATAAGTCAACCTTAAAGAACTGGTTGGAGAAGAACACAATCAACTGGTCAAAAACGTATAAATACTGGGGTGCAAATCGTCCCAACCATAGTGCATGTAAACTAATCAAAGCAATTATTATATCTGTTCATGAGTTCCATGCTTCTAGGAGGAGGAGGATTCACGGTTCCCTTAAGTTCGAAGAAAATTACTTATTATACATGAATGTTGAAGGAAATTTCCATGTAGAGCTGGTTCATAAGGTAGTGGATGGTGACATTTCCACTAAAACAAAGGAAGGGGACATTGAAGATATGTTGAGTATCATTTTTGACAAAATTTTAGCTGGTGTGCCTCAACTAGATTATGCACCCGATCTCAAGTGTTTGCATGCTTTAATTAAAAATTGTGATGGGAGTCTTTCTGATTGGTTACATATTATCAAACATCCTTCTTTGTGGCATTACGAGGAGAAGGTAAATTTTATTTGCCGGCTTCATAGGCTTTTGGAGAATGATCGTTTTGGTAATCGCATTAGCTCGAAACTCAAGGACATGAATGAAAGTTTGGGGGATTGGAGAGAACTTCTTCCTACTGATATTTCCCTTCATAAATTTCTCTACGGAGATGCGGGAATGTTTCCAAAATATAAAAAAACTGCAAGCGAGCATCTCAGGTTCTTTAGAAACTTCCTTTCGCATTTCAGGACTTATTATCATGCTTCGCTAAAGAAGAGGAGATATGAGGATGAGAAGTATGCTGAGTTTCTGCTCTCAGAGATACCTACTAATTTTATGGTGAAGCTATTTGAAATGGTGATGGCAGACAGGAGTTTAAGGAGAAAGTTCTTTCATGTCAAGCTAGTTTAGAGAGGTGAGAAGAGTTAGTTGGCAAGTCCAACTAACTCTTGGCATCCCTGAACGGGTTTCTTGAATCTTCATGATTCCTATCATCAGTGGGCTCGTTCAGATTGGTTTTAGTGAGTGTACATAATCGGAAGGTTACGGTGTTCTGTTATGGCTAAGCGAGGTCGTGGTCGAGGTGGACGTGGAGGTCGTTCAAAAGCCTCTCATGCCTTGGTGGAGAACTGTGGAAACTTAGTAGGATCCTCATCTTCTATACTTGGTGAGGAAGATGATTGTGTTGCTGAAAATCATCAAGAGGAAGATGGAGTTGTTGCCATGATTGAGGCTGAAGCGTCACCGGTTATTTCAGGAATTATGGCATCTCCGCCAGCTATAGTTTTGGGCCAAGATCAGATTGATGGGTCTCTCCCACAAAGTCGGCCTGTGCTTACTAGTAGGCCTCATTCTCCTCTTAACTTTCAGTCCAGCCCTAAGGCCTATAACGACTGGAGGTCTCTGTTTCAGAATGAATCTAATAGCTCTTCTCAATTGCAATTTTTTGAGCCGAAAAGAATTGATGGGAAAGTTGTTGTTCAACCATCTAGGGAGGCCGAGGATGAGGGTATTGCTAAGTGGGAATCAAGCTTAATTGGGCAATTTCTTGACAAGGCTCCTTCATTCCTGTTGGTGAAACGTTTTGTGGAGGCTCTATGGGGTCAATATGGCCTTGTGGAGGTATTTGCTCTGGATAATGGCATGTTCTTATTCCGTTTCCCAGATACTCGAAGTAGAGACTCTGTTCTTGAAGCTCGACTTTGGCATATTGCAAACAAACCCATCTTCTTGCATAAGTGGCAGCCAAGAATGCAATTTCTTGATCTTTCTTCAAGTAAAATTCCTATTTGGATAAAAATTCTCCTTCTTCCTGTGGAGTACTGGAATCACATTTGTTTAGGGCATGTGGCCAGTGGAGTTGGAAGGCCTTTGTACGCGGATACTGTAACTGAAGCGAATCAAAGGCTTGGTTTTGCTCGGGTTTTTGTGGAGGCTGAGTTTCCTAGGGAGATTGAAGTTGATATGGGAGATGGTAATTCTTTTCTTGTTGGGATTGAGTACCCATGGATTCCTATGAAGTGCCCAAAATGCAATTTTTTTGGACACTCTACTGCCAATTGTGGTAATACTGAAATGGTTGATCCAAAAGGATAACTAAGAGACACTGGGTTCCTAAGGCTAAGGAGGTTGTAGATAAAGTGAAGGCTAATAATCAAAGAGGAAAGCAAGCTCAAGAGAAGGTTCCTAGTCCTAAGGTAACTCCAAAGCCTATCCTCTCAAGCAATAGGTATGCTGTTCTTAATTCTATTGAGGCAAAGGAGTGTAAGTTTAGCGGTTTGAGAAATCATAATTCTCCTAAAAAGAAATTTTCAACTCTTACTGTTCAAGAAGTGATTGAAGAGGCATTGCAATGTGGTACAAAAATGGTTGTTAAAGCCTAACCAAACCATGTTAGTTGTACTGTTGGAGATGTTGAAGTGGGCCGTGTGTGGTTTGAATTACCAAGCCCAATTCATTCTTATAAACCAAATACAAGCAGTATTAGGAAATCGAGTTCAACTAAGATTATAATTCCTAGTAAAGCCGACCTATATATATATATATATTAGGTTTGTGATATAGAAAAAGCTGTGAGAATTAGAGATAATTTCTAATAACCTAGCAGCCGCATAAGAAGAAAGAATAGTTTTTTCTTGTCTTGTGGGTGAGAGAGAGTTAGGGTGTATTGGGAATCGGGTTTCTTGAGAGTGTTCTTGTGCACTATTGTATCTCCTTATTTTATAGTAAAATCTCTGTAACTCCGTGGACGTAGGCAAATTGCCGAACCACGTAAATATTGTCTTGTGCATGTGATTGTTTTCTTTGACGTGTGTTTTCTCTATTTGTTTTGTTTCTCACAGGTTGAAATTTTGGTTAAATTCCCTACAACTGGTATCAGAGCTTAGGGTTAGGTTTGAGTGGGAGCAATGGCAGAGGAAGCAGGAAAAGCGTCTAGAATAGAAAAGTTCAATGGCACAGACTTTGGATTTTGGAGGATGCAAATCGAGGATTACCTTTATGGGAGGAAGTTGCATCTACCGCTTCTAAGGGAAAAACCTGAGGCTATGAAGGCTGAGGAATGGGCTCTTCTTGACAGACAGGTATTGGGAGTTATTAGGTTAACTCTGTCTAGGTCTGTTGCACACAATGTTGTAAAGGAGAAGACCACAGCAGATGCAAACAACAAGGTGCATCTAATGAAGAAATTGTTCAATTTGAAGATGGCAGAGAATGCATCAGTAGCACAACATCTGAATGAATTTAATACTATCACAAATCAATTGTCGTCTGTAGAAATTGATTTTGATGATGAGATTCGTGCTCTGATCGTCTTGGCTTCTTTGCCAAACAGTTGGGAGGCAATAAGGATGGCAGTAAGTAATTCTACAGGAAAGGAAAAGCTCAAGTACAATGATATACGAGATTTAATTCTAGCTGAGGAGATTCGCAGAAGAGATGCAGGTGAAACCTCAGGCTCTAGTTCTGCCTTAAACCTTGAGATAAGAGGCAGAGGTAATGACAGAAATTCAAATCGGGGTAGATCAAAATCCAGAAATTCTAATTGGAACAAAAGCAAATCTAGATCAGGCCAACAAGTACAATGCTGGAATTGTGGGAAAACAGGTTACTTTAGGAATCAATGCAAAAATCCTAAGAAGAAGAATGGAAATGATTCTGCTAATGCTGTAACAGAAGAGATTCAGGATGCATTACTTCTTGCAGTAGACAATCCACTTGATGATTGGGCTTTGGATTCAGGAGCTTCGTTTCATACCACTCCACACCAAGAAATCATACAGAATTATGTTGCAGGTAATTTTGGTAAGGTGTATTTAGTTGATGGTTCAGCCTTGGATGTTGTAGGTATGGGAGACGTCCGGATATTGTTGCCCAATGGATCTGTTTGGTTACTGGAGAAGGTTCGACATATTCCTGACCTGAGGAGGAATTTGATTTCTGTTGGACAACTTGATGACGAAGGGCATGCAATACTATTTGTTGGTGGTACTTGGAAGGTTACAAAGGGAGTTAGGGTATTGGCTCGTGGGAAGAAAACTGGTACTCTGTATATGACCTCAAGTCCAAGAGACACAATTGTAGTTGCTGATGCAAGTACTGATACAAGCCTATGGCACCGTAAACTTGGTCACATGAGTGAGAAAGGGATGAAGATGTTGCTGTCAAAAGGAAAACTACCAGAATTGAAGTCCATTGATTTTGACATGTGTGAAAGTTGCATCTTAGGAAAACAGAAAAAGGTAAGCTTCTTGAAAACTGGCAGGACACCGAAGGCTGAAAAATTGGAGTTAGTACACACTGATTTGTGAGGGCCTTCTCCGGTTGCATCCCTTGGAGGTTCAAGGTACTATATCACTTTCATTGATGACTCAAGCAGAAAAGTATGAGTTTATTTTCTGAAAAATAAATCTGATGTATTTGAAACTTTTAAGAAGTGGAAGGCTATGGTTGAGACAGAAACAGGTTTGAAAATAAAATGTTTGAGATCAGATAATGGAGGATAGTACATAGATGGAGGGTTCAGTGAGTATTGTGCTGCACAAGGAATTAGAATGGAAAAGACCATTCCTAGGACACCATAGCAGAATGGTGTGGCTGAGCGCATGAACAGAACTCTCAATGAACGTGCTAGGAGTATGAGGTTGCATGCTGGACTACCAAAAACTTTTTGGGCTGATGCTGTTAGCACTGCAGCTTACCTGATAAACCGAGGACCATCAATTCCTATGGAGTTCAGACTTCCTGAGGAGGTTTGGAGTGGTAAAGAGGTAAAATTTTCACATTTAAAAGTTTTTTGTTGTATTTCTTATGTTCATATTGATTCTGATGCTCGTAGTAAACTTGATGCAAAGTTAAAAATATGTTTTTTCATTGGCTATGGTGATGAGAAATTTGGCTATAGGTTTTGGGATGAACAAAACAGGAAAATCATCAGAAATATAAATGTAATATTTAATGAACAGGTTATGTATAAGGACAGGTCAACTGTAGTATCAGATGTTGCAGAGATAGATCAAAAGAAATCTGAGTTCGTCAACTTAGATGAATTGACTAAAAGTACTGTCCATAAAAGGGGTGAAGAAGATAAGGAGAATGTAAATTCACAGGTAGATCAGAGTACACTTGTAGCTGAAGTCCGAAGATTTTCTAGGAACATTAGACCTCCACATCGTTATTCACCCACTCTAAATTATCTCCTGTTGACTGATGGTGGTGAGCCAGAGTGTTATGATGAAGCCTTGAGAGATGAGAATTCAAGCAAGTGGGAGTTAGCCATGAAGGATGAGATGGATTCCTTGTTGGGGAATCAGACATGGGAACTGACCGAATTGCCAATAGGAAAGAAGGCTTTGCACAACAAGTGGGTATACAAAATAAAGAATGAGCATGATGGTAGCAAACGTTACAAGGCCAGATTAGTTGTTAAAGGGTTCCAGCAGAAGGAGGGCATTGACTTCACAGAGATATTTTCTCCAGTTGTGAAGATGTCAACAATTAGACTGGTACTAGGAATGGTGGCTGCAGAAAACTTACATCTTGAGCAGTTAGATGTGAAGACAGCATTCCTTCATGGTGACTTGGAGCATTCCAAAAGGATAACTAAGAGACACTGGGTTCCTAAGGCTAAGGAGGTTGTAGATAAAGTGAAGGCTAATAATCAAAGAGGAAAGCAAGCTCAAGAGAAGGTTCCTAGTCCTAAGGTAACTCCAAAGCCTATCCTCTCAAGCAATAGGTATGTTGTTCTTAATTCTATTGAGGCAAAGGAGTGTAAGTTTAGCGGTTTGAGAAATCATAATTCTCCTAAAAAGAAATTTTCAACTCTTACTGTTCAAGAAGTGATTGAAGAGGCATTGCAATGTGGTACAAAAATGGTTGTTAAAGCCTAACCAAACCATGTTAGTTGTACTGTTGGAGAGTCGTTAGTTAGGAGGGCTTTATCTCCCTCTTTTAATAACAGTGGGTCATGAATTGGTTAATATGGAATATCAGGGGGTTCAATTGCCCCCTGAAGCAGAAAGAGGTTAAGGTAAAGGTGAAGAAGCTGAATGTCAATTTAGTGTGCTTGGTTGAAACGAGAGTAAGGGAGGAGAAAACTAGAGAGATTATGAATTCTTTTTTACCTGGATGGAAATTTTGTTTTTCTATCTCTCAGCATGGTTTGGGAAGAATTTGGGTTATGTGGAGAGAGGACATGTTTTCTATACAAATTTGCCAAATTATTCCTCAAGCCATGCACTGTAAAATTCTTTTCGGGGATAAAATGTGCTACTCTTCCTTTATATACGGGGCTAATAAGGGTTGTGGGGACTAGTTGCCTCCAGAGGTACTGTTTAGGTTGGATAGGCTGGGCCTGTGGCCCAATAACCCAGTCCGAGGACGTGGGCATATTCGAGGACGATCAACTTAGGAAGAAATGGAAGTTGTGTTACAGGAAGAGGTAAAGGGTATTTATAGAGGATTTAAACCTATCTGAGGAGAACAGTCACCTCGAAACATTTGTCTGAGGTGGCTAAAAACATCTTAATCCCCCTAATATGCTGTTTTAAGGGTACTTTACAATAGGGGGAGGGTCAAATGTTGGATAAGGGATGAGGACGAAGGATAACAAATATCTGTAAAAGTTGTTACCTCCACATTAAATGCTTCCCAGCTAACTCTTTGGCCGCATTAATGTGGAGGTGATGCTTGAACAGTAAACAAGCAGCCTTACAGCTAGTGGTAAAAGGTTCAGGGAGGTGTGAGATGGGACAAGGAGAAGCTCCCATAACCTGATTTACACGTGTGCGGTGAGAATGATACGAAAATCACGGTATATAACATGAAAAGGTATCCAGAGAGAAGGGGATGAAAAACAGAAAGAAAGAAAAGGGAAGAGATATACCACACTAGAAGGAAAAACTCCATATACTTGATTATATTATTTTGGTTAAGCCGAAGACGATTGATATATCTTATTCGTATAATTACTCTTCCAAACCCTCCACGATTGTTACCTCTCTTTTAGATTTAGGCTAGTTCTTTCTCCCACGCTCTACAAATTTATTGTTTGGGCCTGAGTCCAATCCTGTTTTGGAGTCCAAGCCAAAACTGGTCCTTACAAGGGTGTTGAGAGGAATGTTTTGTGGGACAATTTAGTTCAGTTTTGTAGGCAAGTGAAGGGCTTTCCTTGGATCTTGGTTGGAGATTTTAATGTGATTAGAATGCAAATGAAAAGCTTGGTGGTTTGATTATTGCCTGTTATGAAAACGAGTTTAATTCATGTTTAGATAAGCTTGAGGTGTGGGACCATGCTGCTGTGGGGTGTTTCTATACATGGAGTAACAGACAATCGGAGGAAGAATTTGTCGTTAAGAAACTTGATCGAGTTTTAATTAACCAAGAATGGGGTTCATGCTTATGTGTTTTTTGTAGAAATTGCCTTGAAAGTAGAGATCATATCTTCTTTGAATGTTCTTTCACTAGAAGAATTTGGGATGACATGATGCAGTTGTGTCTAGTTTCAAATGCTCAGTTTGTGTGGGAGGACTTGATTGCTTTGGGGGTTAGAGAGTTAAAAGGGAAGGGGTTGAGAGTAATAGCTAGCAAACTTGCTTGATGGGCAACGGTCTGCTATATTTGGCTGCAAAGAAATGCCATAGTTCATGAAGAAAGAATTTGGACAGAAGAACAGCTAAAGAGAAGCATCATTAAGAATGTCAAAACTACGTTGGGGTTTAAAACCAAGTTCAAGAAGTCAGTTTTGAATGCTACCATCTGTTGTAATTGGGGGATTGATCCAAGTAGTATTTTAATTTGATCCTTGAAATCTTGTGCTGCTGTGTTTTGCCAAAGTGCTAGTCTATGTGCTACTATGCTAAAGCTACTGGTTGTGATGCCTTTAGATGTTTTTGTTTAGATTGTTAGGGCAGTAGTTAGTGTGTTTTGCTTTGCCATTTGTTTTGGCTTGCTTTGGTTTTATGGTTAGTTTTGTTTTGGTTGCTGTAGTAGGGAGTTTTCCCTTTGTTAGTTTATTTTGGGTCTTCTTTTGTAATTTGTGTTTTGTTTCTATAAATAAAAGCTAAATTACCCACACAAAAAAAGGATTCCTACAAATTTTTGTTTGAAAATGTATATTGCAGATAAAGATTACATTTTACCATGCAAACGTCTATGGTGGTTTATATTTTTGTTTTTAAATTCTTGGATTGTTTTGTTAGTATTTCTTGTAAATGCTTGCTTGTGTTTCAGATATCCAGCTACCAAACAGTTATAATGATGTACTTTTTTTTTTGGATACTAATGCTATAACACCCCAACCTAATTTCATAATTAATTTATGGGTTTATATGTATGTTATTGTCTTAATTATTTTTTAAGTGCATGAAGCTTTGATTTTTGTGATATTATAGAACATATATGCTATTTTAATGTGATGGTTATAACTTTATTAAGTTAAGGATTTATATGTATGAAAGGTTATATTATCCTTTGGGCCTTTCTAGAATTATAAGTTTATAAGGGGTGAAATGTATGATTTCCAAAAATTGGAAAAGGTAGGTGTGATATTTTCACTAGCCATACACATATCCCACCCCAAAAGTCCACATCCCTTGTCTGATTTTGCTGCCCAAAAGTCTTCTCACTTTTTTTATTTTCTTGGCTGCGTCTGAAGTCCAGCAGCTCCTTTTCTTCTTTTTCTATTCCTCTTTCTTTCTTCTTGTTTCCTTCTTCTCCCCTTCTTACACGGCAGCCCTCCCTCTCTCACCAAAACAAAATATCCCTCTCTAAAGAAGAAATTAAAGGGTTAAGACTAAAATTTCAGCTTCAAATTGTTGGGGATAAGTAATCAAAACATCATTTGTTCATTTCTACTTCTTTAACTTCTATCCTGATTATATAAGCTGAATTATGATTCTGTTTTAGTGGTTTGATGGTTTGATGATATTATGGTTTATTGAATTTTTAATAACATATTTTAGTATGTTTATTATAGGTATAAAAATGCCCAAGTGAAATTAAGGCCTATTGCTATTTGTTGATGATTTTGTAAGAATATGTACTGAATCTATCTCTGTGACAGATTTGATGTTTACAAAAAGAAAAATATGTATTAAATCATATTCTGTGAATTAAGAGGCTAGGAGTAGTTTTTATGAATTATAAGACACACATGGTTGTTTTGGAATTGGTCTCACAGCATTTGGATGAGTAGAAAAATAATGGTTTAATTTCTAAGTTGCATGAATTTCTGTCAGGACAGATTTGAGTATGCTGTCTTGCGTGATTTTTAATAAATCATAGGTTGATTCTTTGACTCCGAAATTTTTATGGTTCATACTGGACATACAGGGGAGTAGTTCTGTAAAATTTCATGACAATTGGATGTGTTTGGATAGCCCGTTTGTATTTTACAAATGGGGCATATGCTGCTGAAAGGAGCAGTGAACAACATATGCTACCCCTGACTTTGTGGATTTAATTCTCAAGTTAGGATGTATGTTTTGAGCTATAATTTAATATGATTATTCTTTGATATGTTGGGATCATATATGAATTTTATGAATTGGTTTCTCTATGGTTTGGATACATAATGTGTTTGATGATTTTATCATATGCTTTGGGGAACTTTATATGATGGGAATTAAGTTTTTCTTGAGTTTGAGAGTTAGGTTGTGATTGAGGTATAAATTTATATATTTAGTAAGAGTTTGTCAGTGATAAGTTTTGGTTTTTCATTTAGGTGACGAGAACAAGAACACGGATACTTGAGCTCCTCGTGTACATTTTCTCGCGCCTTCTGTTTTCAGGTAAGGGACTTGTGACATGTGCTTTTGATAAGTATAAAAATTATTTCGAAACGTATCATGCGTTAAAGCTTTTGATTAGAAATATTACATATATGCATGATTTAAGTAAAATATGTGTTCGTGAATTGTTCAATCTTATATACATAATAATTTTAGCATATTGATGCTATTATTCATATCACGAACATGATATTTAAGAATGAAGTGGATATGCTACTATTATGAAACATTTATGTAAAAGCAAAGTTATCAGGAAAATATAGTTTTCGAGTTATTCCTTTATTATGTTCTGAACTCAGCCAGTAGGGGTTATAGTACTAACATTTCCATGGGGATTCTGATTGGCCATTATAAGTGGGATTGGCTCTGCTGTACCCGCCCTTGTTGGTAACAGCCAACTTGTGAAGGATGTCAACCTACCCCCATGGTTGAAAGTATATATTATGATATGATTCCGGAATTACCTGGTATTGTGGGGAATGCTGGATGCCTAGCACTCTGTGCTAGAAGCCTCCCAAAGTTGTGACAGACTTATAATTGGATTAATTAATATGTATTACAAATGAACTATTAAGTTATTTGGAAACTATAAGAAAAGTATATTGAAGGTGTTATAAGTTTGATGAGAAGTTATGATAAAGAATGTTATAGTCTGTTCAAAGTTAAGATTACTGAATTATATTTAAGTTCCTTATTATGTACTTTTATTTATTATATGAAAGGAAGATGAAGTATTTTTTTATCTGAAAGTTCATAAGTTATGTAAGAACAATACGAACAATATGAAGACTATTTTATCAAATCTGGCATATCCATAAAATATTTGATTTACATGCATTCTTATTAAAGGCCCATGGAACTTTAAAATCTTACTGAACTTCGCAGCTCACCCTATTATATTTCAGTGCACAGGTTCTTCCTGGAAGCAGCGAGAGTATTAGAGGTGACAAGGATTCTGTGTTTTCTCGTTTTGTTAGAATGTAGAGTTTTGTTGTATAGCAGTTAGCTCTTTTGTTGTATAGGAGGAATCAAGATATACTTGATCCTTGAGCACAAATGTAATTCAGTATCTTAGTTTGTTTTGAACCCCAGTTGTATGTATTTGGGGTTAGGTTTGTAATAAGAGTTTTGCTAATCGTTTAGCTATGTAATATTTACCCATATACCCTAAGTTTCAACTAAGTGACAATCTTGCAAAGTTCAAATGAAATGAATTTTCAAGATTTTCATCATTTTTGTATTTTGTGGCTTTTATGTAAGATATAAACAGGAATTCAAGAAAACAATTCTTGATAAGCATCTTCAATTTAGGTCGGTTCGTGTTAGTATTGAGGTAAACTTGATATTAACATGCCGGTCATGCTCTAAACTCTGAAGTACAGGTTTGGGTCGTGACAAATGCCATAAGCATACAAAAAGTCAAGCATTACAAAGTTCTGGGTGACCCCAGTTGAGGTGAATTGGAGTTTTGGTTGCTTGTTCAGCTAATACAAAAGTAGGGTGTAAAACAAAATTGGGTACAGATATGGTAGTCAAGTTCAGGCCCCAAATTCTGAGGCTTTGTAGATCTGTCAACAGCACCCTTTCCTGCCATTGTGGTTTGTTGTCACCACTACAGACCTTTGTCAAATTAGTAAGAGCAATGATACTGCCAAAGCCAAACTCCTTAGCCTTTAGAAAAGCCTCCACCGAAGCTTCCTGTGCTGCTAAGATTTGAGGAGTGAGGAGCCAAACTTGCACTCAAAATCACCAATGCATGTATGATTTTTCTTGGAGAAAAAAGAAAAGAAAGAAACAACAAGGACAAATTTTAGAGAGAGAAAGTTGTAGAGAGAAAAAGTGTGGATTTCAGGTAAGCTATAAAAAGAAGAAAGGACTTTGAAGAAAAAAAGGACAAAAAAAACCAAAGAATTATTATAGTGAAGCCTTCTCAGATTTAGTGTCGGATAGGTCTAAATTGAAGAAGCTTTCTTAGATTTGTAATTTGAAGAATTTGTCTGCTTTCTCATGGGCCAAGGGAGAAAAAGAAGGAGAAGATAACAAAAGGAGATGGAATTTTTTGGCATTTATATATATCAAAAAGTTGAAACATGGTATTTATTGCTGCTGAACCCTTGTTGCACCAGCTCATCGCCACGTCATTGGCCACATCATTAGCCATGTGTTCATTGATGACTCCCTTACCTTAATCAACAATTAACTTCTTTATTTGCCTCTTCTAAAGGAAAAACAAAAAAAAAACAAAAAACAAAAAACAAAAAAAAAAAAACAAAAACAAAAATCTCTTTATTTGCTAGTCCATTAAGATAGCTCCTTTAATTGGGCTGATATTGATGAACAGCTATCATAACATTAACATCAATGCATTAAATGATTTTTATTGTGGTGGAGGCTAGGTGAAAGGTTAGTTTGCCAAAGATTTTTTTAAAGAAAACGGAACCATTAAAACAATAGACTATTTATTTTCTATGTATGGAATCCAAATGTAGTAATAGACAATACAAAACAAAACGTTACCAAACCAAAAAAGAAAAAAAAGAGCTTGATTGTTTCACTTCTCCAAATACGTTGGCTATCTCTCCCTCTCTCTCTCTCTCCCACGTTTTACCTTCCACCTCCCCCTTAAATCCCTCACTCTCAGGTCTTCTTCCCTAAGTTTCTCTCCTCAAAAAACACTATTATGAATTCAGAGATGGGCACAATTGATGATGATGATGATATTATTTGTATGCATGGTTTCTACAATTTCATTAGATTTTATTCAATTTGTTTTGTATTGTTAGAGTTCAAATTTGCATATGCTAGAGACGGCATCGAGGTGGGACTATAATTAATCAAGAGTTTAGATAATCCAATGATAAGAGGCAAAACCAACCAATCGACAATGTTAGGGGCGCAACCCAAATAAGCAACGTCCTGGTGAGGTTTTAATTATATCTTTTTTTGTTTTTATCCCACCCTACTCCCAAATCTGAAAATTCTTGAGGTGTTCCATTCGTTAGTTTTTCATAAATATTAAGGAAATAAGCAATGAGCTGGTGAGGTTTTAATTATATGTCCCCCATTGTTTTGCCATTAGCTATGACAATCATTTATTTTCTTAGAATTATTTACCCAAAAATTAAAGGTAACTCCAAATGTTTGATGTAATGTCTAACTTAGATTTTATTGAATTTGATGAATCTAATAGGCTGGAAACAGAAAAGAAGAGCTCTATCTAGAGATGCTGCAAATCTAATAGGATTATATTTTTCTAGAACACAGAAAGAAGATGTTGTATGTGTCATGCTGATTTGGAGAAGTTTGCCATCCACCTTCTATATCATTACCGTTGCTGCCTTGCACATAAAATTTTGCTAGATTGAGCCATTTTACTAACATGATGCCAATGACCATGTGGGAACTTCATAATGTTATGTTTTAAATCTCACTAAAATCTGATACTATAAAAACTTCTCTTTATTTCAAAATAAAGATATTTTGAATATTATTGATATATTTATTCTACTCTGAAAAATTGTTACCAAAAAAAAAAATCTAATTTTTTAAAGTTTGCAAATTAATTATATATTTATTTTATTTACAAGTTGCATTGAAAAATATGTTGGAATATATACACAGGTCCAAAATCTTGGGTAAGATTTTGGGTTATTCAAGCTTTAATTTATTTATTTTATTTATAGGTTAATCAATCTTTGTATTGTTTCTTTGTCCAATATATATATATTTGGTTTGCATGGTTTTTTATAACATTTTTTTTTATGAAATTGTGATGTTTTGGTTGTATTGCAGTTGAATATGGATAGTATTTTTCAATTTTAATAATATAATTTCTTTTTTAATATTATTATATATATATATATATATATATATATATATATATATTGTTTTAAATTCCATTCTAACTTAATCTAAATGTATACATGTGTGAAGTTCTCTCTTGAAAACTTTGAACATCGGTCCTTGCTCCTCACACCCCACAAACATTTATACTTATGAAGTGACTATCGCACTAAGGATGAGTGGTGAAATTACCATTACACTTAATATTTCAGTTTTTAGTATATATTTTTACTACCAAATTGAGCACAATTATCACTTTATGGTGATTTTTTTTTTTATGCACTGAAATTATTAGGTAACATGGGCGTTTATATATAACTATTCATATTCAATTTAAATATAAATACATCTACTTTGAAGGTTTTTGGAGGTGTGATAGAATATTTTATCATGTTTTTATTATGAAGTATTTTGTTTATTTATTTACATGTTGCACTATTTTTGTTTATTTTGGTCCTTTTTTTTTCATTTATTTTTTTGTTACAATTTTCTTTTCTTTGCTTCTTTGTGTGTGTGTGTGTGTGTGTGTGTGTGTGCAGAATTGTACATTGCTCCAAAAAATTTGTACAGGAAGGTCATTTATCATCCTACATGATTTAGCAAATGTGTTGAATATGTTGTAAGTTTAGAAATACTAGAGATAATATAATTTTTATAAACGTTTGTGATGTTTATAAAAGGTTTAACATTTACAATAACTTGTCTATTTTACATATGGTGGGCATGAATTTTGTCCTGATATTGTATCTCAAATCGCAAAAAAAAATAAAAAATAAAATAAAAAAATAAAATTGCAATTTAATATTCTATCACATCTTCAAAACCTTTCAAAGTAGATACAAATGGCAGGGGAATTTACTTACGTAAATGACGATTTTGTGTGGTTTAGATCATTTAAAAATTAGTTATAATAATTAATATACTTGGAAAAACTAAATTATAGCATTTATTACTGTTGATTTCCTGTTGCGCCACTTCATCGCTACGTCATTGACAACATAATTATTATTTTTCTTATTTATTCTTTGTTCTTTTTTTTTATTGTAATTAGATTATTGACTTTACATATTTATTTTGAGTGGTTTTAACATTACATATAATTTTCTCTCTACATATTCATCTACTTTATTTTAGAATTTATTTTTTATTCTTTAAAAAAAATATAAATAGATTATTGACTTTACATATTCATCTTGGATGGTTTTAACATTACATATAATAATGTCTATACATATTCATACCAAATATAATAATGGAAGTATTATAATAAATTTTTTAAAGCTCTTTATGCATTAAATCTTTAGCATCTTTTCTTATCTTTTTTTTGGCAATTCTTACTTAGCTCAACTTTTCATCTTCTTCAACCATTGTCTTATTAGTTCAATCTTTCATCCCCTCCAGTAATTATTTTTATTTTTTAATTTTCATTTGATTCCTTTTAGATTAAATTTTTTTTTCTTTATATCTTCATAAATTCTACAATTTCATTTTATTCAACCTTTCATCTACTTCCACCCTTCCTCTTCCATCATAGTTTTCATATAAATTTCTACCCACTCTTTTCCACCTATCTCCCATATTCCTTCCAAGTTGTTCATGACAAAAAGGTTAATAGTCTCTCTCTTTCTCCAATTTTGCTTCTCTTTTGGTGATTTTTTTTTTTAATTGTTGATTAAAAATGGATTTGTCAGTTAATATAATATTACCCATAATATATGAATTACTCTGATTGGAAAAAAATAAAAGGCTGATTCCCCAAGCTTTATACTGTACCGGATAACCTGTTTAGCACTGTTAATTTTTTAGATAAAGATAACAAACTACGCCAATGTGGGAGTTATAGGATGTACCTCGACCTGGAATTTTTTTGACCAAAACGATAACATTATAAAAATCAAAATAATGTGCCCTTGAAAAGAACTTTTCAAATTCATTTGTGCCCTCAATGTGAAGGGTATGTTTATATAATTTTTATATATTTGCTTTTATTTTATAAATTTGTGGATTGGATATGATTTAGGTTTGAATTTCTTGGTTGGATTGGTCTAGATTTTGTTATTGGTGTTAGGCTTCCATTAACAATGCCTTCTATAGTATAATACTATAATACCAGTTTTAATATAATATGGTTTTAGATATCCAGTAAGTTAGTGCTTATGTTGGAGAGTTTGCAATCATCACAACCAAAAAAAAAAGGATTTGTACCATGTACATCATACCTGTTTAATGAATGTCTTATAGACGTGTTTATTATTGGTATGATTTATTTAATCTCAAACTATTGATATTGAACCATACTTTTATATTGTTATTTTGTTGTGAAAGTTTAATATGTAGAACAAGCTTCTTCTTCTTCTTCTTTTTTGTGTGTGCATGTTATCTCATTTATAAAATCTACTAAAAATTGAAACTAAATAGATTATGAAGACCAATTATTAATTCTCCAATCAGTGTTTGTTATCTTTATAACCAGGTTTTAAGACGGGTTGGTAATTCAGCAATTCTTACTAGAATTAATCACATAGATATGTCAGCTGAATTATAAAACACCATGGCTCATAGATGTGTTGTGCAATTTTTATATTAGTAAGATAGATTTTGTCAAAATATGCAATAGCAAGTGAGTAATAAGATTTTCTCTTATACAAATATATAATAGTGCTAAGATAAAGACTACAAAATTAATCCCATGCATTGTTGGAAGTGATTCAGCACATCGATCATCTAATGCATACGAGAAAGAGTGAAAAAAAAATTCTCGTTCCAATCCTTCCTACCCGACCCAGAATAAAGAATTCCAAAAAAAAGAACAAAAAATTCAAAAATTTAAAAAGCACAATTCTGGCTTCATTTCAAGCCAAAATGAGTCGTGAGAGGTCGAGAAAGAGAGAAAAAGGTTGTGATCAAGCCAAACTATTAATTTTTGACAGGTTGAGACAAGCCAAGAAAGAGAGAAAATAAAAATTATCGTTCCGATCACTTCCTACCCGACCCGGAATAAAGAATTCCAAAAAAATAGCAAAAAAAATTCAAAAAATTAAAAAACACCATTATGGCTTCTTTTCAAGCCAACACAAGTTGAGACAGGCCGAGAAAGAGAGAAAATAAAAATTATCGTTCCGATCAGTTCTTACCCGACTCGGAATAAAGAATTCCAAAAAAATAGCAAAAAACATTCAAAAAATTAAAAAACACCATTATGGCTTCTTTTCAAGCCAAAACAGGTT
Organism: Quercus wislizeni; assembly: GCA_023055345.1. Classification (NCBI taxonomy): domain Eukaryota; kingdom Viridiplantae; phylum Streptophyta; class Magnoliopsida; order Fagales; family Fagaceae; genus Quercus; species Quercus wislizeni. Next base: position 8,967,996 of record JALGQJ010000009.1, on the reverse strand, counting down.
GAGACAAGCCGAGAAAGAGAAAAAATAAAAATTATCGTTCCGATCACTTCCTACCCGACCCGGAATAAAGAATTCCAAAAAAATAGCAAAAAAAATTCAAAAAATTAAAAAACACCATTATGGTCTTTGCAACATAGGATCGGTATTAAGTTTGGGTCTATAGGGGGTTCAAATGAATCCCCTAAGCTAGCAAAAATTTTATATATATATATATATATATATATATATATATATATATATATATATATATATTTTACCCCTAAAATAAAAAATTGAACCTGATCTTAAATCTTTTTTCAAGTCCAACTGAAATAAGCTCGAACATGATTCTCTTAATAATCTATTCTTGCAAATAAAGTTACAATTAATTTATACATTTGACCAAGTGTGTGAGTATAGTAATAATTGATAAAAATATTCTAAGCAATAATAATCAAAGTTCACAAAACAATAATAATTAATATATATATATATATATATAAAATCTAAGATAGAAATCCTACTTTAACTTAATCTAAATGTATATTTGTGAAACTTCCTCTTAATCTCTTGAACCTTGATCCTTGCCTTTCCACCCCACAAAAACTTGTACTTGTAAAGTGACCATCAAGCCAAAGGTGTATGGTGGTATTGTATTTAAAAACAATAGATTATTTCCAAGATTTAATTTTAGCAACCATAATTAGTATGTTCATTATATTAAGAAACAATATACCAAATGAATTTATAATTTATCTTTTACTTTCTTCCTAGTACTATGGACAATTTGTAGTAAGAAAATCATGTAGATTGCAAGATTTATCTACTACTCAAGATTTATCTTTTTATTAACTCACTAAAAACAATTCCTGGAGCCGCCACTGTTACAACAGAAGTACAATAAATACCAATACATCCTCGGGGGACTAAAGACTAGCTCTTAAGGCCATTGGGCACAAACCAAGGAAGAGAAGGAGGATTTGTCGTCAAGCTAGGAAGGAAAGAAGACAGATAAATCATCCATCACCTCCGCTTTCAATGCTTTGAACCCACCTAGTTGGTCGCATTAATAAGGAAATGACTCCTGAGCAATGTCAACACAACTCATAGCCTAGTGCAGAAGCCTTTTAGTAAGGCTTTGATGGGACAAGTATTAAGGGAGATGAATCATAACCCTCCAAATGGAGGGCTAAGATACAATTTATGGGACTATATAAAGCAAAGAAGCCTCTGTAGGATGGGAGGAGAAAAAATTGATCACTGTAACCTTAGAACAGTTGTAATCTTTATCTCGAACTAAACCCAAGGAGCATAATATAAGCCATCCGAGGCTATCTCTAATTAATCTTTGCATATTTATACTTAACATTAATCTTATCAACTCCAATGAGCTCATCCCATTTAAGCAGGGGTATTAACGATTGATTGGCATCTCACCTCTGTAAATTAATTGTGCGGGCAACAATAACGAATCTGACAGATTCCTTTTGCCTTGACTGTAAAGAAAGAAGCCTGAAAATTTATGTGGATCGAATTTTCTTATTCCGGCAAAAATAAGCTACTGAGTGATGCATCTATGTAGAGCTTGGTAAAATTCTGAAAAAGTAGTTCAGCATTTTCAAAACTGGTGGAAGTTATATTGATCCAGCAGTTTTTGGGTTATTAATTTAATATTAATCCACCTATGATTTTTATTTGGTCCCATTCTTATATACCATTTACTATTAGCTTCTTTACTCATTACCTTTAGTGCAAATAGGTTGGTAATCCGAGTTTATTAATGATCACATTCTTGATGTTCTGAGCAATCTTGAAATCCTTTGCATAATCAAACGATGTCCTCTAGAATTCATATCCTCAGAAAGCTTATTGGATGGTTGCTGACAAACAATTTTATCACATTGCCACTTAACATCAAGAGAATTTTGGAGTTTGAATCCCAAAGTTCCAATGTCTTCCGAAAATATTGTAGTTGTTCTACAACTTCCACCCAAACTTTGACTTGAAAAACCCCTCTCACACACAGAAGAGTTGTTAGCAGTACTTATTGTTTCCTTACTTGCTATATTTTGACAGGATAATGCTCTTATATTAAAAGATTCATAATCCTCCCTACATGCATTCCTTTTCAAATCATACGCAGAACGTTTCTCACAGTGCTCCATTCTAGATTGATTTATCCGGATTAGTCGAACGTACCAGCTCTTAAAATTCACACCTAATTTCAAATATGCTTGTAGTACAAGCAAGTATAATAGTTGTTAGAGATATATATTAGACATATTAGCCCAATGTAATAGGCCCAAGCCCAAGCCCAATCCTGCTTGTACTAGTAGTCTAGGGTTTAGTCGCCTATATATACTCATGTTATGGCTCATTGTAACATAGGCTATTGTACTACACTCTTATACATAATAAAGATGTAGCCCTTAAGGGATTCCTCCGTGGATGTAGGCCGACAAGGCTGAACCACGTAACCCTCGTGTTCTCAGTGTTCCTATTCTATGCTTCCCCTTCCGCCTCCACTCTAGCATACACAACATGATATAACAACACATTGCGTTGGTATTAATAATATTTATATTTAACATGGTATCAGAGCCAAACTTCGTCCTTGGCATCAAACAAAAATCTCTAGCCAGCAAAGAAGATTCTCACATGTGTAACATAGATCCACAACAGTGCGCATGCCTTCTTTCACATCTGGGTCTACAGCATCACGCAGCTACCACGGAAACTCCGTTGCTGCCTCGCTGCTACATCTCTGATCTCTCAAGCAAGTTGAACCACTCACCTATCAGATCTGTGCATATCAAGCCTTCGCCTGTCGAAACCGATCCCACAGACGTGCTCCTAGGCCTCCCGCGAAGAAAACCCAGAAATCCAGTCAACCGAAAGCTAGCCACGCGCCGCCACGCGCCGCAATTAGCTTCGGAAAGTCTCTCACGCGCCGCCTCAAATTCCTCACTTCCAGATCATCTTCTTGGTACACGCGCCGCCCTGAAGGCCTCCACGTCCACCGATCTTCAGAACCTGAGACTCCGGCCTTCATCCGACCTTACACGCGCCCTCACGCGCCTTTAGGATTTATGGCATCTCCTTCACGCGCCGGTAGACTTAGCACGTGCCTGCCACTCGCCGAAATCAGCTGCTGATGTCATCTGACGTCACCGGATGACGTCATCGTCCACGTCAGCAGCCATGCAAGCATGTCCACGTCAGCCCTAGTCCACGTCATAGAATGACGTCAGCGGTTCCACTGTTCGACCCGTGACCCGACCCGGAAACACGGAACCGACCCGGACCAGTATCCGTTGACTTTCACCCTGGACCAGTTGACTTTGACTTTTTGCGTTGACCTTTGACCAAAAGTCAAAATTTCCGACAGGGCCTATCTTGCTCAGTTTGTCGCGTAGATTTCAATTTTGGACTCTGTTTCTTCATTTGAAACTCCAAAATTGGTCAATTGGCACATTCTTCATTGTGGTTTCTTCAAAGGCTTTATTCATGGCATCTTCAAGATAGGGATGGCAATTTTGCCCCGCCCCACTTGACCCGCCCCTCCCCGCTTCGTCCCGTGCGGGTTTTCCCCGCCCCGCAAAGGTGGTGGGGCGGGGATGGGGTGAGATTTTAGACCCGCACCACAGGGCGGGGCGGGGATGGGTTTACACTTTTTAGACCCACCCCGCCCCATCCCCGCCCCATGGTATTGTCTTGTTAAACATTTAGATAATATTATTTAGTTTTTGCTAAAAATTAGTTTGATTTGATAGGATAAATTTATTTATAATTTTAAGTATATTTTTATTATTGAAATATGTCATTTTATTTGAAAAAATGGTAATAGTTGTAGGGAAAATTAACAAGAAATAAAGTTTTACGATGTAGGGCGGGGCTTTGTGGGTCTTCGCGGGGCCTTAAGGGGCGGGGATGGGGCAATAAATTTTCCCCGTCATGCGGGGCGGGGCGGGGATGGGGCAAGAAAAATCCATGCGAGGCGGGGACGAAGATCCTATCCTTCGGCCCCGCCCTACCCCATTGCCATCCCTACTTCAAGAGATCTTCTCATGCTTATCCAACCTCAAGCCTTCATCGAGCTTCCGCCTTGAGTTTGAGGGAAGGTGTTAGAGATATAGATTAAACATATTAGTCTAATGTAATAGGCCCAAGCCCAAGCCCAATCCTGCTTGTACTAGTAGTCTAGGGTTTAGTCGCCTATATATACTCATGTTATGACTCATTGTAACACAGGCTATTGTACTGCACTCTTATACATAATAAAGATGTAGCCCTTAAGGGATTCCTCCGTGGATGTAGGCCGACAAGGCTGAACCACGTAACCCTCGTGTTCTCAGTGTTCCTATTCTATGCTTCCCCTTCCGCCTCCACTCTAGCATACACAACATGATATAACAACACATTGCGTTGGTATTAATAATATTTATATTTAATAATAGTAAATGGGTCTGAGCCCATTGGACATGTATTCTAATAGTCCCTCAAACTCATGTTGGGTGAAGTACTGAGATCAACATGAGTAATGCATGAAAGCATTTTGACGGAAGAGGCTTAGTGAAGATATCAGCTAATTGGTTTTGGGAGAAAGCATATTACAAGTACAAATGGGCTTAAGCCCGTTGGGCTTATATTCTGACACTCATAATGAAGAAGTTCCATTTTCATTAATAATTTTCATGATATGTGAATTCTTGCTAAAATAATGGAGAAGTGGCTTATATTTTACTTTGGAAGAGGGTCACCGACCACCAACATGGACTAAGTTGGGCAGATCTCGATCTGAGGTTGGTATGTATGAAATATTTTGAGCCAAAACATTGAAATGCTAACTATTAATATATAAGTTAAAAATAGGTGGTTAAAATTGGGAAGAATCAATTCTTCCCAATTGATTCTTTATGAACTATCTATTTATATCAAATATTCACTCCGTTTCGATATAGGCTGTTGAAAAAATAGCTTCTTGTCATGCGAAGAATGAGATGATATTTGGTAATCGAATCAATTATTATGTTTGTAACCACACCCATATGAGTTTTGGCAAGTGTAAGGTCGACTTAAAATAAAAAATGTATATGTGTATAGAATTGTCTTTCACCAAAAAAATATATATAGAAGTTGAAGTTGTTTTGCTGCCTTTAAGAATGCCTATATGATTCTGTTTGGTCGTGATCATGGAAAAATAAGAGAAAGGAAAATGTTAAGAGGATAGAAAGTGGCAAAATGTAAAATATTTAGTTTTTATATGATGTGTATTTTGTATAGATGATGAAAATTGAGAATAATGAAAAATTAATGTATTTTTGCTTTGTTTGATTGAAAGAAAAAGTGGAAGGAGAGATTATAATTTTTGTAAATTACTACTATCTTTTATAAAATTTATACCTGTAAGATAAATTTTCGTTACTAAATTAATATTAGATAACTAAATATTATATTATATTACATATCTTAGTTTTTTATAATACCCATAACCAAAAAATAATTGGCAAAAGTTCTATTTTTAGTAGTGTTGTCGAACTGAAATTATATTTCAGCCGATCATTACTTGAATTAAAATACAATGCATGCATGTAGCCCATTAGCATCATCTCCATTCTCTATTATAAGCACCATAGATGTCGGTTATCATTTTATTTTGTTTTTAATTGATAATAAATTACTGTATCATAAATATGTATCAAACATGCTCATAAATCATACAATACCCAAATATGTATTGTATGAATCATAAAAGCATACACATCATACAATTGATACAAAAATACGTGAGTTTAAAATGAACTTTTTATTAAAATTTTATGCAATGTTACATAAAATTATTAGACTACTAGATTGAGTCCAATAAAATAACACATCTATAAATTTTTTTCTCCTACAACATTAACATTTAGACTACACACTTAACAATTTTCTTTTATATTTGCAAATTTCTTCTTTATATTATGAATAATGTATTAAATGACAATATAATTATTTTTTTTATTTTTGTTATTGTTGTTATATATAAGCCTAAGAAGCTAGAATGTCAAGAAATTTTTTATTTTTTATTTTAAGAGCAAGGAGAGAGATGGTAATGTTGATGATAAGGAATGTCAACGGAGAAATAGTTTTGCAAAATGATAAACATGATAAAAATATTAACTTAGATGGAATTGATTAGACGAGATGTTGAATATGATTGAAAAGACATTATTATTTTGGCTCACTAGTAGAACATGTTCCAAATTTATAATGAATATAAACCTTTATATATCTATAATTATTTTTATTTTTAGGCGACATTACGTGTAAAAAAGATAACTTTGTACGCGCACCAAATTATGAAGCCCAAAAACTAACTACACAGTGCAGAAAATGGATGAATTCAAATTGATAAAAACCACATTAACCGCATCAGGACTAGCACAGCAATAGCCTGTTGTATGGTATTGTTGTAAGGCTGTATGCGTGCTAAAAATGAATTCATCCATTTAACTACGTGGTTTGTTTGTGGGTTGGCAGAATTCTTTTCTCTTTTTCGATCGGTCCATCTTCTTCAGCTATAGCGCGATTTGACCAAAAAAGCGGAAGTAGAGAAAAATCGCTACTTCATAGATTGAAAAAGTCGCTGGAGTTCAAGAAAGCGACAAAAAAGAGAGAGGAAGAATTGATCCTGACTCAGTGTAAATAGAAGACAATTTAAAACTCTTTTATCTTGTTTCTCATGGGTGTCTAGAAAGATTCCAAAAAAGATAAATACTAAAAAAAGTGTTGAGTGCAAGTCCTTTAAAAAAAAAAAAAAAAAACATTTTCCTTGAGCGTATTGCATGATAGAAATACCAAAACTTATTTTGTAATATGACACCCAATGCCTCTATCATTCTCAGTCAAGCTCCTCCGCACACAAATAACTTCAACTGGTTGTGCATCCAACCCGCCAACCTGACCCAATCCAACTAGATGTTTTGGGTTGGTAATCTTGCGTTGGTGGGTTAGGTTGGAATTTTATTTATTTTGTTTTAGATTAAGTTGAGTTTGAGTTGACAGTTTTTCAACCCACCTGACTCAACTCAACCTACCATATGTACAGTTTATTTTACTATATTTATTTATTTCATTTGTTCAATTTATTTTAGTATTTTTTGAAAAATATATATATATGAATTTGAAATTTTAGAATATTCTTTAGGCACAGATATGAATTATAATAATTTATTTGGAAAAACAAAAATTAAATAGTTGTTGAAAGTCCAATTTTTTTACAAAGTATGAAATATGTAAGTACAACCCTCTGATCCTACCCAATCTATGTGGGTTGGTTTTTACACATTTAATGGGTTAGATTAGGTTAGAAAATTTTAACCCAACAAGGTTGAATTTGGTTAAAAAATCCTTTAAACTTGACCCAACTCAACTATGCACATCCCTAATTCCACCCATTATCAGCCTTCTTCACTTATTACAATCTCCATTAATATACGCTCTTCTTTAAAATAAAATTATAAATAAATAAAGACTTTCAACCTGAAAATCGCATCACTTGTTCAAGTAATTAACCACTGTTTCTCAACCAAAAAAAAAAAAGTAATTAGCCACCCCTTCCATTGTTGCTACCCCTAAAAATTCCACCAATTAGCCTTACCATGTCATGACTCAAACATTTAAACCAAATATACAAGAGAGGAGAGAGCAAAGCTAACACCATGTCGTGACCCATGACTGCACAGCAATTGCCCACCATCGCCGCATGCAATACCTCTTTTACCCCACTGTCATGAGAAAATAAACCAAACAAAACTTAGCTCTAAATTGATTTGGAGTTAATCTCTTCCAACACATTAGGTGATGATTATTATACTATTTATGTGTATTATTTAAACAAGTCATGTGAAATTGACATAAGTATCTCCTCCCATCAGCCTTCACATTCTCATTGTGCACGTATCTAGCTCAATATCCACTCCAATACATTTCAGCCATTTAATCACCACACTTAAAAACAATAAAAAAGTCTCTCATTTTCAATATAATATTAAACATTTTACTAACTTTTTATCTTTCATTTTAACTCTAATATCTTTATATTTATGTTGTCATATTTATCCATTTCAATTACATAATATTAAAATGCTACAACAAAAGACAACAACAAATTATACATCTCCAATTCAGTTTGGAGTTTAACTCTTTCTAAATAGAACAAAGTTTAGTTACAAAATTAGTTGTAACCTAAAGTTACAACCTTACTCAATAAAATAAACATTACTACATATTCTGAAAATCTAACTGTTCAATTAAATGTTCTTTATACTCTTAATACACATGTCAAATTTTGTGTCAATTTGATAGTATGTACTATATGATCTATAAGCTTATATTTTATGCATAATTTTAAATTACAAAAATTAGCAATTTAAACAATTTATTGATGGCATAGTTATTGATCTTTAATTTTCTAAAAATTTTACAAACATGAAGAATAAAAGAAGAAGATGTAATCCAATTGTAGAATTCTCAAAATTTTCCTCCAATAAAAAAATATTAAATAAAATTATTGTATTAAATTACAACTAATTTTTTAACTAAACTCTTTCCCTCTAAATATCCACTAATTCAGAGCGGGCCATTCTTACCTAGTGGTGTCAGTTTTCAACAAAAGAAAAGAATTACAAAAGAAACAAGAAATCCCACTTGCACGTGAAAGTAATACCAATATCTTCAAAATTCAATTCAAACGACCCCACCTCCACCAATCCTTCTTTATTCTAAATTATCTATGAATTATCTAATGGATCTGATTAACTTAAAGCATTTGTAAACCAATCATTTAAAAAAAAAAAATTTGATCCTACTTTCAGTGAAATATAAAAAGCGTTCAAAAAATCTTTTTTTTTTTTTTTTCTAGGAAAAGTTTTCTAAAACAATTATTAAGAAATGCCCCTAAAAGGTGCCCAATAATTGCCCCAATTTCATTTCATTACTTCTGCGTGTGAAAATACGGACTTAGTGCAATTGCATCAATGGGTGTAAAAGTTTACAAAATATAAAAAGTGTTCAATTTTACACATTTTAACCAAAAAAACACTCACGTCAGTACTTGCAAAAATATGCACAAAAAAAAAAAAAACTGCTACAATAACCATTCATATATACACTGTTATTGTTCATGTGTAAATGATTTTTTTATTCTTTTTTTCTCTCTCCCCCTTCATCATGTTCTTCTCCTTTGTCTTCTTCTCACAACAAAACCACAAAATCACCCATATCCCACCCTCAACCACCGATCTCTATCTTCTTCCAACAACAAAATCACAAAACCACCTCTGCTCAGCCTCAACCACAGATCAAGGTGGTACCACCCAAATACAAAAAAAAAAAAAACCAAAAATTAAAATTAGTAATAACCCATCATAATACAAAAACCCAAAAACTAAAACTAGCAATAACCCATCATAGAACCAACAAGAACCAAATGAAATCAAACTCCAATATTAACCAAAATCAAGATGAAGTCAAGTGGGGACAATGCAGCACTACATCAAGATTAGAGGTGGCAATGGTGGGTCGCTACAACTGGGGTTGACTTGGGTTGTTGGTGGCGGTGTGATGATGGCAGGAGTGTGATGATGGCAGTGGTGAGGTTGGTTTGAGTTTAAGAAATCTGTTGAAGAAAAAGAAAGAATAAAGAGAAGAAGGAAGGAAAAGGAAAACAAGAGAGAATGAAATGGTTCAGAGAAAAAGAGAGATTGGCATGAGAAAAAGAAAGAAAAATGTGGGTGGGGTCGTGTGGGTAGTGGTTTGTAAGATATAATAAAGAATTAAAAAAATATTATTATTTAAATAAAATAAATGATAAAATAGATAAACTGATGTAGATGTTTTGTAAAAATGAGTATGTAAAATAGAAAAAGTATGTTCTATAATGCAAAATAGACAAGAATTTTGCACATACCGATGCGGTTGCTAGTTGCATCTCATGACACAAAATAATATGGGCCCGTGTTAAATCATCCAAGAGTTTTGTCAGCCAAATCTTAAATAGACGAGTTAACCAACCCAAGTGAGTCTTGTGTTAAATAATTTTTTTTAAGAAAGAAAAATATTATAAATTTTACCATAAAAAAATTTATAAAAATGTCATTTTAACAAAATATTAAGTGTTTTAATTATTTTAAAGATGATTTACATATCAATTTGTAAGATTTACGTAATAATTTTTTTTTTTTTTGTGTTTTTAAACATCACTTATAAAATAGTATGTATTTTTTTATTTATACTTTTTTTTTGCTGAGATTTTATTTCTACATTTTATGTTCTAATTGAGTTGGAATCTTCATAGGTTTTTTTTTTTTTAAATTAAGATAATATATGGAAAAAGTGCATTATTTATTTAATTACCATTTTGGTCTATTTGTATTATGCATTAAAATAGTCCCCAACCTCTCAAATATATCAGTTTATTGCATAATATTTGATATTGTGTCAAAATAGCTAAGTGGTGGACAAAAAAAAATTGACATGATTAACGGCGATACTAAAATATTAATTTATACCACATGAACTGCTATGTAGACTCTCACGTATTTTTAATTTTAAAATTAAAAAACTAAAAAAAAAATAAATAAATAACTAAGCTAAAATCACAAACACAATTACATTGTCATTCCGAATTTTTTGAGATGTTTTTTGGGGTAATGGGAGACTTTATGCCAAGGTCACTTTAGGCCTAGAGACACAGCCGGGCCGGCCCTGCAATACCAACCACTATGAACTAACTCTTAATAAAACAAAAGGACAGCCCATAAGGTATCATGGACCCACCATGCTGATTCGTTCAATAATCTAAAGGTTGTCCAAGACAGTGTTCATTAATATTTAATAAACTAGAATTTTCTGTATCAAAAAAAAGAAAAGTTAAAAAACTAGAATTCTCCACTTGACATTATATATAATATCTACGAAGAACATCATTGCCTCCATTAAAAAAAGAAAGAAAAAAAAAAACTGCGTTTCCCACAGAAAAAATGGCAGCTCCCAGAGTACAAAAGCATTTTGTTCTAGTGCATGGGGCATGTCATGGAGCCTGGAGTTGGTACAAGCTCAAACCACGGCTGGAGTCCGCTGGCCACCGGGTCACAGCTCTTGATCTTGCGGCTTCAGGCATCAACAGGAAGGCGATTCAAGATGTTCATACCATGTATGAGTACACTGAGCCTTTGTTGGAGTTTTTGGCCTCTCTCCCTCCAAAAGAAAAGGTGGTGCTTGTTGGGCACAGTCTAGGTGGATTGAATATAGCACTAGCCATGGACAAGTATCCAGAGAAGGTAGCTGTTGGGGTTTTCATGGCGGCCTTTATGCCAGATACGAAACACAAGCCCTCATATGTCTTGGAACAGGTTTGACATTGATATTTCACCCACTAAATTTCCATTTCGAAAGGAATAACATAGATAGCTACTATTTAAAATTAGGATTTTGGGAATTTTCAACCCAGTATATATATATATATATATATATATATATATATATAATATGTGTGGGTGTGATTTTTTGGACTCTTATAACAAGTCGTTTGGCATGGGAATAGATATTTATTGTTGGCAAAAAAAAAAAAAAAATCTTTATGATATCATTTAAATTTACACATCGGTTATGACTATCATATTTTGGGTACTTAAAAAAAAAAAAAAAGTAATTTTAGTACCATGAACTAAACTACAACGGTTTGCATTCACATGGTAAATTGTAACTGATTGTTTTATTTTTACAAAAATTTATTAATTCTTCTTTACAACTCATAGTCTGTCACACAAATAGTTGTGATAAACATTTTGGGTTAGTTTGTGGTCTCAGAATTTTTAGGTACTGATATTGCTGCCTTGTACTGATGATTGATGAATGATGATTACCCCCCAGTTTCTCCATATAATGGTCGATAATGTCACATAAATTTCATGAAGAAATTGAGGTTCTTAAAAAAAAACATTGGGATTATTAGGTTGATCACGTTGTGAAACTGATCCTTCAATTGTCTCCCCTTTTTTAGATGACCTGCTACACGTAAAATTTATTTGATTTTTAATAGACACATATCATACATCCAATTAAAATTGAGAAGGAATATTAAAAGAGATTAGATTGAGGGGATTTGATTCCAATTGCATTTGACTCATTCCTTAGAATTATGGGCCGCCCTTGTTATTTGGTAGTTGTGAAATTAAGACATTAGAAGTTTATACCGAAACTTCCTTTTGTGCTAATCGTGTAGTCTTTTTCTATGCGAGAAGTATAATGAAAGAACCCCTGCAGAAGCATGGTTGGACACACAGTTTTCTGACTATGGAAGCGTCAACCAACCTTCAACGTCAATGTTTTTTGGCCCCAAGTTCTTGTCCTTGAAGCTCTATCAATTAAGCCCCACCGAGGTAAACACTTTCTCTTTTTGTGCAACATTGGATATGCATGCGCAATACATAATTGAAGAATTTTCGACCTGATTCAAATGTGTGTGCATTTTTCAAGGATTTTGAACTAGCCATGACTTTAGCAAGGCCAGGATCGCTGTTCCTTGATGACTTGTCCAAGGCAAAGAATTTCTCAAATGAGGGATATGGGTCGGTTCCACAAGTTTATGTTGTTTGCGATCAGGATTTAGGGATTCCGTTGGAATTTCAGCGATGGATGATTAAAAATGGAGAGCCTAAAGATGTGATGGAGATTAATGGTGCTGACCATATGGCAATGCTTTCAAAGCCAGATGAACTTTGCCATTGTCTTCAGGAGACAGCACATAAATATGCTTAATGTTGTTTACGTGCTTTCATCTATAAACCATTATGATACCAACCAATTTGTGATGCTTGCTGTTAATGCCTTTGGCTTTATTTTCCCCCCAGTAATCAAAAAGGCTTTGGCCATTTTTAGTGCTATTACTTCTTGTTAGTCTTTGTTTTGCTGAATATAGTATCATCCTTTCCTACAAAATGAAAAATGTGATAGGTGTATATATATATGCACGGAATTGCTGAATAGGAATTTGTGTTGTAGAATGTCTTAGAGCTAGGTCTACCTTATCAATTCAATCATATACATCAACACAATATGATAAGAATTCTTTCCAAAAAAAGAAAAAAAAAAGAAAAAAAAAAGAGAGAAACATTTATTATTCAGCTTATTTTTTCTACTATTTATGTGTTTTACTATACTTTTTGATACTATTCACAGGTCCTATTATATTATTTGAGCTAACTTTTACCTTTATTTACATTACTTTCAGTAAAAAGTTTTCAATTTTAACAAAATAAGTAGATCTCAAACAGACCTTTATCATGCTAACAGGTGCTCTTAGAACAATGATTAACAATCAATTTTAAGAAAAATTTGACACAATTTTTATGAAAAATGAAAGGAAAAAATTTGTCAAAATATTTTTTTTTTTTTCTACAAATTTTTTTAAAAAATAAATGGTTAACTATTAAGGCATCGTTGGCCTTTCCCATCAAATAAATATGCAGTTTAGACGTCAAATTGGTTTCGATTTTCGCGAGTAAAGCACATATGTAGTTATTGTTTGTAGGGCTTACGTGTATTAGAGCATCCGTAGCAGACGTTGTAAAAATTATGTCATTTTGCCACACTAAAAACCTACTTTATTATTTTAACACATCATTTTACAATATCTCATTCATCAGATGTTCTATATTTTTACCACTTCATTTAAATATTATTTCTTTATTTTTTTTAATTCTTATTTTATTCTTTCTTTATTATTTGTTCAACGGTAACATTTTATTCTTTCTTTCAAATCTCAATGTACCGTACAATTGCTCAGAGTGAAACAGAAATAAAAAATTAATAAACCCAATACACCACATCTTACCGTACAGTTGCATATTTGTGATTGTACTATAGCAAGTTGCAAAAAGGATAGCATTTACAACATCTAATAAATTGGGTCAAACTTGGTTTGGTGTGGGATATGTGCCAAATATTTAGCATTTGGCACATATCCCACATCTGCTGTGGGTGCTCTAGTCCACTAGTCTAGTTTCAAACAAGAGGACCAAAATTCTCAAAGAGTCAATAAATGTGTCTTTTAGTTCAGGCGGCTCGGCAGTACAGTACCAGCATTTCCCACATTTTTTCCGCTCAAACCATAGTAGTTGTGAAATTTTAGGAGATGTTGATACATGTACTTAAAAATATATATTTTGTTATTTAAAAATATGTGTGAAAATACATATGGGTGAAAAAGTGTATAGAAATACGTGTAATATTGTTTAAAAACTGAAAATTGTTGTTTGAAATAATGTACCAAACACCTCCTTAGTGTCAGTCTAGCGAATATTTTTTTTACCAACTTATTTTACTATTTAACTTATCTTTACTACTATTTATATGTCTCATTATACTATTTCAGCTAATTTTTACTTTTATCTACAGTTCTTTCAGTTTCAGTTTTAGCAAAATAAGAAGATCCGTGTCCATTTGGGAACAACTTATTTATCTAAAATTGAAAACTTTTTGTTGAAAGTACCGTAGATAAAGGTAAAAGTTAGCTAAAATAATACAGTAGAATCCATGAATAGTACTAAAAAGTGCAGTAAGACCCATTAATGGTAGTAAAAATAATCTTAATAGTAAAATAAGCTGGCAAAAATAATCAATGCCAAATGCACACTTAAATTGTAAATTGATTATATATATATATATATATATATATATATATATATATATATATATATATATATATATTCAAATAATGACTAATTTATTCAGCACTTATATGTAATAATATTTAACAAGCTAACTGAATAAATCAAACTAGCATGTGTTTATAATATACACATTCAAATTGTAAAATTTTGTTAAGTGCAGATAAGTATATATAGTTGGGGATTGTGTGAGGGATTGTTATCCATTAATAATTTGTGATGATTGTTGTTAATGCCTTTGGCTTTATTTTCCCCAAGTAATCAAGAAGGCTTTAGCCATTCTTACTACTGCTTCTTGTTAATCTTTGTTTTACTAAATATAATATCTTCTTTTCCTACAAAAATGGAAAATGTGATAGCTAGGTGTATGTAGGAGGCAGGAGAAGCAGGGAAAAGGGGGTTTGAACTCTAACATAGCCTAAAGAGTAAAGCCCGAGAAGCATATCCAGGAAATCAACCTGGCCTGGGATACAAGTAGAGAGGAAAGGGCCTGCTGACGAAGATATACCAGCTAAGGTCACTAACCTGGAAAGCTAGGGTGGCAACCCCCCAAGGGATCATATTTGAGGCAGTCCCTTGTGGGCTGCTTCCCAAGGTCACCATGACACCTCGAATAGTGATTTATTTCCCTAATGGTGGCTATTCTCCTTTCACCTCTCCCCTAAGAGACATGTTGAAAATGATACAAAACCCAACGAAACAGTCACCTCCGCATTAATGAAATCCCCTACCCAATGTCAACCACATTAAATGCTGAATGACTAGTCTGAACAGTGGAAACACCCCCCATAAGTCCTACTTCATGATCAAAAGATAACAAAGTAGTGGGATGATGGGACAACTATCCTCCAAGTCCAGCTGGGGAAAGAGAAGAAGAGAAAATGACTATAAAAGAGGGAGCAGGGGAACTAGAAAAGGGGTGGAGAAAATTAGAGAGAGAAAGCCTAATTAAGAACTAGAGAGAGAAAAGTTAGAGAAACTGTTTTAAGAGTTTTCAATCTTAGAATCTCATTCTTGTGACTGGGGAATGTTGTCCCTACATATATAAAAGCTTGATTTGATCCTTTACATCTTCATTTTGTTATTTTGACCTTCCATTGTGGATTACTTTTCTCCATCTTTTAGAAATTAGTTGTGTAGATTAAAGATCAGCCCCATTGTTCTTATGTTGGTTGTTTTTGGTTCCCACAGAGTATATATGCAAGGAATTACTACATAAGAATTGTGTCGTAGAATGTCTTAGTGCTAGGTCTACCTCATCAATTCAATCATAAACATCAACCCAATATAAGAATTCTTTCCAAAAGAAAGAAAAAAGAAGAAGAGAGAACCAATATAAGGATACTAGTTGTGCAATGTACAACAAAATTAGACAAAAAAATATATATATATATATATATAAAAAATAGAATAATTAATTAATAAATAGTAATTGTGGGGGCAAAAGCTTGAACTCTTATATTGGGCCTTAAGCCCCATTTACTAATGGAAATGCATCCGAGGAGGAGCAAATGACTGGGAAGGTCCTAGAATAGATGGTCGCGTCAAGAAAGAGTAGAAGGCCGTGGTCCGAGAGAGTCATCCTCCTCGGACCTAACGAATATCAGTCAAGCAGGCATTCGGTTGACTTGGGTAATCTTCTAGGAGATTCCAACAATGAAGATAGACTATCTTAGGGAAAGCTGCCACCACCGCATTAAATGCACTGCAGCAGCTTTCCTGGCCGCATCAATGTGGAGAAGACCTCTGAATAGTGTTTTCAACCACTACCGTTCACAGAAAGCCAAAGAAGATGCTCAATAGGACACATACTTGAGTGTAGGGTTTGATGATGAACAAGTGTACGATGAAAATGGCTTGGAAGACTCTATATAATGTGAGAGACCCTCCATAAGATAAGGATCAGAAAAATAGTGAAGAAAAGTAGAAAAAGAATTACTATAACATAACAATGAACAATCTTCTAGAAACAACTGTTTGATCATAAAACCAACTCCTCGAACATACATTCCATTCATAATTACGGATCCTTTCTTGCTCGGACACACTTGAAACCTTAATGTACTGTTATTCAATCTGCTAAAAGCCCAGTTCTTTTATTCACTCTCTACAAATTTATTGTATTGGACTCATTGGGCTTGTAACCCAATTCTTCTGGGTTTGGGCTACAAATTGTGACCCTACAGTAATAAATGAAATATCAAATTAGAGAAATTGTTAAAAAGAATTTACCTAATATAATGAGAATTTGTTTAGCATTAGTTTAACTAATACATATTAAGCTCTTTTTAACTTGATAAATTTGATAGCTAAACTATATTGTAACTAATACATATAAATTATTTTGGATCATGATATTGAATTGACTCACTGATCTGTTAGGATTATTGATGATTTTTTTTTTTTTTTTTTTTTGAGTAAGGGATTATTGATGATTAATATGCATCTCGTTCTACCCCAAAATAATAATAATAATAATAAATAAAATCTTAAAATCAAAAATAAAAACCAAGGCCAAAACAATGAAAATATATGGAAGAAAAAACCCTTTGGTCATTGGTAAATTTTTCTTCAACTTTTAGCTAGTGGTTTCACTCTCGAAGACAGGGTATCTCAAAAGAACTTCAGAGTTTAGACTTTAATAAGTTTTTTTTTTGGTAAGTTACTTTAATAAGTTTTGTCACCATATATAACAGCTTTTAATTATGTCACCTCCCTCACACACGGATAGAAGAAGATATTATATATATATATATATATATATATATATATATTTATATATTTATATATATTGTATGGATAGAATAGTACAATGGAATTGAGTTGAATGTAATTAGCAAGCAAATCCCACCGATCTTATTATAATCAAATAAATAAATACACAATAATATGTCAAATTGGGTCCAGTTAATGTATAATGTATGTCACACATTAATCATACATTTTTAAAAAAAATTTATAGAAAATTGAAAAAATTGTCAAAAAAGTTCATCACTCTTTTATTTTTTCAAAAATCGTTTTCTAAATGGTTTACTAATATTGTATGCACTAAAGGTGTTAATAAAAACTCATATATATATATATATGATCCAGTTAATATATATTTTTAGAGTATATATTTTATTTTCTGATAAAATTTTTCTAAAATAATTATTCGTTAATAAAATTCATAAAAAAAACATTAAAAAAAAGTTATTGCTGTTGGGGCTTACGTCTACTATTCCAGTTTCAAACAAAAGGACCAAAGTGTAAAACACTACACCTCTGACCTCTCAGTCCAGAATTCAAACTTAGCATCAAAATCAAGTAAAGCTGCAGTGATAAAGTTTTAAGACAAGTCAGCCTATACTAGCTGTCTGGAGCGTCTCTTACATAGAACGTGGGTCTCTCTCTCTCTCTTGTTCTTTATAGCCTGCGTTTGGTTGTGTGATGGTGACAATTGGGGGATGTAAAATAGGGCAAAGAAAAGTGCGGAGAAAACACCAAAATGGAAATCCCTTGGTTGAATTTAACGCAACTATGACATTCACCAAACCACCTACTCCAGCATTTTCCCACTTTTATTTCTCATAGACCTTTAGAATTTTGATGGAGTATGTGTCCAGTGATTAGTGCTATCAAATATATTGTGATGTGAATATGTGTCTAAGAATGAACACATGTCCGTATTCTAACATATTTAGTAACCGCTGGTCATTGAACATAAGTCATTCTTTTAAAACTTAGGGGATGTTTGGTGAGTGTTTCCAAATAACAATTTTCAGTTTTTAAACAACATTTCACATATTTTTACACACTTTTTCACTCACACGTATTTCTACAAAAATTTTTAAATAATAATTTTCAATTTTTAAACACATGTACCAAACGAGCCCTTAACCATCTATGTACCACTCAAACTATATAGCCACATCATTAGAACAATATACAGTACTTGCCAAAGACAGCCGGAAAGTGCTTGTACTTTTCATAATCAACACCACTCATCCTCTGAATTTGGGTTCTCAAAAAAAAAAAAATGATATATAAAATTTGCATATTTAGGATCCGTTTAGTAGAGGAGTTTGAGTAATGTTGTTTGGATGTTTTTGATATACATGTGGATAAAAATGTGTGTTAAAATATGTGTAAAGTTGTTTAAAATACTTGAAAATGTGTTCAAACTTGCTCACCAAACAGGCCTTAATGATTCTCATTTTGAAGTCATTACTGAATTTCAACTTTTATGCCATATCTGATAAAGTACGGTATCTATATATGATAAATCATCCGCAGCAAAAATCCATATCTATTTAAGTAAAAGAATTTACCTTTTTATTTTTCTTTTATGCAACTATTTTTTTTAAAACACTAAGATCAAATTATTTAATTTTTATTGCTCTCTCAAATTATCTCTTTCTCTTTCTTTGTATATATAAATAAAGAAGTATTATAAATAAAAAATTTACATATGAGTAATAACCATATATATTTACATTGTTATTATAACAATAATATAAATTTACACACTTTTAGATTAATTGATGTAGGTAATTTTTAAACTTAAATGTGTAAAATTAACATCTTATACTATTTTACACTAATGTGTGTGTGCGCTTTTATGTTTGTAGACAATTCTATATTTACAGTCTTGAGCTTTTATTGGTATGTGCAGGTTTTGAAGTATTGAGCTTTTTTTCACCTGCTTTTGTTGTATAGAACCATAAAAATAGTTTCATTTGGGCCACAGAATAACCGGTCATTTTTAAGACACATACAACATCGCATTGAGCACACATACACATGATGCAAGTACATCATATTCAATACCTCCTAAGGAATAGCGAGAGCGGATTTGCAATATATGTTATTGCAAATAACATATATACATTTCCTATTATATGTTATTGTACATTTGCAATACTTTCATTATGTCTTTTTAGAAAAAATATATAGTTTGGGTTATAATTATTACACACACAGTGCAACAGATTTTGCCCACACATTATATCAAATATATTGTGAAAAATATATATTCCAAAGTCCAACATGCAAATGGCATAGATAAGGAATTTAAGAATATTTCTCCGCAATCTCTTGGAGACATAAGCACAGCTCCTTCGGTTTAGAAAACATGACCATGTGATCGGAACCAGTTATCACCTTCACTTCATCTGCTGGATTATTCTCGATCATCCACCTTTGAAAATCCTCCTTCATAATATTGTCTTGGTCACACACAATATAAACTCTACGAACAGACCCATATTTCTCCTTAGTGAGTTCTGATTCTTTTGACAATAATGCATCATCACCATAAAGACGAAAAGGTCTCACCAATGACATGGCAAGCATCAAATCCTAGTTCAATTCATCAACGATCATTGTTAAAGTTTTCTTAAAAAAAAAAAAAGATCATTGTTAAATATTTTTTTTTTTAAATTTTATTTTTGAGAAATATTAACCAATACCCTAATAAACTATTTTTAGAAACATTTTATTAGGAGAATGATAAAATAATAAATGTTATTGAAAATTTTTTATATTGTCCATGAAAATGGTGTCAAGACTTTCCTATTATGATTTATTAACAATTGCCCTAAAGACATCCGTTAACATGACCCTTTATTTTTTTAATGCAATTTAGCTAAGTAGCTAATTGTTTAAGACATTCAACCTTTAATTATAAAGTAGTCAAACTGATGATTGCAAGCCTGACTAACTTTTCTTTCCCTTTTATTTAATGTTTTCTTCCTAAAGAAAGTGTGACATTATTGAATAAATATGAAGTTTTTTTTTAGAGAGTTTTAACTTATGATGTTATCTTCTGATGATAGTTTTTTATCATCAGACTAAGATACCAATTGGTTTTTGGTATGGATAGCCAGGGTAGGAATTGAACCCAAAATTTCTTATTCAATCATTAAAAATTTATTAGTTGAGTTAACTAGAACCCATTAAAATATGAAGTTAAAGATAAGTATAAAGTATAAATTATGTATCTTACCTCAGGTGGGGAGAGCTGGTATAACTTGGTTGCCATGATATTGTACCCAAGTAGCAATGAGGTAGGTGGGTTGTTGGGCCCTTGATCGAATGTGAATTGCGCATCCTTGAGACGATCCAACCTTCGAGATTTCTACATATACCTAAAGATATCATTAAGCACATTTGGGAACTAGCTAGCTAGGAAGGGAGACAGCAGTGACAACTGACTCAATGATGGAATTTCCTAAACTTGAAAGAAGATGATTGGAAATCCATGAACTATACACTATCAAATGCACAGTAAAACATGTAACAATTTCATTTCTTTTTCAGGTGATCTTTTCATGGTATATGCCTATGACACTATCCCTCAAACCAGTCTCTCTCTTGGTAAGGTCAATCTCATTGGTACATATCACCATCAAGGTCAAACTCACATCACATACCTAAGCTCAACAATATGGTTAATTGTTTGGATTGAGATCAGATGATGCAATTGCAATGAAGGGTTGAGATTGAGAGTTGGAAAAAGTAACTTTCAATCTCAACCATTAAATAATAAAAAATATTAAAAGCAAGTAAAAAGTTAAAGTTAAAAATTTTAAAATGTAAAAATTTTTGTGAAAAAATGGAGTTAATTGCATGGTTGCACCTGATCTCAACCCATAACTTTTGTGACTTGATATGTGGTAAATAAACTTGGTAATCACACTGAACTAGTGGTCGACAGTGAGTAAAAACTTAGGAAGCACATACATTTCATTTAGGGTGTTATATACATGTTATATTGGTGTCACACTAGCTGTTTCATGTTACAATTTTTCAGAAACTGATCATGTCCCAATGTCATACATGTATCTAGACCTGTACCCATGTCAATGTCAGTGCTTAAAAACCATCATGAAGTGGAGCATGAATTCAAGGATTGAGATCTTATTGAACCATGCATTACTACTTTTATGAACAAGATTGAAACTTGATAAGTTCACTTTTAATTTCAACCCATGGATCAAAACTTTTTAAACCTTTTTACTTTTTTACCTTGATACTTTTTTACCTCTCTCATAGTTACACTATTACATTTAATCGAAATCCTTAATTCAAATCCTACTTTATGATACAAAACTCCAATTAACTTTAGTGATATTGAAATTAATGCTATGTTTGTTTCAACGCCAAATGTTCTTTGATTGGAAAATATTTTTATTTTTGGTGTTTGGTTTGTACGGAAAATTACTAATGAACCAGTTGCTAATCTCTCTACGATCTACTCATAGATTTGGGAAAAAAAAAATGATCACGCCAGAGGGAGAGTCTTTCTAGTCATAGATCTCACCACCACTGCTAAGCATTGACGCCATTCAAACAATACCACCAAGACAAGAACCACTAATCTCCTTAGGTCTAGATATGCTAGATCAACAATGTGGGTTATTTAAGTCATGGGTCAACAATGGTTGGGAGCGACAAGTGCAACCCATAGAAGGAGTGTGGTGGTTGTGGCAAGTGGCAAATTTGAAAGAGGGGAGGGGGGAGGTCTCCTATTCGAGAGCTTTGGGGCATAAATTGTTTTACACCATTTTTAATCGTACCAAACACTTAAGAAAATGGGGAAATGTTTACAATAATTAGATTTTTTTTTTCTATTTTTTAATGTGTGATGTAAGGAGGGTCCAAAATTTGAAACTCCTGTTGGATCATTGCAATATTTAAGGTTGTGTGAGTTTATTTATTTATTTGTGCACACATTCCAAAAAAACACAATTACAACAAATTTACATATGCAAGCTAATACATTATAGGCAAGTACTTATTAAAAAAAAGAAAAGAAAAATAGAAAGCATTATGCAAGCCAATAATACGTTGTTGACAAATGACAAGTGCATTCTTATTCTTTTTCTTTTTTTTTTTTTTTCCAAAAAATGAGCATTATAGCTTATAATTGATCATTTATTTTATTTTATTTATTTTTTTAACTTGTTTCCTTAAAGACTCATTGATAAGACTATTCTTTTTTTTCTTTTTCTTTTTTTAATGAGACTATTCTTTATTAAGTAAGAGATTAACACAGAAAATAAATACAACTTTTTTAATGTTAAGGTGACATATTGTGAGCATGGAATAAAGTGATTTTCCATTTTTACCCTATATTTAGATAGAAAGAGAAGATAAAATGACGCCAAAAAAAGGACACTAGAATATTCTATAAAGTAATACATTATGATTTATAATCCTTTATAAAATAATAATAATAATATATTCTGATTACATTTCTCTCTTTCTCTCAAATATTTAATTAAAATGGTGTTTCGATTTTGTCATCAATTAAAATGATGTTAAATCAATCAATTCATGTTTTATAAAAACAAAATAACCAATACTTGCCGTTTAAGTTGCGATAAGTAATACAAAGCATACAAAAAATTGACAGTTTTTTTGGAACTAGGCGAATTGTCAAATTCCCACTAATTCTTATCTAAATTCACTCTCAATATTTATTTATTTTTACTTACCACTAATAATCTGCCCATCATCATATGTCAAATTTTGTGTTTTGCTGTACTTTCTCGCAATATAAAGGTAACATTTTTTTTCGTATAAAAAAAAAGGTAACATTTTTCAATGAAAGAGATAAGAACCAGCCACGCGTAAGGCTGGGGCATGCATAAGACTTTCATCTGAATTATCTGAAAGCAACCCACACGGATAGTCGAAGACTCGAAGGGTCATAATAGCGTGACCCTTTCAACTAATAATAGGAGACCAGTAAGTAGTAATTATCCAAAAAAAAAAAAAAAAAAAGGACTAAAATGATCTAATTATGTTCAAACATGTCCTATTATTTTTGGGGGAGTAGCCTTCAAATATACCGAAAATATTTAATTAGTTAAGAAGAAAAGAGAGCCTGAAAAGCCTGTTCAGAAAATTTTGGGTCGTGGTACAGTAAATACAAAATAGAGGGGCTATGTGAAAATGATTATTTAAACGAGTACGCGGTAGAAGATCTAGGAAAGTGTTACATACCCAGATCTGCTTTCTAACGATTGCTAGAGAGAGATGATGAGAGCAGTACCTGTTCGTTTAATGTAAGGAAATCGAGATCAGGACCAGGCATAAGGGCGGTAGCATATACTGCAACACAAATTTTCTCAGGGAACTTTTCCGTGGCAACAGAGATACAGGTTCCACCGAAGCTGTGGCCCACAAGGATCACTCTTTCCTCTGCTGGAAGAGATGCCATGAATTCCATCAAAGGCTCAAGGTAATCTGATAGCGATCTGAGCTCATGTGCTTGCTTTGGGTGAATCCCACTGGCAGCTAGGTCCAAGGCTGTTACTTTATGACCAGCTGATTTCAGCAGGGTTACCACTTTGTACCAATTCCATGCTCCATGACAGGCTCCATGAACCAGCACAAAATGCCTTTCCCTCTTCTCCATCTCCACCTTGGGTTATTTATCAATTATTGGCACTGGTTATTTATCAATTATTGTGAAAAAAGTGATTTATCAATTATTGTGAACGTTTGGATAGAGTTTGGATAGAGTTGAAATTTTTTTTCAGCCGCGTCCAGCGATTGGCAGTGAGTATCCTATACTATTTACGTGATCTCTTTTTTCAACAAAATATTTATTAAAAATGAGTTTTACGATACTATTCATATATTTAAAAATTATTTTGTTAAAGTATTTTTAGTTTTTAGTTTTCAAAAATAAATGGTATCTAAATAGATCCTAAGTGTATGTTTATATAGTGTTTTGCGCGTCTAGCGTTTAGTAGTTTTTGGTGAATCTTGTGCATTGTTCACGAGACTCGTAGGTACTTTTTTTTTTCAAAAAAACAACTTTAAAATTGGGACTCGCGATACTATTCATATATTTAAAAATTATTTTATTACAGTATTTTTAGTTTTCAGTTTTCAACAATAAGTAACATCCAAACAAACCCTAAGTAAACTTGTGATGTTAAGAATATTGCAAATTTTACTATATAAAATTTATAAATCAATATGTTACTAATCATAATAAGGTAATTCAAATTTTCATAATTAGATTGTGATGAGTATTAGCACTTGGAATTGTTATCTAAATATTAGTATGACATTACAAATTTTACTACATAATACTCATAAAGTGATTTGTCAGCGATCAATATTGTTGTTAAAATCTAACTCACATTGCATGACATTATTGGATACTTTTTCTATGGAGGTGATATTTTAAAAGGGAGAGCAAATTGTCAAAAAGAAAAATGAGATGCTAAAACTTAAAACAAGACTAGAGGGTCATGACAAAATTGGCAACTCTGCATTTTGTAAGATTCTCTAGGTAATTGGGGGCTTTCCCGTTCTTTAGCTTAATAGGGAAGCATAGAGCAAACCGAAGAGTTTTGTTTTTTGTTATTTTATCAACTTTAGAGTTAATTGATCTCCTTCTCTAAAAATGATATGTAGTAGATGTACTTGAAGCTTTTTTTGTCTAAGATTCCAATTTTGGATTAAAATTACAAACCTTCCTGTTGAGTATTGGAGTTTGACATGTTTAAGTGATATTAGCTACTGGGGTTCGTGGCAAGACAGTTTTTTATTATTTAAATTTTGTTTATTAATTATAATATTAGTCTAGAGATATTAGTTTTAAGATTTGCTCCTATTCTTTGATGCAATTAGTAAAAATCAACAAAGGATTGGCTATGCCCTATCTCTATGACTCTATGATGATTGCTATGAGTTTTAAATTCCCAATAGTTATTGTTCACTTAGAGAGTGACAAAACATTAAATATCCTTTTATTCTAGAAAAATGTGATAAGTGTAAGTTTGTTGGGCATCAAGTTATGCAATCTTGGGTTTCCAAGGTACAAAAAGAGACTTAATAAGGGCATTAACATCTGGTTTCTTCAAAAAATCTTATTTTACCATCTCAAAAATTACTTTATCTATTATATCATACCATTTTACAACACGCCCAATATCTCAACTTTTATTTTCTTATTCAACTCATTAAAATAATATATACTACCTAATAAAATAATATAATATAATCTCTCTCTCTCTCTCTCTCTCTCTCTCTCTCTCTCTCTCCCATCACTTCCCTTTATCTTTTCCTCACTATATCTCTCTTTCAACCACCCATCACCACCACCTCTGCCACAAGAAACCCACCACCACCACCATGAAAAAAACCCACCCCTACCATCAAGAACAAAACCCATAAAATCCACCACCACCTCCACCCACAAAACCAACAAAACCACCGCTAAAAAACCCACCAAACACCACAGCCACAACCATAGTGAGAATCAAACCCATAGGACAGAATTAAACCCAAATCAAAACCCACCACCCCATATCTAGATGGACCAAACACTCACCAAACACTACAGCCACAGCAAAAACCATCAAAAAACCTCACAAGAAACCAGCCACCATGCCACCATCAAACCCAAAAACCACACAACAACCAAACCTAGACACTAGTCACAACAACCCCCCCCCCCCCCCCCACACACACACACACACACACACACACACACACATACACAAAGCACTCACCACACCAGTCTCCATGCCGATCTTCACCACACCGACCTCCATGCCACCATGCCGATTTCAAACACACAAGTGAGGACTGAGGCTACACTGCTACAAAGAGAGAACTAGAGAAATGTGAGAGAGAGAGAGAGAGAGAGTGATGGAGAGAGAATAAATTAGTAAAAAACTATACAAGCCTGCTATAGTACCATATTACATATAAGATAGTACTGCAACAGTATTGTAAAAAAATTTACAATTGAAAGCCCGGATAAAGCATGTCTTTTGTGCTTTGATGGTAGAATATACCAACATATGCCATATGGCAGCACGGGTACTAATGCTTTAAGAAGGTAAGAAGTTGGCCAACTTGGATATAAACCCTTTGATAAATTTGTATAGATGCCAAATAAAAAAAAAGCTATTGTGGAACTAATAAATAAAGGGGAAGCTTATTATAATCCTTTCAATTATTTTTAAATATTGTTCATGAGAACAAGAATGAATAAAAATAAAAACTCTTTGTGACAATAGTTGAATGATAAAGAGGGTTTAGATTCCAAGTTTAGGTGGGGTTTCCTTTACAAAATAGGTTCTTGCTTGAACCTTTTACTTATTTTTATTGGCTGAGACACTAAAACTAGTTAATTAAGGTTTTACAATCATATCATCCACAATACCATTTTAGTACCCAAAACCATAAGTCATAACAAAAAAAAAAAAACCAATATATACCATTCAATTAGAACTACTCTACTATCTCCTCCTACTAAATGCTACAAATGAACTATTGATGAGAAAGTTTCATTATTATGTGTAACAATAACGATAGTGTAAGGGTCATATTTTTATGTGATTCACATATCTTATGATAAAATGCACTTTACTTATAATCCAGAGTGAATGTGATTGCTAAGTAGTTGAGTTACAATTGACCCTAAACTAGGTGGAAGTTCTTTGATTTCTTCTTGATTACAATCTAGTCCAGTCTTAGGAATGTAGTGACTACATATTGATGGTTGATACTTAGAAAATGAGACTTTCTCAATTTAGAATTGTACAACCTTACAGCATTTTCTGCTTGAAACCACTCAAGCAATTGATTACTAGATAATGAACTAAAAACAGCTACTGAAGATTTTAATCCAGATAATAAGCTTGGAGAGGGAAGATTTGGACCTTTTTATAAGGTAAGTCCCTATTCTAATCAAGTACTTCAGTGGCTGAACCTAAGCCATTGCCTTAATGCTGACTGCCTAATATACGTCAGAGCTACTGTACATTTATTGCCTAATATAAGTCAGATTCTTTCCTGTATATTTTCCCTATATTTTCTTTTTTCATTTTGTTTTGAATATGCACGGCACTCCTTACCGTAATATCTTGGTTCTTGATCCTGTGATCGGTGAGAAACTGGTAATTGCAATTATTGTAAGGATCAAGAACCAAGATATCAAGAAAAGTTATTCTAAAATAACTGAAGATTCACAACCCCATATCCATAACCATAAACTATTTCTTTTACTAAATATAATTTCCTTCACTGTTATTCTAATCTTATAGTTGACACTTCTCTCGACACTTTAATAATTTCAATATTTATTCTCTTTCTTTCTTAAGAAGTTTTAATGTTCAAATTGATATGCGACTGTCATGGAAAGAAAAAATTTTCCTCCGATCTCATTATTTTTTTTTGGACATTAATCACACATTAATACTTTCTGTATCTGTTCTTTTCCCTCTTAAATTTTTTTTCAAAATTATAAACCCTTTTGTTTATAGCATAACATAAAACACATATCTTCAATATAGAGGTAGCAAGGCAACTATCCAAAATTCCTTTGATACTAAACAACAAAACCCAATCGAAACAAAACAACTATCCAAAATTCCAAAAGATGTGCAAATTGGTTCATAACAAGCTTGTATAACAATGGTGTCTATAACAAGACAAGACATTCAAAATAGCATTTAAAACCTTAAAATCTTAACACGATTAAGAATGGTCTAGATTTTGGAGTAAAACTTTCCTCATAAGAAGAGACAATTTTAGCGAAGGGTTCATGCCACAGTTTTCAAAGAACTACAATACGTTCATTGGTGCATTTTATCAAACACGTGGTATGCAAACACAATGCAAGCTCAAGGCCCATGAGTATTGTCTACGTCTAATGAGACATTCACATAATCTAAGTTCCTATAAGTTCAAATTTGATTACACACGACTCAAAGAATTGTCATATAGATAGATTAAAAATTACCAATGTAACTTCGCACAACCAAAATCAAAAGAACTAAATATCATCTTCCCTAGACTTGTACTTAAATAAAAATAGCAAGAATAAATCTTAGGAGGAGTAAGAAGTAGATCTGTGAAAACGTTTCTTACCAAAATCCTTTAACCCAAAAGCTTCCACCACAAAATGAAAAATGAAAGCACAAATGGAAGCAAGGGGCCACGGGTATGTGTGAGTAATGAGAGATGAGAGACCCCTTTCTTATTATGTGAAGTTAAGTGTCCCATTTGTTAATGAAGTGAAGAGTGAAATACTACAACAAAATGTATTTCTTCACTCTATTTGGAGCTAAAGCACAAGAATTTATAACAACCATTTCAAGCAACCAAATTTTATATATATATATATATATATATATTGATATATTCAAAGTTATAATAACATATTCAAAGTTTCCAAATAAACTAGGAATAACACTAGAAAAACAAAAGAAATATAATATTAACCATTAAAAATATTCCAAGTCAATAAAAGCTACCAAGAAACATGTACTCTTAGCATCACATCAAAAACATGATCCGATACTAATAAATTTACCCTTAAGAATCAATCGAGCCTATGAATTGTTTCGTAACGAAATCTCCACGAGTTTCCAAATACAAAACCAATTAAAATTGATTGCTAAAACACCTAATTAAGTCAAAATTAGCTAAGATTATAGACTAGCCATACATGTTAAGTTCTATAACTAGGAACATCATTCACACACTTGATTGATACCTAATTTGCCTATAGGTGTATTACCAGCACATATTAGGTTCTCTTAAAATATATGGTCATGGCCAAGGAGCATTTGCAGCAGTGTAGCTATAATGCTATAATGCTAAAATTTAGCTCCACAAACACAAAAACCTTGCTGCAGCAGTGGAGCTAAATCTAAAAAATTTAGCTCCATTGCTACAGTGCACATCTATAAATAGATGTGCACTGTTCATAACATCTAAAAAAAAATATTATTTTATTAAATTTCTCTCTCCTCTTCTATTAAAAAAATATTTTTTTCCTTTTTCTTTTTCTCTCTCTCTCCAGCTTCTCTTCTTTCTTCCTCTTCCAGTCCTCCATTTTAATCAGACCGGCCTCTCTACTCAGTCTGTTGCTCCGAAGCTCAACACCGACCACTCCTCACTGCCCAGTGCTGATCGAAGCCCAGCCCAGTGCCGACCATTCCTCACTGCCCAGCGCCGACCGAAGTCCAGCCCAACGCCGACCACTCTTTGCGTTCTCCACCTCAAAGGCCGAACCTCCGAGCTCCACCCTCTCTCTGCTGCCTCATGCCTAGCGCCGATGTGGGTTTGTGTTTGTGTTTTCCGATCTGTTGTGGGAAAGTAGGCTTGTGTTTGTGTTTGTGGCAGTGGGCTTGTGCTTGTTGTGGGTTTTTTTTTTTTTTTTTGCTGTGGACTACCGGTAGTGGTGGTGGTGGCGGTGGTGGTGGTGGTGGTTGTGCCTGTGGTTGATGGTAGAGGTGGTTGAGGTTGGTGGTGTAATATTTTTTTGGTAGTAGAATATATTATTTTATTGTAGTGGTTATAATATTTTATTGTGATGTTTATATTATTTTATTACGTTGAAAGCTAAAATAGATCCACTACTGCAGCGTGTGTGTAGGTAAAATAGATAAAGTAACTTTTGGTGGAGCTAAATTGCTAAAAAATTAGCTCCACTATTGTGGATGCTATACAATACCTCAAAGAGAAGTTCATCAGGCAAACAGCGATGTAATGACGCTGACTCAACATATGGTTTGCTACTAAAACTTCCGAATGTTGCAACAGGCCTAACATTAATTCCATAGAGATCTGAAACATAAAACCTGAAACAATAAGAACTCATAAAAATATAAAATCCAAAGTTCGAATTTAGATCACACTGATAGCATATGTTAATAGTGATATAAACTAATAGAGTGATTGGGGATTAGTGGATTACCAAGCCAACGCCTTTTTGTTACAAATTATTGACCTGTCTTCAACCGCAAAGCCGATTCAAGTTCAGCAGGAACTGATAACGCAAAATCTGCAACACATTATAACCAACTGAGATTTATATAACCAAAAAAGACAGGCCTTTCAAACTCAATTCTCATTCAAACCAAATTACACATTTGAATTTAATATGGGAAATACTACGTCTACAATATGTTTACAATGCTTTCACAACAAACCCTTAGAGGTAGGTTGTTGCCGGTGGGGCAAAAAAGTAATTTTAGTAATGGGTTCAATGGGAGTTGAGTAAAACTAAAATGTGCAAACTGCAACTACCTGACTCAATTGAGGTTAGTTGGAGAGAGAGGTATGTGATTCTCATTAAAATTGAAACGAAACGAAACACAAAATTCTAAATTTAATTTATTTTCGCATTTCTCAGCAGTCAGCACCTAATCACATGCTACAATAAATTCCATATCAGTATATCTCCGAAACAACCAGATAACAATTGTAGTACATGTAATGTGAATAGACAACAAATACCCATAACGTAAAATCTCAAAATTAAAAGAAAATTTAACAATCTAACAAATGGGCATAACGAATATTCCCCAAAAATTTTATAAATTCACGCATAATTTCAGTGAATTGTCAAGGACTAAGCTTCAGGAATTTGATAATAAAATCAGTCTATTCGAATGGAAAATTAGAATAATTTAGTGAAATACTATAATACCTGAAGCCATTGAGAATGGATAAATGGGTTTTTCCTCTGAGACAATGGAAGCTTGGGTCCCTCAATTTTCTCAGGAAAATTGGGAGGAAAATGGGACGAGAAACTACGCTACGCTATGCTAATATACCGTTTTTAGTTACCAAAGACCGACTACAAAGAAGGAAACAGTCCACTGGTGGGCCCATCCTGAGGTTGGGGTTGCGGCGGAGATGCAAGGGTGAGGGAGAGAGAGACCAGGTGAAGGAGAGAGAGAGGAGAGGAGAGACGAGGCTGAGGGAGAGAGAGAGAGAGAGAGAGAGAGAGAGAACCGAGGATGAGGGGGAGGAGCTGGGAAGCGGCGGTGGCGAGGTGAGGGAGGTGGCGGCGCGGCGGAGCAGAGAGCTGAGGGAGGAAGAGAGAACCGAAGGTCAGAGTGAGCCGGCTCAAAACTCTAACTTTTGTTTTTTATTCTGGGCCGTTGATCTTTTTTTACCATTTGTTTATGTCCGTTGATCTTCTTTTTTTCTTTTTTTGTGCTGATCTTTCTTTTGTTTTCTTTTTACTTTCCTGTGCGTGACATGTTTTTTTTTTGGTTTAAATTTTAACTGGATTTTTATATTGTTTAAAGTAAAAAAGAAGAAGAAGTTTTAACTCGATTTTTTTTTTAAAAAGAAAACTTTATTCTTTTGTGTATATGTATTGGCATGATTTTTCGTTTCCTTCCTTTGTTTTTTTTTTTTTTCCTGGGTGTGATATGCTTCCCTTCCTTTGTCTTCCCCCCCCACCCCCCTTCTTTTTGGGTTAGCTAGATTATTATTTTTTTTTAAATTTTTTTCTTTTGTAATCTGTACAAGTATAATATTTATATAAAATGTAGGCTGACTGCACTTATTGGAGAGCTCAGACTTATCTCTAACAAATTTGTAATTAACCTACAAATCATGATAAAACCATCACTTTTTACTATCATAACTTTACACATCTTTAAACATAAATTTAACTTATAATAAAAAATACATGTAATACAAACAACTTTGGACAAATACACTATTTATTTTTTTTAGTTTATAATATCACAAAAAAAAAATTAAAAAATTTAAAGCCGTTTGGTTGTGTTGTTTAAACAACTGTTTTCATTATTTAAATAACATAACACATATTTTCACAACATTTAAATAACATTACAAGAATAACATTACCAAACAGACCCTCATTTTATCACAGTATCCATATTTGTATGCTAATGTAGTATTTAAAGCTAGGTTGAAGGATTTAGTTCCTCTCCTACTTAGAGAATGATATGACATTTTCATCAACGTAAAGAGATAGAGATAACAAACACCCACAAATTTGTTAGAGATAAAGTTTGAGCTCTCCGATAAGTACAGTTGGCCTACATGTTGCATAAATATTATACTTGTACAGATTACACAATAGTTAGAGAAATTCATTTTCATTCTCTCATTACCTCTATTTCTTCTTCTTCTTCTTTTCTCTAGCTTCTGCATTTCTTGCTTTTCATTCAACCATCCACTTGGATATGCGGACATTTTCTGCTCAATGATGCAATGCATTCTTCCCTTTTTCCTCATTTTTAGGAAACTGTAGAAAACTAAACAGATATGTAACAGGATTTAACTGTAAACTACCTCAATTGGCTATTTCTCCTCCCATTTCTTATTAAAAAATGTAATTTACAATTCACATGGGCTCCCTAGGTGTCAAAAAAAGAAGCAATTCAGAAAATATGTGGCTGTAAATGAAGTTGAAGAAGCATGCAAATGGACACCTCATAGCGAGGTGTCATTCAAGGAAAAATCAAGTAAACTCAAGGTAGTGGAAATTAATGGAGTTTTAAGTTTTAATACAAACAAGAAGAAAAAGAAGTTGACCATGTTTCTAGACCTCTCCATATCAATGCATAATAATTTTTACAATAATTAAATTGGCAAGCTTTTAGTAGTTTTCATCCTAGGTCTTAATCCACTATTAACTGTTTAACCAAAAAAAAAAAAAAAAAAACCACTATTAACTTCTTTTTACTTACTTATCATCAACAATTTGCCACTTAGGTAGGTTAGAAAATTTTTTGTCAAATTATTTGCATTCTTAGACTTATTGGACTTCTCCATCTTTATCCCCCACAGCCTTCATCATATTTAACCATGAAACCAGAGTTACGTTCTCCATATGACCATTGTCAATTTTGGCAACATAAAGCTTAACTAAGACTCTCATTGCGCGCAAAGAAAAAATGGCAGCTCCCAAAGTACAAAAGCATTTCGTTCTAGTGCATGGGGTATATCAAAGGCCCTGGAGTTGGTACAAGCTCAAACCACGGCTAGGGTCCGCTGGCCACCGGGTTACGGCTCTTGATCCTGCGGCTTCAGGCATCAACATGAAGGCAATTTCAAGATGTTCATACCGTGTATGAGTATACTGAGCCTTTGTTGGATTTTTTGGCCTCTCTTCCTCCTAATGAAAAGGTGGTACTTGTTGGGCACAGTCTAGGAGGATTGAATCTGGCACTGGCCATGGACAAGTATCCAGAGAAGGTAGCAGTTGGGGTTTTCATGGCGACCTTTATGACAGATACGAAACACTAGTTTCCAGAGAAGGTAGCCTTTTGCTCTTTTGGCGGAGTCAACCGAGAGGCGTGGGGCTTTGCGTTGCGTAGTAGCCAGAACGTGACGATGTTGCGTGTCGGCTATGCTAATTTCCAGATTTTTTATTTTTGTATTTCTATGCTGAGTTGCGTAGCTACGTGTGTAGCTTTATCTTGCAAATTTGAATATTGCCCCTTACTTTCACACCATATCCCGCAAGCACTTATATTTATATTTATAGAGTGACCATCGCACCCGATGTACGGTGGTTATTTCTGGACAATTCCCCCCAAAATCAAGAAGGTTTTGGCCTTTTTTAGTACTTCTACTTCTTGTTTATCTTATGTTAGCTCTTTATAAAATTATTCTTTCTCTCTTGTTGTTCAGCAAGGTAATGCAATCGTTTTACTGAATATATCTTCATTTCCTGCAAAAATGAAAAATGTGATAGCTAGGTGTATATATATGCACGGATTTGCTGCATAGCAATAGTGTTGTAGAATGTCTTAGAGCTAGGCCTATCTTATCAATTCCTCCCGTATTGTTGTAATTAACAAATTAAAAATAAATAAATAAACATATTGAGAATTTTCAAATTATAACTGAGTTTAATTTCACCTTAGAATTCCTATATTCTAAACACTCCCATAATTGATTTGAGATTGATCAAGTTATTGTTAATACTAACCAAAGACAAACACTACAAAACACGCGGGTCTTAGGCCGCGTTTTTTTGAACCGGATAACTATCATTTATCTAAGAAACGATAAGTCATGACACTGAACAAAATAGTTCAAAGTAAATCGTATTGAAATTAACTTTTAAAATCTTCTTGAATTTCTTGAACAATGGACTAAAGTTCAAAATAACATAATTGAGATATTTTTTAAAATTTTTGCTCACTAAGGAAAAACTCTAGCTCAACCAGTTGCGACATTGTACTACAATCAAAATTTCCATACTTTTTATATTCAATGTAGTGTGTTTGAATCTTGATTATAAACTAGTTTATTGCTATCTCTTTTTCCTACTATTTACAGGTCTCACTAAATTTCCTACTTATTTTATTTACTTTTTACTTTTTATCAACAAAAAAAACTAGATAAATTGTTCCCACCCGGACACTTATCATTTACATGTTTATCTTGAGATTATTGCGGGAAACAAAAGTAAAAGAAATATAAAAGGTGATCATGTCTTATTGTGAAAAGCACACAAATTTTAAGACTAGTAATAACTTAATTTAGAAAAATTTAAAATTTGTGTGATATAACAATTGACCTTATAATTCACAGGCGGAAAATGTAATTTATCCTAATTTGTTTGAATAATACGCACTATAATTTTGATTATAGATTAATTAAGTTGGACCAAATTATTATAAAGGTATTTGGTCCAACTTATCAAAATTATTTATTTTCTTCTCTTTTTATTTTTTGGTAGAAAAAAAAAAAAAAAAAAAGGAGTATATGTTGAAGGAGAGACTATGGTGTCTCTTACAATGCTGTGTGAGTGTTCCCATAAATGGGGCAGATACAAGAGTATTTTAAACCCTAGATTTAGGTCTGCCTCATCCTACCTATTGGTGAGATTCTATCTCAAGTGCTTATGGCGAAGAATCTGAGCTCACACCCTTCCATTGACAAGCTTTGGTGGTAATTTATTTTCTAATAATACTTTAATTAAAGTGTATATATATATATATATATATATATATATATATGTATGTATGTATGTATGTATTTATGTATTAAATCATTGAACAATCACAATAGCTAGA
Source organism: Quercus wislizeni (assembly GCA_023055345.1). NCBI lineage: Eukaryota > Viridiplantae > Streptophyta > Magnoliopsida > Fagales > Fagaceae > Quercus > Quercus wislizeni. The sequence goes on along the minus strand of JALGQJ010000009.1, from coordinate 8,932,481 downwards.
AAATCAAGATTAAAAATATGAAAATATTGATATTTAATCTAAATGGTTATGGTAAAACTTAGGTTCAATATTTTAGTCTTATACCTTAAATTTTCCAATCAAATTCAACCAGGTGACTATGTTGAATAATACAATATAAAATTTTTTTTAAAAGAAAATTAAGCTCAATCATATGGTTCATTGATCAATGCAAATAAGTTATTGAATTTTGACGAAAAACCTAGGATACAACATCAAAGAAATAGTGCCTAAATTTTGCTCAAATAATAAAAGATGAAACTAAATTTTTTTTTTTAATAATTGTATTGCCGTATTTCGTAATAATACTTGAAATACTAATAAACGATTATAATTAATATAAGAGTATTAGATTTGTAGTGAAATTGTAGTATTTTGTACAAGTATATTTGGGAAAATATTTAGTATTTTTTTTTTTATGAATAAAAAGTACGATTTTTTCAAAATATTTTTCCCAACTGATTACAACCTAACTTTGTCGTGACCGAATGCAGGACTATTTTCAGAGCTTTTCATGAAATCAAGTTTTGGCACAGCTTCTAGAAAAGATTAGAGCAACCAATGCTCTTTGCCAAAATGGGTGTAATCAATCTGATACTTTTGTTTTTAAGTCTTACCGGCCTCTAGTTGTAACTTGTAACAGCTATTTTAGATTTTTTTTTGGCAATAAAAAAATAGTTAGATGAGGCGACAAGTATGATATCTCTATTAGAGGATGATTATAGTAACATTCTATATAACCACTTTCAAACTAAGACCTCACATTATAGTTGTCAATGAGTTAGGTGAATAGTATGTAGGTAGGGTATAAAAAACTGTAACACGTGGTTAGTAGAACTCAAACTATTCCTTGAAACATATTAGTCCAAGCACATATTAGTCCAAGCCCTTACTAGTTACCAGTTACCACTAATGTCACTCTTGGAGATGGAGAATCCCAAATAAAACTTCAGTCTTCAATTTCGTCATGGTAACAATCCCTCTATATGACCGTGTCCCACACCAATAGTAAAATGGAATTTTGAGTTGACCATAACAACATGTCCCACCCCAACAGTCATTTTATTATTATTATTATTATCTATATATACATATAAAACCGAAGCTTTTGAAGCTCCCACAGATTTCCACATCAGCATAATATTAAAAAAAAAAAAAAAACGTAATAAAACTTTTTTAAATCCAGACTCTGCCTTTCCCTTTCCCGAAGACTGCCTTTCCCTTTCACGAAGCTATGCCAAAGGCCAAACCGGCTCCCCAAATCCCAGATCTCCACATTTGACAAACAAAATGATTTTGCTAATAAATCATTACTGTCAAAAAATTAAAAATAATAATTCAAAGGTTTATGTATTATGTTTTCTTTTTAAGAAAATATACTATAAAAAATGCAATTATTTATGAATATATGTTTTAAATTATCCAATAGACTTTTCTTTTTTTCTTTTTCTTTTAGTTATACAATGTTATTAAGATTTGTTTCTTAAAAAAAATGCTATTTATGACTATAACTTATTTCAGAATGAATGCAATGTCTATTGGATAGTTTATATCAATAATTTTCAAATGGCATCTTACATTGTATTATTAATGTCATTTCCTATTTAAAAGCATTTCATACATTTATGCTAAATATTCCTCTCTTTTTTAGTTATTATTAGGCTAACTATTTCAACTTAAATATAATGATACTCTCTTCTAAACTCACTTTATAGTTTTTCCCGTGCATTGCACGGGTTTAGCGACTAGTTATTATATGAAACTAAAGCTTTTGACTTTTTGTCGACCTCTCCAGAATTTGCCACATCATTATTATTATTTTCAAATATATATATAAAATTGAAACTTTTGACTTTTTGTTTACCTCTCCTAAGCTTGCCACATCATTATTATTATTATTTAATTATTTAACTTTTTTTAACTACAATTTTTTATGTCAACCATTTAAAAAAAAAACTATTCCTCCCAAAAAGCAAAACCTGATACTCTCCTTCCCAAAAACTCAGATGCTCCACCGGTCTCCTTCTCCTTCAAAATTTCTCTGCCACTAAATCCTTTCCCCCATGGAAAACACAAGCACAAATCTGATTCACATCATAATAACTCTCCACAAGAGAGACCTACTTCTCTAATAGTATATATATGCATGACACACCACTCTAAAACTCACTTTGCTCATTCTTTTTGTTTCTACAAACTCTTTGTCCTCAATGTATGTGAATTTTAGAGTTATCAAGTTTGGTGAAAATTTAATCAAACTATGTGTTGTTTTGGATTTTTTTTTTTTTTTTTGGCTACTTAAAAATAAGATTTTTTTTAAAAAAAAATTATTATTATTAAAGCAAAGTGGACATATTTAATAGAAAAATTATCACAAAATTTTTAAGATCTCATTTTTATCAGTTTTCCATGCATAGCATGAGTTAGCAGCTAGTTATTATTATTATTTTGTGTGTTTTGGTGTGCTAATAATAAATACTAAAACATCTTATGTTAGTGCTCTAACAAATGAATTAGCAAGAAAAATCTCACTGCTCTTAGAGTGTGTTTGGGAAGTGATGAAACCCACAACTTATTAGAGTTTTTAGCTTATTTTTGCTACTATTCATGAGTCTTATTATACTTTTTGGTACTATTTATTAGTCTCATTGTACTATTCAGCTAGCTTTTAGCTTTTTTCTACCGTACTATTCATGGGTCTCATTGTACTTTCAGTAAAAAGTTCTCAATTTCAATTAAATAAACTCTTCCCAAATGGACCAAATCAAACAAATATGCAGTTTAGATGTCAAATTGCTTTTGGGAGCTCACAAGTCACATTACATATGTAGTTATTGTTGAGGAGTGAGAGCTCAAGAATTAAGCCCTGTTGTAGGGAAAAATATACCTTGCACTTGCATCGGGTATATGTTTCTTCTCTCTCACAATTGGTGGGTTCCACTAAGGAGCGAGACCCCCAAATGTGAGAGAGGAGAAGCATATATCTAATGCAGAGTATAACTTCTCCTGTGGTAGTACTAGGCTAATAGCTGTGTGGGTCGACTCTTATTCTTAGAGTCGGTTGGATGAAGTTAACGCCAACTATGACATCTAGCTCTAGAACTCACCATCTAAGCTATATAGTATATACCACTCAACACATAGCCACATCATTTGACAATGGTGCTTGCCAGAGAATTGGTTGTTCGAACTTATCATAATCAAAATCACTCATCCTCTTACTATAATATTTTATAATAATAAAATAAAAAAAAAAATAAAAAAAAAACTATTACAAAGTTAATTAGTTTTTCATAAAAATTTTATAGAATGGTTTATTAATGCATACCCTTGTAAAATTTGTATCTTGAATGATTCTCATTTTGTAGCTCTCATCGTTGTATTTAAACTTTGACACCATATGATATAAAGCACAAGATATATGTATGTTATGTTTGTAGACAATTCTATATTTATAATTGTGGATGGTTACACTACTATGCAAGGTGGTAGTTCAGCTTTTATTTTGATGATATTGTATAATTTTGTTAAGTTCAGATAAGTATGGTTGATTGGTTGGGGATTATGTGCATATGGAGGTGGCCACATGTTTAAACATGGCTAGGACTAAACAAAATAGATGGTTTTATCAATGTTCATTGTGGAAGGAATACCGCATTTAGCAACAAATATTATGAATTGTTACTGATTTATATGTGTAGGTTTTGAAATTGAGCATTTTTTTACTTGCTTTTGTTGTATAGAACCACAAAAATAGTTTTATTTGGGCACATAATTACCAGTATTTTTGAGACACATACAACATTGCATTGTGCACACATACACATGATGCACGTAAATCACATTCAATACCTCGGAAGGAATAACAAGAGTTGATTATATGTTATCGCGCATTTGTAATAATTTCACTGACATTATGTTTTTTTTAGAAAAATATATTATGGACGATGCTTATTACACACAATATAATGGATTTTACCCATACATTATATCAGATACATCGTGAAAAATATATTCGGAAGTCCTACACGAAAATGGCATAAATAAGAAACTTAAGAATATTTCTCCACAATCTCTTCGAGACATGAGCATAGCTCCTTCGGTTTAGAAAACATAACCATGTGATCGGAACCAGTTATCAACTTCACTTCATCTGTTGGATTTTTCTCGATCATCCACCTTTGTAAATCCTCATTTATAGCACTATCTTGGTCACACACAATATAAACTCTACGAACAGCCCCATATTTTTCCTTGGTTAGTTCTAGTTCTTTTAACAACAATGCATCATGACCATAAAGACGACAAGGTCTCACCAATGACACAGCAAGCGCCAAATCCTAGTTCAGTTCATCATTGATCATTGTTAAATAAATCTAATATACATATATATATATATATATATATATATATATAGATAGATAGATAGATGGACATTTCATTTGGGGTGTCATATTCGTGTTGTATCTGTGTCATACATATGTCGTAACAATGTTTTATCTGCTTTATCACGTTATAATTTTTCAAAAATTGCTCATGTCATCGCATTGTACCTATGTTCGTGTTCATGTCCTTGCATCCAAGATATTAGCTAATTTATTAAGAAATTGAAACTTATACAAATTAACTGTTAAATTGATGGTTGCATGCCCGACTAACTTTTCTGATTTTTTTTATTATAATGTTTTCTTCGTAATTAACATGTGACAATATTGAATAACTATGAGGTTAATGGAAAGTCTCAACTCTAAATTCTTACCTCAGGTGGGGAGAGCTGGTATAACTTGGATGCCATCAAATTGGACCCAAATAGCATTGTGGTTGGTGGGTTGTTGGGCCCTTCATCAAATGTGAATTGTGAGTCCATGGACAAATCCAACTTCCGAAAGATCTACACATAACCAAAGATATCATAATGTTGTGCAAAAAGACAGAGTCTAATTTAAATAAGCCATAAAAAAACTCAATAAACAAAAAAGAAGAAGAAGAAAGAGTAAACTTATGTGTATATCCAAAAAATTTATGTATATATCTATGACTTAAAAAATTGTATAACTCTTACACTAGGTATAATTTGAACTCATATATCATATATGAGACGGATTCAAGTTACATCTGATGTAACTTTGTAAGAGTTATAACTTTTATAAACCATTGATTTATAATAAATCTAACGGTAGAAACACTCTAATGACCATGTCATCAGCCTTCTACAAATAATTGATCTAATAACATTAATTATCTCCAATTATGTCCATAAATGTTTTGTACCCTTATAGAAAACTTATTATGGTTGAACATTGAAGTTTATCTTTACTGTAATTTTTCACACCACAATATCCTCATTTTCCTATAATTCATTCTGCACAAAAGAATCGTATATCACCCACCTCACCTGATCTCCATAGCAATTGGCAAACACCAAAAATTAGTCGAAAACATATATAAATATATATATATATATATATATATATATATATATATATATATATATGCTGGTATAGCACTCCCAAAATCCTAAGCTCTCTCCTAGGTTTGTATCTTTGAATTGCTTGGTGAGCTCCATGTAGTATCTAAATTCTTAAAAAACTAAGGACAGTAGCAGGATTTTTTTTTTTTTTTTTGTTAACAATTAAATTGTTTGGTGAATCCCAAATCCTAAGCTCTCTCTTCGGTTTTTTTTTTTTTTTTTTTTTTTTCTGTAGACTCAGTGGCGGGATTTTATTTTGGGGAGATACATTTTTATGTTGGCAAAAAGGGTCAAAATCAATTATACGAAAATGTGGTGAGAAAATTATACTGTAGTAAAAAAAAAAGGAAAGTTTATGAATTTTCTATGAGGGTACAAAACATTTAATAAATTGGTTTAAGGGAGTTAATAACATGACCACTACTTTCTATCTACCATTAGATTTAATAGGAATCAATTATTTAAAAAATGTGTAACTTTTACAAAGTTACATTAGGTATAATTTGAATTAATCTCATCATATATATATATATATATATATATATATATATATATATATATATGTATAATTATAATTATTTTTAATCGTATTGATTTTTTTGGAAATAATTACAATATGCTGCTAATCTCGAAACTCAATATGTGTAACTTTTACAAAGTTACATTAGGTATAATTTGAATTAATCTCATCATATATATATATATATATATATATATATGTATAATTATAATTATTTTTAATCGTATTGATTTTTTTGAAAATAATTACAATATGCTGCTAATCTCGAAACTCAAACCTTTCCTCCTAGATATTCAAACACTTTATGCATGAAAAGTGTCAACTCAAGACATTTTGCTTTTAATTGTATTGTGTATATTCACCGTTGTGGCTTTTAATGCATTGGGTATATTCACCGGTGTACGATCCTTTTGGTAATCAATTAAAGCGAGGTTAAATCCATCAATTCTTGGGATGTCAAAGCAGAAAATCAAGCACTTGTCTAAATTTGGAAAAAAAATAATGTTTTGACATTGATGAATGAGACAATAAAGGAATGATTGTTCAATGGAGGACATAAGAGCGAGTCACGTGTGAGGCTGAGGCTTGCATAAAATCTCAAAGCCAATGTCTGTCCAAGTGTCTATCGCATTTTCTTTGGTAACGTAATTTTAGGATTATAAATTATTTTATAATTTTTTGATATAATTTTGAAGTAACAAATTATAAATGATTAATTATTATTTATATATAAATTAATTATTTTTTCTTCACCGGTCACATTTTACTACATCATAGTTGTGATAAGAAATTAAAAAAAAATTAAATTATTTTATAATTTTTTGGCATAATTTTGATATAACAAACTATAAGTGATTAATTATTTTTTATATATGAATTAATTATTTTTTCTTTACCAATCACATTCTGCTACGTCATAGTTGTAATAAGAAATTGTAAAAAAAATTCTGTTACTGGATTTTTCAGGCAACTCTTATGAAAAATGATAGTGGAAGGGTCATAATGGCCTTTCAACTTACTAAAAGTTTTATGGAAAAAATTAACGGCCTAAGTGTTTCGGTTTAAAAAATATTTTTTAAATGTTTTATGAAAAAAAAAAAAAAACTGACTTTAGCTTTCTATAGTACTCATGAGAGCAGAATCAAAACTTTCCTAGAAACTCAATTTAATCCCTCACCTTGCAACACCAGAGCAGTGGCTTTGCTCCGGTAGACTAGAGATTCATGCGGTGATAAGAACTGGTCATTTTTTTCCATGTAATCTCAACCTTAACTTATCATGGGCTTTATTTATAAAATCTATGCCATACAAATCTTAATGTAATTTTTAAAGATAAAATGATCTGATTATGTACAAACATGTCCTATTATTTTTTGGGGGTGAAGGTTTCATATGTAGAGAAAAGATTTGATTAGTTAAGTTAAGAAGAAACGAAAGGCTGTACAGAATTTTTCGAGTCCATTATTTTCATGACATTGCCATACCCATCTATTATCCAAGATTGTCAAGCTAGATTGTCTTACAATATCTAATAGCAGTAACTTAGATAGAGAGTAGTACGTACCTCATCATATACAGCATAGAAATTGAGGTCAGGACCAAACATATGGGCTGTAGCATATACTGCAACAGAAACTTTCTCAGGGAACTTTTCCATGGCAACAGAGATACAGGCTCCACCAAAGCTGTGGCCCACAAGGATAATTCTTTCATCTGCTGGAAGAGATGCCATGAATTCCATCAAAGGTTCAAGGTAATCTGATAGTGATCTGAGCTCATGTGCTTGCTTTGGGTGAATCCCGCTCGCAGCTAAGTCCAAGGCTGTTACTTTATGACCAGCCGATTTCAGTAGGGCTGCCACTTTGTACCAACTCCATGCTCCATGACAGGCTCCATGAACCAGCACAAAATGCCTCTCCTTCTTCTCCATGACAGGCTCCACCTTGTGTTGTCAGTTGTGTGTGACTATTGACAATTGCTTAATCTTTTATACTCTGTAGAAGAAAAACTAGAAGCCTCAATAATTGGACACGCTAGCTTGGCAATTCTTTATTTATTTATTTATTTAAGAGGGGTAAATTTTATGGTGACACTAAGGCACTACTCGCCAATAAAGATGGAGTCAAGACTTGGAATGAGGGGGGGACAGAAGTATGAACCAAAAAAAAAGAAAGTTATGAAACTCACAAATACACAAAATTATTGAGAAGAGAACTTGACTTCTTTTTTTAAAAAAAATCTTCCAAATCATTTGAATATTTTCTTTTAAAAAAATCAAATATTGTAGTTTATTTTCTCATAATCTCTACAAATAAAATATAATTTAAACTTATCTTCTCATTAAATATTCAATAATCTACAAATCATTACACACAAATACTCAACAACTAACCAATGAATTTCAAAGTTGAAAATAATCTCAATTTTTTTTTTTTTTTTTATAAGATACTAACAGACAAACACTAAGGCTGTGTTTGGTTCATGTAAAATATTTTCTAGAAATACTATTTTTAGGAAAGGAAAATATTTTCAAGTGTTTAGTTGCATTCCAAAAAATGCTTTGGAAAATATTTTCTAGTGTTTGGTTGTGTTGTTGAAAATAATATAGAAAACACATTTTCTTCTTGTTCCTCACATTTTCTCACATTTTCTCAGTTTCCAAACAAATATATAATATCATTTCTCAATAGATAAACACAAAAACAAAACCCAACCAAAAAAAATTCATCAAAACCCAACAATTTCTCAATTGTGATCTCAGTGCGATCAGTGCCGTCTCGGTGCCATCTCGGCAAAGTCGAAGGCGTGCGAAGTCAGCGAAGTCGAAGGCGTGCGATCCTGGCCTCTGGGTTCACCGGCGAAGTCAAAGGCGTGCGATCCTGGCCTTTAGGTTTGCCGGCAAAGTCGAAGGGTGCGATTCGAAGTTGAAGTCGAATGGCGATCTGGGTCCGTGGCGTGATCTGGGTGCGATCTCTGTCTCTCTTTGCACGTGAGTCCGAAAATGGTTTGAAGTGAAAATTTTCACTTCAAACCATTTCCGCCCCACATCACTTATTTTACGGTCAAACTGAATATATTTTCAATTTGACCCAATTTTCCAGACCAACCAAACAGCCTATTTTACGGAAAAGCATTTCCGAATTTAGTTTGAAGTCAAAACAAACGGAGCCTAAAAGACAAGCGTAGTACAAACAAAATTTAACACTATCAAGTAACAAATACACAGAATAGGACATGGTTGATGTGTTAGTCACTACTACAGTATTTTTTATAATAAAATATTACTTTAACTTTATTAAAGAGAGAGAGAAAAAGATGGAGCATTAGATGTTATCTGCCCCCCCCCCCCCTCTCTCTCTTCTATTTTCGGTGAGTGTAAATTGTGGAGAGAGTTTTTGGAGAAAATGGACATTTGTCCATAATTTACAAACTACGTAGTAAAATGTCTTTATTTTGACTATTTAGCAAAATGTCTCGATTTTTTAACTTAACTTTAACAAAAACGAGTTATAGGTGAAATTCAACATTAACAATGTCGAGTTTTATGCAAAAAAATTTTTTAAAAATTTTTTTAAAAATTTAAGTGGAACTTGATACTTGATATTAGCAATATCGTATTCCACTTAAAAAAATATATAGAACTCGATTTTGAGAATATCGAGTTTTACATAGAACTTGATTCTATTAAAATCAAGTTTAAAAAACAAGGAATATTTTCTAAATAATTTCAAAACAGAAGAATTTTACTGCATAGTTTGTAAATTAAGGGCAAATGCCCATTTTTCCTGAGAATTCTCTCATCTTTGCCTCTCTTTTATTTTCTTCACAACTCAGATAATCAAATCAAGCTAATAAATTGACAAAAGTTTAGTAATTTTTGGCACTAGAGATTTAGATATAAGAGATAAGATATTCCAATCCCAAAAAGAGGATAGATTATATATAATACCAAATTTGAGAGCGGTGGACTAGTGGTGGCGTGGTGCTAGTATATTTACTGCTACTGCTATGTTGTGCTGTGCAGCCTGTGTTGTCGTTGCCCAATTACCTAGGCCCAGCTAGGGGTGGAAAAATTTGATGCGACTTGCAAACCTGACACAACTAACCCATTTATAAACAGGTCAAGGGTTGAGGCTAAACGGGTTCAGGTCATATTTTGGTTGGCACGGCTGACTCGTTTAATAAACAAGTCGTGTTCGTGTTTAACATGTGAACCTATCTAATCCATTTGACCCGTTTAGCTTATAAAGGTATTAACTTTTGTTATTATTGCTTAATTTTTGTTGTAATTATATGTTTATTACTATATTTATGGTAGTAATTATATTTTAATTTTAGATATATGGGAATTGATAATAGGTTATTCAGGTTAGGTATGACCAATTAATCAAATGGATTATTAAATGGGTCATTTGTATTGACCTTTACATGATTTGTTAATTAAACGGGTTAAACATATCATGTCGGGTCAACCTATTTAATAAACAAGTTGGGTTAGGGTTAAGAATTCTTGACACATTTACTAAATAGGTTGAGTTCAAGTCAACCTATATAGCCGAATACTCATGACTCAACACAACACGACCCAACCCGCGAACACGAATTGTCACCCCTAAGCCCAACGCCTCCCAGTCCTTAGTCACACTCAGTTTAGGTTTCCTTTTTTTTTCTTCTTTTTTTTTTAGTGTCTTGTGTGTTGGGTGTCTTGTATGTCTGCTTGGGTATTGTTTGGACTTAAGCTAATTTTTGAGTTGGTTAAATTTATTTTAAATTTTAGACTAATAAATTTTTTTTATAACCCTTTAAAAAGATCAATAATATTGTTGAGGGGGCAAAGTGCGATTTTATTGAAGCAAATTGCTAAAATTAATACATATATATATACTAGTTTTTTTTTTTTGAAAATTTTAGGGGGGGCCACTGCCTCCCAGTCCAAGAATAGCTCCGTCCCTGCTCGCCAAGTTACTTAAAAAGGTCAACCTAAAATATTACAAAATTTAATACATAATCTATATATATAATAATAGGTGAAGCTGAGAGAAAATCCAATTAGATTTCAATTGAATTCTCAATTTTGCGCCACTTGTCCTAACCAAAACTCAAAAAAAAATTTAATTAGATTATAAATTTGACTTCAATTTTGTGTCATGTATCTTATCTAAATTTTCTAATTTTTGTGCCCAAATAAATGATGCATTAACATTTAACACGGAAGCCAAGAAAATCACAATAATAATACTCATTGGCCTAAGCAAGAACATCTCACCTACATACTTTTATGGGTGATCTCAATAGAGTCTGGAGCTCTTTTAATCCCACAACCAAAACCAATGAGTCCAACGAGAAAGACTATAAAAGTAAAACATCATCTCCTCCTAATTCCATATCGTCATCCCATGTCTCCTCCTCTCTCAACCTCTACCAACTAGATCCACACACTGCCCTATCCTCCTCCTTATGAATTTCTTAGAGCAAGGCCGGGTTCAAACACAATGTTCAATCCCACTCTTCCTTACTTCACACTCTCATACATTAGTGCTTCATTGGCGCCTCCAAGAAGATTTCAAGCTCAATGATTAGTTCTTATTTTTTAATAGTTTTTAGTGTGTCTAGATTAAAATTTTGTTAATTTGTTAAAAGTGACAAAAATATAATCATATATATTATATTAAGTTGAAGTTCAATTTTAGAATTCAAATTAATTTCTAATTGTAGTTTTATTTTGTACTATGTGTCCAATTTGATTTTTAAATGTTGGTGTTAAGTTACTTCCATTCATAATGCTCAATGTGGAAACTAAATCTACTAAGATAAACATCTTATCATCACAATTGTTAATATTTCCATGCGTAAGCACGGACTACATACTAGTACTTATAAAGTATTATAAAATGATGATTCACCGATCAATATCATTATTAAAATCTATCACTCACATTCATTACATTGTACACACTTTCCATGGAGGTTTTAAACGTCACCATGGATGCGATGTCATTAAGGAGCAAATTGTCAAAAAAGTAAAAATGGGAAGTTAAATCTTTGGAAGCCAATCTATATCAAAATCAATGAATAACAGCAAAATATTGACTCTTTATGTTCTTTGTCGGCACATTAAGTAGTAAATATAATTTTGTAGAGATAGGGTAGAAAGAACACATTCAGTTTTGTTATTTCCCCTAGAATATTCTTTGAGAAACTATTTTAAGTTTAAGTTTAATGATGTTGGCGTTATATTTCTTTTCAGTTGTTTCTAGCTAAAAGTCTTTACTTTAGGGATTTAGTTGGTGATTGATTATAGACAATATCTTAACCCTTTTCTCTATATATATTAAATCATTCAACAATCTCAATAGATAGAAAATCAAGATTATAAATAAAAATATGAAAATATTGATATTTAATATATTTGTAATAGTAAAAATTAGATTCAATATTTTAGGTGTTATACGTTATAAATAAAATTTGAAAATATAGATATTTAATATATTTGTAATGGTAAAAATTGGGTTCAATATTTTAGGTGTTATACTTTAAATTTTCAATCAAATTCAACCAGACGACTAAGTTTAATAATTCAATATAAATTTTGTTATCTTTATTTTAAGAACAATAAATTCAATCATATGGTTCATTGATCAATGCAAACATGTGATTTAATTTTAATCAAAGATCCTACGGTACAACATCAAAGAAATAGTACCTAAATTTTGCTCAAATAATAAAAGATAAAACTAGCTAAAATTTTCTTTTTTGATAATTATGTTGCCATATTTCATAATAGTACTTGAAATACTAATTAATAAACTATTATAATGAGTATTAGAGCATTAGATTTGTAGTGAAATTGTAATATTTTGTACAAGTATAATTGGGGAAATATTTAGTAATTATTTTATATTTTTATAAATAAAAAATAAAGAACATGAATTTTTCAAAATAATTTTCCCAACTGATAACAACCCAAGTTTGCTGTGACCGAACGCATGACTATTTTCAAAGCTTTTCAAGAAATCAAGCTTTTGCATAGCATCTGGAATAGTAATAGAGCAACTGATGCTCTTTGCCAAAATGGGTGTAATCAATCTGATGTTTTTGTTTTAAACTCTTGCCTAACTTGTAATCAATCTTTATTTATTTATTTATTTATTTTTTAGGCAATAAAAAAATAGTTAGATAAGGCAACAAGTATGGTTTCCCTACTTGAGGGTGACCATAGTAGCACCCTAACCACTTTCAAGCTAAGACCCCACTACACAATTACCGATGAGTTAGGTGAACATCCTGCAAGTGAGGTATAAGGAGCCGCAACATGTTATTAGTGGCAAAACTCAAACCATTTCCCAAGACATGTTGACCCACGCCCTTACTACTAGGCTAATGACGTGTTTGGGTTATTAATGATTCATTAATATGCATTTTGTTCTAACCAAAATCAAATACAAGCCAAGGCCAGAACAATGAAAAGGAAAGAAAAATCCTCTCATCATTGGTCAAAATTTCTTCAACTTTTAGCTCTTGATTCCACTCTTGGGAGACGGAGTATCTCAAATAAAACCTCAGACTTCAGTTTTGTCACGGTAACAATCCCCCTATGGCTGTGTCCCACACCAATAGTAAAATGGAATTTTGAGCTGGATCATAACGACAACAGAGGATTTTGTGTGTGTTTATTTGGTGTGCTAATAAATACTAAATTATCTTATTCTAGTGCTCTAATAAACGAATTAGCAAGCAGATCCAAGTGTCCAACCACCCTTAATCAAATAAATATGCAGTTTAAAAATTTAAATGTCAAATTGGTTTTGGGAGCTCACAAGTGGAGGCGGGGCAGAGGGAGGGGGCTAGGGGGACTATGCCCCTTTGACTTTTCAAAAATCCTCCTACCCTCTTGTATTTTTTTTTTTTAAAAAAAAAAAAATATATATATATATATATATATATATATATATAATTTAGAACATAAATTTCCATAATAGTCCCCCTAGGTTTTGGGAGCTCACAAGTGGAGACGGGGCAGAGGGAGGGGGGCTAGGGGGACTATGGCCCCTTTGACTTTCCAAAAATCCTCCCTCCCTCTTTTATTTTTTTATTTTATATATATATATATATAATTTTGGACATAAATTTCAATAATTGTCCCCTTATATTTTTACTAAAAACATGTATAGCATTTATATAGTTGACTAATGATTTTTTATTCCCTCTAATTACTCTTATGTCATACATAGCGAGTAATTCTTAGGTACTCTTAATCCTAGAGCACAGAAAATGGTGCTTCCTCTTTTCACATTTATGGTAGGGTCCACTCAATAAATTCATGGTAGGATCCACTATGAATGTAAGAGAAGTCAGCACTATTTTACTGTGAGAATACATTCGGTCAGGCTGTGGCGTAAAACACTGGTTTTATGCCAGCCAATAGAATCCTGCCACGTCATCTTCTTTTAACTTATCACTTAAATTCCTCTCCAAACAGAGAACGAATTAAGAAATGTTGGCTCCCTTTCTTTCTTCTCTAATATCACTTTTGTGACCCATTTTCATCCACTGAACAACTAAACAAGCAGCTCAAGCTGAACTCTTCATCTTCATCTTCTTCAAAAGCACTCGTTGTCAAGTCCTCCAAGCCGTCCAATCTGTCCTCCCACACCAAATCCAAGCCTTCAAATCCCAACTTAGCCACAATGGTGAAGAAGTTCATGGAGAAGAAGCCATCATCTTCTTCGTCGAAGGGGGTGAAGATCAAGGATAGAGCCAGGACTTGGAGTTAGGGGGGCGGTTTTATTGTTAGTTATATGCCGTGGTTTTGGCTCTCAGTTCTATTGCTTAGCCGGCAAAGGTTTTCTTTTATTTTTATTTTTTTATTGTGTGTGTAGAGCGTGTCTTTTGTTAGTAAAGACAAAATTATTTTGTTTAAAGTTTTTTAAAGGGCTAAATTATTTGTTTTTGGTAAAATTGATTGATTAGTCTCAAAAAAAAAAAATTTATTGCCTATTGGTAATTTTTGTTGTTGGGCTAATATTTTGGGCTTATATATATTTTTTTAGATTTTAGATCTATAAATTTTTTAATGGACTTTAAAAGGAGGAAAATACTAAATCTATGAATTTTTTTACAAATTTTTGTTCTGATTAGTGGTTATAAGTAAGTAAAAAAATGATGTAAATGGTGGACCCAGATGCAAACCAATAAGAATTTGCTACCTCAATAGTTTGTAAAAATGTTGTAAAAAAGTTTATACCTGTAGCATTTCTCTTATAATGATCAATAAGGGAGACAAAATGTAATTTTATTGAACGAAGTTGCTAAAATTAGAACCTAAATATATAGTTACATAATTTTATTATTTAAAAAAAAAAATTAGGGGGGCCAATGTCCATGAATGGTTCCATCCATGGTGAAGATGGTGATTCCGTTTGATGTGATTGCAGAGGACTTGAAGAAGACAACAAGGAAAGGAACGAGCTTCAAAGGCTTGCATAAGAAGCTGTTTGGGATTGGGAATGAAACGATAGTGTTTGACAGTAAGAAAAAGAAGGAGGTGAAGGCTTTGACTAAGGTGAAGGAGAACACGAGGACGTTGGCTATGGTGTTGAGGAGTGAGAGAGTGTTTCTGGGTATGAATAAGGAGCTAGAGATGGAGATTTCTCAACTTAAGTTCATGCTTAAGGAGAAGAGCATAGAGGTCAATGACTCAATGGGTCTTTTTTTTTTTTTTTCTTTTCTTTTTTAGGAAATGCTCTATTTGGATTGGGAGAAATGGAGGGAAAAGAAAAGAAAGAAAGTGGGGAATTTAAGTGATAAGTTAAAAGAAGATGACGTGGCAGAATTCTATTGGCTAGCGTAAATCCAGTGTTTTACGCCACAGCCTGACCGAATGTATTCTCTTTTACTATACTCTGGGAATACTTAAGAATTTTTCCATATATAGCTCATTAAATTTAAAGTCTATTTAATGTATACCATACAAAATTTTTTATATTTTATTTTTATTAAATTGACTTGTATATTTTTAAACATGTCAAAACTTACTTTCTTTTTTCTTTTTTTTGCAAAGATGTAAACACTTGTTTGATGTAAATATTTTTTTTAACATCAGAAAATACTATATGTTAAATCAAAATTACAAATATTTCATGTATAAGTAATAAATAAATATTATATATATATATTGAAAATCCCTCCGTTGAATTATATGTTCTATACGTTCTTAACATTCATACCAATTTTCATGTTAATCAGTTGTTCTTTACCATTCAATCCATAAACTCATATTTTATTCATTATTTTAAACTACAGAATCTTGAATTTCAACAATTGATTGATAACATAGCTATTGATATTTAATCATCTTGAAATTTTGCAAGTATGAAGAATGCATGAAGATAATGTAATCCAATTGTGGATTTGTTAAAATTTGCATTCAATTAAAATATATTAAGTGGTGTAACTTGAACCCAACCCATATATATATATATAATTTGGGCTTAGAAACCATAGTTGCGTCAGGTGGCTACTCTCACTAATTAGTAACTTAATTATATATTTTTTTTGTTAGAATATTTTTCCTCAATTAAGAGATAATATTTAACAATAGTTTATTTAGGTAAAAATTTATCATTTAAATTTCAACTAATTTAAATTCTATTCAAACTAAAAGTATATTATAAAATTTTTTAAACTTAAATCTCATGTAACAACCAACGTTTTTCTTTCTAAAAAACCAACAACCCATGTTACCGACGTTTTTCTTTCTAAAAAAAACAACAACCCATGTTTTGACTAAGGGATAATATTTAACAATAGTTTAAAACAAATTTAAAATCTATTCAAACGAAAAGTCTAATATAAAAATGTTCTAAACTTAAATCCCACACAACCCCACATTTTTTGTTTTGTTTTTTTCCTCAAGTTGCATAATAAAACTCCATAAACTTATATTTTATTCATTATTTTAAACTATAGAAACTTAAATTTAAATAATTGATTGATGACATGGCTATTGATATTTAATCATCTTGAAATTTTGCAAGTATGGAGAATGTATGAAGATAATGTAATCCAATAGTGGATTTGTTAAAATTCGTATTCAATTAAAAAATATTAAGTGGTGTAACATTATTTAAAGTTACACTAAGTGTAACTTGAACCCAACACACACACACACACACACACATATATATATATATATATATTCTCACTAATTAGTAACTTAATTATATATATTTTTTGTTAGAATATTTTTCCTCAATTAAGAGATAATATTTAACAATAGTTTAATTTAGGTAAAACTTTATCATTTAAATTCTATTCAAACTAAAAGTATATTATAAAAAATTTCTAAACTTAAATCCCACGTAACAACCAACGTTTTACTTTCTAAAAAAATCAACAACCCATGTTTTGACTAAGGTATAATATTTAACAATAATTTAAAACAAATTTAAATTTTATTCAAACGAAAAGTCTAATATAAAAAATTTCTAAACTCAAATCCCACACAACCCCACTTTTTTTTGTTTTTTTGTTTTTTTCCCTCAAGTTGCATGATTTAACAATATATTATATAATAAAACTCCATAAACTCATATTTTCTTCATTATTTTAAACTACAAAAACTTAAATTTAAATAATTGATTGATGACATGACTATTGATATTTAATCATCTTGAAATTTTGCAAGCATAGAGAATGCATAAAGATAATGTAATCCAATGGTGGATTTGTTAAAATTCACATTCAATTAAAAAATATTAAGTAGTGTAACATTATTTAAAGTTACTTGTGTAACTTTAACTCAACCCATAACATCATAGTGCTTCCGTTCCATCACTTGCGTTGCATATATATGTACATCGGTACATATATATTGATGTTACTAGGATTTATTTTAAACAAGGGGTAGGCGGGGGTGTATATTGGTGCCATCATCTGAAACTTTTCATGAAGATTTTCTATCCCAAACATTGTATAATTGTCATTCAATAGTTTGTAAGATCTGATCTGGATGCCAAAAGTCTAAGTAGTGGGTTAATGAATAAGTAGGCTAATTATTGATGATGTCTTGATTTTAAGATCACAGTAATTTTACCACAATCGAGGAGCAATATATTTTGGCTACTCTATTTATGCAGTATTTCCTTCCTCAATTTACATTTATGGGAGCATTTTGGTCATTTTTTAGGTTTAGGGGGGTATGTTGGTCTAATTTTAGGCATTGAGGGTATTTTGGTCCTTTGCTGGCAATAAGGGTATTTTGGTCATTGGCATCGTGGGTATTTTGATCATTTTTCTAAGTTTAGAAGTATTTCAATCATTTTTTACGTTTAAGAGGGTATTTTGGTAAATTTTAGGAAGAGCCTCTTAAAAACCAAAAAAGAGTAAACCCTATTACAGCGCTTTTTAAAGCGCTGTAATAGGCCATCCACAGAAGGAAAAGAGTAAACCCTATTACAACACTTTTATTTTTAAAAGTGCTGTAATAGGATATCAATGCAAGAAAAAGAGTAAACCCAATTACAGTGCTTTTAAAAGCGTTGTAATAGGAAAGCGTTGTAATAGATTATCAATACAAGAAAAAGAGTAAACCCTATTACAGCGCTTTTAAAAGAGCTGTAATAGGGGTTACTCTTTTCCTTTTGAGTAGACCCTATTACAGCTCTTTTAAAAGCGTTGAGATATGGTTTACTCTTTTCCTTTTGAGTAAACCCTATAGCAACGATTTTAAAACCGTCGGAATAGGCTATTTACAAAACAAAAACAAAAATAAAAATTTAAAAATAAAAATTTAAAAATAAAAATTTAAAAATTTAAAAAAAAAAATTGAAAATTCTGTCCTATAGCGGCACTTGTGAGATGTCGTAATAGGTCCACCTATACAAATGGTTTTGAAAACCACCGCTATAGGAGACCTATAGTAGCAGTTTTGAAAGTGCTGGCTTTGACTTGCCAGCGCTGCCATAATAGGTCAACCTATACCGACAGTTTCTAAAAGCGCTGCTATAGGTTGACCTATTACGGAGGTTTTGAAAAGCGCTAGAAAAAAACGCTAGTGTAGGGCAAGTTTTTTGTAGTGTTCTACTTTTCTTGGTCTTGACAAAATATATTTCTTCTCTATTTTGTTAAAAATGCTTTTAAATTTATCACTGCGAGTTAATCATGATTAACTCGCAGTGATAAATTAAAAGCAATGATAAATTTATTTTACCTTATTGATCAATAAGGTAAAATGAAAATAAAAATACTTGAAAATGGAAGTAAATGAGGTCTACATACAATTACAACTTTGAAAAGGATGGAAAAATTATGCACATTGAACTGCATACACACACTATGTGTATTGCTTTAGTACTAAAAGGAAATGGTAGCAATCAGTTGTCCAGTCAATGCTCATATGTAAATAAGGTGAGAAAAATTAATGGTTATAATAAAGAAGGTGAGAGAGAAAAAAAAAAAAAAAAACCCTTAAATAAATTTGGCTAACGTGGCAGTTGAGTATTTTTAACCATTAGATCTCATATAAATCAATGGCCTAAAAAATGTGTAACTTTTATGAAGTTACGCTAGGTATAACTTGAACTTATCTCATATATATGGGTTAGGTTTAAGTTATACTTGATGTAACTCTAAGCAATATTACACCACTCAATATGTTTTAATTGGATGTAAATTTTGACAAATCCACCATTAAATTATATTATCTTTGTATATTCTCCATTCTTGCAAAATTTTAAAGTGATCAAAGATTAAGAGTCATGTCGTCAATTAATTGTTTAAATTCAAGTTTTTGTAGTTTAAAATAATGTATAAAAAACGAGTTATGAATTGAATGGTAAATAACATCAAATTTGCATAAATGTTAAGAATATATAAAACATGTAATTTCAATGGTAGAATTTTCCAAATATAAATTTTATAACAAGTTATTGGATAGTGTAACATTATTTAGAGTTACAACAGTAATTTTCTAACTCTAGCACTGCTAGTCACAAGTCACATCACATATGCAGATATTGTCGAGTGAGGAACAAAAACTTTCAAAGATTCAAGAACTGATGAATTATGTCCTGTAGTAGTACTAGCGGTGTGGATCGAAGCGTACCTCTTATATAGAACGAGGGTCTCTTGTTTGTTCTTAGAGGCGGTTGAAGTTAACACCAACAATGGTACTTGCCAGAGAATCAGTTGTTCACACTTATCATAATCAAAATCACTCATCATCTGACTATGATCTTGAATGGATTCTCATTTTGTAGCTCTAATTACTGTATTTAAACTTTGACACCATATCAAATAAAGCACAATATGTATGTTATGTTTGTAGACAATTCTATATTTATAATTGTGGATGGTCACACTACTATGCAAGTTGCAAGGTAGAAGTTCAGCTTTTATTTTGATAAAATTGTATAATTTTGTTAAGTGCAGATAAGTATGGTTGGAGATTATGTTCATGTGGAGGTGGCCACATGTTTAAACATGGCTAGGACTAAACAAAATAGATGGTTTTATCAATGTATGCCACATCTTGAAACAACTATTATGAATGGTTAACTGATTTATGTGTGCAGGTTTTGAAATTGAGTATTTTTTCACTTGCTTTTGTTGTATAGAACCACAAAAATAGTTTCATATGGACCATAGAATTACCAGTCATTTTTAGACAAATACAACATTGCATTGAGCACACGTATACATGATGCAAGTAAATCATATTCAATACCTCATAAGGGACAGCAAGGGTAGATTATTTGTTATTGTGCATTTGTAATTTCTCTGACATCATGTCTTTTTAGAAAAATATGTTATTTCAGAGATACATAGTGAAAAAATACATTCCAAATTCCAGCACACAAACGGCATAAATAAGAAATTTAAGAATATTTATCCGCAATCTCTTGGAGACATGAGCACAGCTCCTTCGGTTTAGAAAACATGACCATGTGATCAGAACCAGTTATTACCTTCACTTCATCTGTTGGATTATTCTCGATCATCCACCTTTGAAAATCCTCCTTTACAACATTATCTTGGTCACACACAATATAAACTCTACGAACAGACCCATATTTCTCCTTGGTTAGTTTTGCTTCTTTTAACAACAATGCACCATCACCATAAAGATGGAAGGGTCTCACCAAAGACATGGCAAGCGTCAAATCCTAATTCAGTTCATCATTAATCATTGTTAAGTAAATTTAATTATATATATATATATATATATTAGCTAATTGTTTAAGAATTTGAAACTTATAGAAGTTTTTAAATTGATGATTGCATGCCCAACTAAGTTTTCTGATTTTTCTTTTTAATGTTTTCTTCCTAATCAACGTGTGACAATGTTGAATATATATGAGGTTAAAGAAAAGTATAAACTCTATATCTTACCTCAGGTGGGGAGAGCTGGTATAACTTGGTTGCCATGAATTTGGACCCAAATAGCCATGAGGCTGGTGGGTTGTTGGGCCCTTGATCGAATGTGAATTGTGAGTCCATGAATAATTCCAACCTCTGAAAGAACTACATATAACCAAAGATATCATTATGCACATTTGGGAACTAGTATGGGAAAGAGCAGTGACCATTGACTCAATGAGGGATTTGGAGCCCCTTTGATTGTCCTAAATTTGAGAGGCAAATTGGAAATCTATGATCTAAACACTATCAAATTCACAGCAAAACATGTAATAATTTCATTTACCTTTTCAGCTAATCTTTTCATGGGACATTCCTATGATACTATCTCTCATAGGTTCCTCCATAAGGTCACATCACATACCCAAGCTCAACGATTTTTGTTTATAATAAAAAACAGTCAAAGTCTATTCTCAATAGTTTCAAGTCCTTTAACAACACCACTATACACCATTGGCACGATGATTACTATAAGTACTTGTGAGGTGTAGGGGGCAAAAGCCGGGGTTCAAGTCTCCAAGAGTAAGCTTCACAGATATTTACACTTAGATTAGGCTAGATTAGAATCTTTATCTTGTATCAACGGAAAAAAAACAAAAAAAAAAAGGTCCTTTAACATCCCAAGTATATATAATTGTTTTTGATAAATTGAGATTCGATACAATTACACCATGCAATTACCCCTCTCTTCTCTCACAAAAAGTTTTACCACGCCCACTTTTTAACTTTAACTTTTTAACTATTTTTTACTTTATTTTATTCAATAGTTGAGATTGAAAGTTGTTTTTTCCAATTCTCAATCTCAACCTGATCTCAATCCGTTGTTGATCACCAACCCCATCCCATAACTTCTATGACTTGATGTGTGGTAAAGAAACCTGATAACCACATTGAACCAGCGGTCAACAATGACTTAAAACCATCATGAAGTGGGGCATGAATTCAAGGATTGAGATCTGGTAGATATTGCACCATGCAATACCACTTTTAAGGGTTAAGATTGAAACTTGATAAGTTCACTTTTAGTCTCAATCCTTGAATCAAAAAAAATTTTAACCTTTTAAATTTTTATCTTTTTTTACTATGATACCTTTTACCCAAGGGTGTAGCCAAAAATTTTTTCTAAGGGAGGCCAATTGTAGTATTAATACAATAATCATATATGATTATTGTATTAAGAATATTGTGATATATTAAAGATGATAATTTTGTATTTAATATATCAAGTTTTCATAGTCATGGTATATTATCATATAGCAAGAATAATGATAAAAGAATGATGATGATTTTTAGAGAGAGAAGAAAAATCCCTCTTGCAAATTCATTTCAGCAAAGCGTCAAAGAGGTGATGCCACATCCAGACAAAAATTTGATTAATGATCAGATTTTTTGTTATAGGTAAAAGGAGTTTGTTTTTATTTGTGTAAAGAAAATAAAAAATCTATCCTTGTTTTTACCTCTCACAACTCAATTACGCTATTGCACTGAATCCAAATCCTACTTTCTAACACAAAAATAATAAACAAAACAAGGGGAGGATACAAACTCCAATAGACTTTAGTGATATTGCAAATAAGAGCACATTTGTTTCAATGCAAAATGTTTTGATTTTTGGAGTTTAGTCTGAATGGAAAATCACTAATGAACCATTTGTCAATCTTACTACAAACTGCCCATAGATTTGGAGAAAAAAAATTGATCAAGCAAGGAGAGTCTTCCCAATCGCCAATCTCATTGCGAACTAGTTGTAGATCTGAAGGAAAGGAAAAAAAATATAAAATAAATAAAATAAAATAAAATTTGATTGAGCGAAAGGGAGAGTCATCTCAATAGCTGATCTCACCACCATGCAGAGCTTCAACACCATCAAAACGACGTTGCCAAGACAAGCACCACTGATCTCCTTAGGTCTCGATATGTTGAGTCATGGCGTGGGTGGTTGACAATGGTTTGGGGTGGTGGCCATGATGAAGAGGAGTGTGGTAGTTATGGTGGGTGGAAAATTTGAAAGAGGGGAGGGAGGAGGTCCCGTATTCAAAAGCTTTGGGGTGTAAATTGTTTTACACCATTTTCAATCATGCCAAATACGTGGGAAAAAAAATAACAAAAACAAAAAAAGGAAGGGGGGGGGGGGGGGGGGGGATGTTTCCAAAAGATATTTTATGTTGAAAGTTGAAACAAGTGTAACGTTAAAATCATCATGTACATTCTTTTAATGGGTGATGTAAGAAACGATCCAATATTTGAAACTCTTGTTACATATATGCAATATTTGTAGCAGTGTGGGTGTGTATATTTGGGCACACATTCCAAAGGACACATACAATCCCAATGAATTTACATATGCAAGTCAGTATAATATTTTCATTAAAAAAAAGAGCATTATGCAAGCCATTACAATATTGACAAGTGCATTCGTTTTTCAAAAAAATGAGCATTATAATAATTCATAATTGAGCGTTTTTTCTTTTTATTTTTTTAATTTGTGTCCTTAAAGACACTCAGTTAATAAGAGCATTAGCATTGGGAAATTGCAATGCTATTCTATTTTACAATTCTAAAAACCACTTTATCATTTATACAATATCATTTTACAATACCTCCACATCCCAAACTTCTATTTGTATTAAAATATTATTTTTTTAAACTTTCTTTATTATTTCTTTCAACTGTCAATTTTTTTTCAGATTTTGGTGTGATTCCAAGTTTCCAACGGTCACATTTCTTACCAACTGCCAATTTCTTTCCTGGGCTTTCCAAGTTCCAACAGCCAATTTTTTTCAACAGTATAATTATGAGATTTCCAGCGGTCACATTTCTTTCTTGGCCTTTATATAATTTCTTTCCAGCAAACCATTTTTTTTTTGGGGTCAAATTCAACGTCTATTCCAAACAACCTACCAATTTTTTTTTTTTTTTAAAAGAACCTGTCAAATATCTTTCCCCGGCCTTTATCATTTCTTTCCAGCAAACTTTTTTTTTTTTTTGTCAAATTCAACAACCATTCCAAAGAAGCTGCCAAATACAGACACACATATAGAACCTGCCAATTTTTCTGATCCACACACACATATAGAACCTGTCAAATACATACACACACATATAGAACTTGCCAATTTTTCTGATCCACACACACATATAGAACCTGTCAAATTCAACCTGCCAAATACATACACACACATATAGAACCTGCCAATTTTTCTGATCCACACACACATATAGAACCTGTCAAATTCAACCTGCCAAATACATACACACACATATAGAACCTGCCAATTTTTCTGATCCACACACACATATAGAACCTGCCAATTTTTTTGATCCACACACACATATAGAACCTGTCAAATTCAACCTGCCAAATACATACACACACATATAGAACCTGCCAATTTTTCTTTATAGAAAGAACTTGCCAAATATCAATATACTCAACCTAAATCCACATACATATATATACATGCAACTTGCCAAAAATCCACATACATATATATAGATACAATCCACATACATAACTATCAATGTTGTCTTTAGAAGATTCATACATATATCAAATTACAATAAAACACCACACGCATAACTCACACACTTACTAAATTCCTACAACTCCCCTTGTAATTGCCATAAATGCTCAATGAGGTCTGATTGGAGTTGAAAATGATTTTTATGGTCTTGAATACATTGATGGGTTTCAATGAACTCCGTAAATGTATTTGTGTTCTCTCGTGACAGTTGTATAGTAGGATTGTCATTAATTTGCTCATAATCTAATTCCACCGCTTCATTTACATCTCGTTCATCCTCAATGATCATATTATGAAGAATTACACACGCTTTCATGATGTCTTGAAGCGTTTCACTATGGAAAAATCTTGCAGGTCCACGCACAATTGCAAATCTTGCTTGAAGCACTCCAAATGCACGCTCTACATCCTTTCTATTCGCCTCTTGGGCTTTTGCAAATAATTTGTTTTTGTTTCCTCGTGGAGATGGAATTGTTTTAACGAATGTTGACCACTTTGGATATATGCCATCGGCAAGGTAGTACCCCATTGTATACTCATGACCATTGATTGAGTAATTAACTGCAGCAGCACGTCCTTGTTCGAGCTCAGAAAATATAGGAGACCGTTCTAATACATTAATGTCATTATTTGACCCAGGTAATCCAAAAAATGCATGCCATATCCAAAGATCAAATGATGCTACTGCTTCCAAAACAATGGTTGGCTCACGAATGTGACCAGAGTACTGACCTTTCCATGCAACCGGACAATTTTTCCATTTCCAATGCATGCAATCAATGCTCCCTAGCATCCCTGGAAATCCACGTTTTTCCCCATTGGCTAAAAGTCTAGCAATGTCTTCGTTGTTTGGAGACCTCAAGTATTCCTTGGAGAAAATATCAACCACCGCTTTAACAAATTTTTTCAGACTTTTCATTGCAGTGGATTCTCCAATTCGCACATACTCATCCATAAAATCAGCTGTAACTCCATACGTAAGCATCCTAAGTGCAGCTGTTATCTTTTGAAGAGAAGATAAACTCCATTTTTGGGCATTATCTCTTTTTTGGATAAAGTAAGATTCATATGCCTCTACCTCATGCTGAATACGGAGAAAAAGATTCCGACTCATCCGAAATCTCCTCCGAAATAAATTAGAAGGATACACAGGTGTGTCGGAAAAGTAGTCGAGATAAAGTCTTTTATGGCCTGCCAAACGATCACGTTCGATATACCGACGACGTTTACGTTGTTTAGTTGAACCCTTAAGAATTCGCCTCATTATCTCATCCTCGTCTGAGTCGTCAAAAAGCAACTTTTTGAAAAGAGAGCGACCCATAGAGACAACCTTCAAGACAACAATGTTAGGAATTTATCACTATTATTGAACAGGAAATTATCTCACTTAAATAGCTTAAAACATACTTAAAACAGCCCCATAACAGATTTTTACTAATTCTGCCACTGAAACAGACATAAAACAGCCACATAGACAAACTTCAAGAAAAATTACACACACCTAAATAGCTTAAAACATACTTAAAACAGCCCCATAACAGATTTTGACAAATTCTGCCACTGAAACAGACATAAAACAGCCACATTAAACACTTGAATTTACCTTTTTGTGGACAGCCACCTAAAATGAGTGTTTGGATGGTGAGAAAAAGTGAAAAGAATTGAGAAATTGAGATGGTTTTGCTTGATTGACGTTTTGGTCAAAGGGGTTTGGGAGTTTTGGGGGATTTGAGCTAAATTCAAACAAGTCAAGTAAAATATGATGAGATTAAGCAATAACCTGCCATATTTAAGTAGTTGTAATAAACACGTTTCATTTACACAGGGCAGTCATTTCTGCAGCAGAAAAGTAAACAGCAACACAAACACTTGACTAAGCCAACAAGTCATAATCTATTGTACACTAAGTAATCGAGATACAAAACAAAATTCATTCCAACTCTTCCAACTCAGAAGATAGCCAGTTTAACATGTTAATTATAATAGCATGTTCAGATCAGGTAATTCGAACTAAGGCCTGTGACATTACTCAGTTCCAAAATTCAAAAACTTCCAAGTAGCCTTCAGCATATAACATTAACAAACAAGAACTAAGGCCTCAACAAGTCCACAGCATTATTCTCTTGCTAAGAAAAAATGGTCTAACGCAAAATGCCCAAAAGGAAAAGTCTCCATTCTTCTCAATCTTATTTACTAAGATGGTTATAAACAGGAAAGAAGGTGGAATAACTCATATGATTCATATGACTTATAAAATTCATGTTAACATTGCCAGCATCTATGATCTGTTTTTATGTTATTTCACATAGCATGAAGTAATAATCTAACATGATTCCACAGTAAATGTTTGAAATAACTAGCCCGTGAAGTACTATAATGCAATGCTATAGTGCTCCCTTTGAAATCATGAGTACATGCATAAGGATGGTCTATTGAACCTTGGCAGACAAGGTTGGTATTGGTATGTGTATCAATCAGTTAAAACTAGAATACAAAGTAGAGTAAAAACCTATGGCATTTGTTAACAAATTACAGAACAAGAGATGTATGTTATAGTAAGGTTTCCAATGTTGGTCCTGTTTCTCTCAATTGCATGGCTCCAACAAATAGAAATCTAATATCATAATATACTTCACATGCTTTTTTTTAATTGCATGGAAGTACTGGCAATTAATAATTACTAGTATTGCTCATTCATGGTTAAACTTGGATAATTTAGTACATTTGTCCACAATATAAAATTTATTAATTTAAATAGAACCATAATAGTTTCTTTTTAGTCTTAAGAGTACAAACCATGACAAATAGCTAGCACATCCAACTTAACCCACACCACATAGCTAGCACATCCAACTTAACCCACACCACATAGCTAGCACATCCAACATTATTTAACTTCTGTGTCAGCTGGTGTGAAAGTGTGAAAGCCGAAAACCATGACGAATTCCCCTTCCCTTTCAAACAGCCACACCAAAAAAATAATTAAGTGGTACATGACATAGTGCTTCTAATCTCACCAAACAGCCACACAAACAGCAGTAAAACAGCCACATAAACAGCTAGCAAACTTAACTATCATAAACAGCCAAAGAAACACCCTTAAAACAGAATTAAACAGACTTAAAACAGATACCAGCAGGCAATTAACTATCAGAAAAAATTAAACAGAAGTATAAAACTGAAAACAAACTTAAAGTTGGAACAACCAATTGGTAGAAGATATGATATCAAACATAGAAAATACATAAGTTTTTCATATAAACAAAAATGATGTGATTACATAAGTGGCACAATCTACTGCTAATTGATCAAGTTGGAACAATACATCACCTACATGTTCCAAACCTACGCTTAAAATAAGCCACTACCAAAATAAGGTTACTTACAAAATGGCATCTACATATGCCAAACCCAACCCTAATATAATTTACTACCAAAATAAGGTTACAACAAGACATCTACATGTTCCTTGGGTCAACTCCAACTTGTCTTGCAATGATTTGATCCTTGAGATTTTCAAAATAAAGTCTTTCTTTGTCATTCATGCCACTTGTATCCATGGTTATTATTCTTCCCTCCTCCCTAATAGTTTTAAGACGAAGCTTTTCCGCTTTGATGCGAAGAGCCTCTTGGTCTTGTTCATGTGATGCCTGAATATACTGCAATTTTTTCGCCAAATAATCATCGAAACCCTTATCACCATCTGTCCTCTTTCGCTTAGCCTTTTCGGCTTTTCTACCAATTGGTCTCTCTAGTACCACTGTGTCATCATCATTACTATCAACTTGATCGATTGAACTTGGAGTTTGAGGGAGCCTTTTTGATCTTTCCTTAGGCATACTCCACTTTGGTTGGTTTCTCAACACAACCCAACAATGTTCATAAGCAAAAGCTAGTTTTTTGCCGGATGCTGGATTTGGTGTAGCTTTATATAGTTCCTTTGCCTCTTTCAACTAAAGTTTTTTGTAAAAAATAAAATAATTAGTGTCTTGAAACTATAAAGGAAATTAATATTGTGACACTATTGCAATATAATGTATACCTTGTCCTCGTTAGTTGTACCACTTTTATCTCGAGCTTCAACTTTAGCCATGAACCCAACAAACCTACTCGTCTCCCTATTAATATTTCCCCATCGACTTGATAGGGAGGTACTAGAACGTGTGGTTCCGTAAGTATTGTTCGCGCAAAAAAATTCCCAAATTTTTTTCCAAAATGTTTCACCCTTTTGGTCAGTACCATGCACAGCATCCATGCCAATGTTAAGCCATGCAGTGACAAGGAGGAGGTCCTCATCTACACTGAAGTTGCCACCACGTTTAGAGGTGACAATTTCAACTTCCGGTAAAGACTGGATGGGCATTGAAGGATTTTGAGACCCACTTAAAAATGGTTCCACAAAATCATAATCAGCTTGTAAGAAATCACCATATTGGTCATAGTCTTCTTGGCTAACCATCCCTTTTAAATAGGGAACTTAAAATAGTTAGTGTATGAAGTCAATTCTTATTTGTATCTTTACAATCAATATAAGCTAATCATAATATTTTGGTGACAACTTCTCACATATAGCAATATCCTACAATATATGTTGATAACTCCTAATCAAAACAATATATATTGACAGCTCCTGATCAACATATTTCAAGTATACTACAATAATTTTTTGTTACAGAAATACTAGCCCTGTACACAGCCAAATATTAATAGAATACAAGAACACCGATTATGTAATAAAATTGGGATTTTGGTACAAAGGAGGAGTTGTTGAATGATTTGTGAGGAAAAAAAAAATAAAGCTTATCAAAGAACGGTTTTACAGAGGGGTACAGAAACAAAGAGAAAAGAGAGAAGGGAGAGAAATAGATAGAGAGAGATACTTACTAGTAATTGAAGATGAACCGAGCAAACTTTCTGAAGATGAACTCGAGCTTACGGTCTCGAAGATGCTAAATCAACAACAAAAACTCTGCAAACATCAACAACAATTCTTTTATCAAAACCCAAACACAAACACAAGCTGAATCCCTCTTTTTCTTGCAGAGAGAGAAAAGAAACACAAACACAAAAACTCTACATTAATCAAAACCCACCTTACAGTTAGCACCAACACCGACGGAGCTGAATCCCCCAACACCGATGGAGCTTCGTTTTTGCAAAATCTGAACCCAAACCCAAAAACCTTGAGAATGGGTGAGGGTGAATCGGTTAAGATGGGTGAGGGTGAGGGTGAATCGATGAGGGTGAATGGGTGAGGGTTAAGCTTCAGCGATGGAGGTGGGTGAGGGTGAGGGTGAATCGGTGAGGGTGAATGGGTGAGGGTTAAGCTTCAGCGATGGAGGTAGGGTGAATCGGTGAGGGTGAATGGGTGAGGGTTAAGCTTCAGCGATGGAGGTGGGTGAGGGTGAGGGTGAATCGGTGAGGGTGAATGGGTGAGGGTTAAGCTTCAGCGATGGAGGTGGGTGAGGGTGAATGGGTGAGAAATTTAGGAGATTGAGATGGGTCCAGAAATTTCGGAGAAGGTCACATAGAAATTTCGGAGATGAAGCTACAGAGATGAGGAGAGAGCAGATGAGAAACAGAGAATGAATAGACAGAGGAGAGCCCGCGCAGAATGAATTCATGAGAGAGAAGTTTTAGGGGGAAACATCATAAAATATATTATTTTTGATACAATACTTGCTACAGTGCAATTCTATGTTTAGAATTGCACTGTAGCACTATTGCAAAAAAATTTGCAATAGTGCTGTTTGCCATTCCCTGATGCAGATTGTTTTGAAGTTAAAAATACTAAATTTCCTTTAGATTTGGCATTAGCATTCCCCAATGCTAATGCTCTAAGACTCTTCTTTAATAAGAGATTAAAAAGAACCACAAACTTTTTTAATGTTGAGAAAAGAGCGAGTCACGTGTGAGGCTGAGGCCTGCATAAGACTAAAATCTCAATAAGACTAGGCAACCCCCGCACGGATGGTTCTGAGGGTCACTATAATGGCATGGTCCTTTCAACTAATAATACAATACTAAAACGGGTCTATTAATCAACACTGCTCATTTCTCTGGTTTTGTTTGTGTTGTTCTCCTCTCTCTGGTAATAATGTCTTACTCAGCAAAAATAAAAATAAAAAATTCAAGACTGCTCATCCATGTAATTGCTCACCTTGCAACACCAGAGCAGTGGCTTTGCTCGGGTGGAGACTCGTGCAGTGATAAAAGGTGGTCACCGTTTGCCATATATGTAACAGGCTTCTTTTCAATATCGAGACCTCAACTTTAATTTATCATAAGCTTCTTCTTCTTTTTTTTTAATAAAATCTATGCCATACAAATTTTAATGTCATTTTAATGATAAAATGATCTGATAATGTTCAAACATGTCCTATTACTTTTTGGGGGGAGAGAGCTTCAAATGTAGAAGAAAGATTTGATGAGTTATGTTTAAGAAGAAACCAAAGCCTGTTCAGAATTTTTCTGAGTCCATTTTTTTCATGGCATTGCCATACCTATCTATTATCTTAAGATTGTCAAGTTAGATTGTCTTACAATATATCTAATAGCATCAACTTAGAGAGAGAGAGAGAGAGAGAGAGAGAGAGAGAGAATAGTACCTCATCATATACTGCAGAGAAATCGAAGTCAGGACCAGGCATAAGGGCTGTGGCATATACTGCAACAGAAACTTTCTCAGGGAACTTTTCCATGGCAACAGAGTTACAGGCTCCACCAAAGCTGTGGCCCACAAGGATCACTCTTTCCCCTGCTGGAAGAGATGCCATGAATTCCATTAAAGGCTCAAGGTAATCTGATAGTGATCTGAGCTCATGTGCTTGCTTTGGGTGAATCCCACTGGCAGCTAAGTCCAACGCTGTTACTTTATGACCAGCCGATTTCAGCAAGGTTAACACTCTGTACCAACTCCATGCTCCATGACCAGCTCCATGAACCAGTACAAAGTGCCTCTCCCCCTTCTCCATCTCCACCTTGTGTTGTCAGTTTTGTGTGACTACTGACAATTGCTTCATCTTTTACTTTGTAGAAGAAAAACTAGATCTAGAAGTCTCAATAATAGGACACGCTAGCTTGCCTTTTTTTTTCTTTTTTCTTTTTAAGAGGGGAAAATTTGATCGTGTCATTTTGGCACTACTCCCAAGTGACTTAAAAGGTCATCGTCAATATTACAAATTTTAGTATATAATACTTACTAAAATCTAACTCGCATTCATTACATTGTACACACTTTCCATGGAAGTTTTAAAACTCACATGTACGTTGTAAACATTTCCATGGAGCCCTGGAAGTGATGTTATTAAGGAGCAAATTGTCAAAAAAGTAAAATGGGGGATGTTAAAGCTTTAGGAGCCCATCTATATCAAAATCAATGAATGACAGTAAAATCTTGACTCTCTCTATTCTTTATCAGCACATTTTTATTTGGAACAACTCATTTAACTGAAATTGAAACTTTTTACTAAGGGTGTGTTTGGATTGAACTTATTTTGCTGAAACTGAAAACTGAAAACTGAAAACACTGTAGCAAAATAATTTTTAAATGTGTGAATAGTGCTGTGGGACCCATTTTTAATGAAAAAATTGATAAAAAATGAAATTTGTGGGTCCGTGAACAGTGCATATATGCACTGTTCACGACAGAAAGTCAACATTTGCGGTTACTGTTCATTGAACAGTAACCGCAATACTCCAAAACGCGTGAAAACAAAAAAAAAAAAAAAAAAAAAAAAAAAAAACAGAAAACGTGGACGTGGAAAACGCGGAATCCAAACGGTACCTAAGAGTATAGAAAATAATGTTAAAAACTAGCTGAATAATATAATGGAATTCATGTCCCAAAAAAAAGCTAAAAACTCAAATAAATTAAAGCTTGTTTGTAGCTCATCCCAAACGAGCTAAAGTAGTAAACATAATTTCTCTTTATGCGGAAATAGGGTTGGTCAAAAAGAACACATTCTGTTTTGTTATTTCCTCTAGAATATTCTTTGAGAAACTGTTTTAAGTTTAATGATGTTGGCATTAGATTTCTTTTCAGTTGTTTCTAACTGTTTTTATTTTAGGGATTTAGTTGGTGATTGATTATAGACAATATCTTAACAATTTTCCTATGTGGTAGAGTATCCTAAGAACTCTAAAGAATCTTGGTTCATTGTTTTTGTATTAGTGTCATTGTGCCTGTCTTTTGAGGCAGTGTGAGTTTATTTGTTTATTGCCAGTGGTCTTTTGACGGCTTGTGTTGTACTCTGTTTTTCTGATAATGAATTTCGAGCTAAATTATCCACACACACAACTTTGTAAACATTTTGTTGGAAAATTTGTAATAACTTTTAATTTTAACATTTTCATATGACGTCTACATTTGTGGGTACAATACTCAAGGAATGTATAAGTCGTATCTTAGCATTGTTAAACCAGAAGTTGAAGATGTTGAAGATAAGCTAGAGGCCGAATCAAGTAAAGCACTCTCTGCTACAACTACAAGTCCTTTTTAGTCTTCTAAATAGATGGTTCCTTTGATATTGATGACATGCTGTTTAGACCAAGAATGCATTATAAGTCCTACCGTGTAAAGAAAACTGAAGATTAGTTAAATTAGTTAAATGTAGAGTTTGTAAGCATCGGTTACAAATTTGTAACTAGTTTTAGCTCTCTGGTCAGTGCAGTTAGCCTACATCTTGCATATATATCATACCTGTACAGATTACAAAATAGTTAGAGATATACATTTTCATTCTCTCATTCTTTCTACTTCTTATTTTCTCTAGCTTCTGCATTCATTGCTTTTCATGCAAGCATCCACTTGAATATGCGGACATTTTCTGCTCAATGATGCAATACAATTCACTCTTCCCTTTTACTCATTTTTTAGGAAAACCGTAGAAAACTAAACAGATTATATATAACAGGATTTAACTGTAAACTACCTCAACTGGCTGTTGCAGTCAGGTGGCTATTACTCCTCTTCATCCACTGCTCAATATTCATTCAATTGGTAAAATCAAACAACGCAACAGAATGTCTGCAAGAATATCGCACAGAGACTTGAGATGAGCCTCAAAGTTCTCTTTTCAATTGTGTCCCAGTTGCCTGGATATCTTTCCATCACTAGTAAACGTATTCATCTGAAACATCTGGAACAGCTAAGCCATCTAGCTGACGTTACTCCAAAGAAATATATGATGCTCTGCGAAGTTTGTTGGGTTCAAGCTCCTAAGTAATGCCTCAATAATATTTCTCTTACTTGAAGCAGAGCTCCTGAAATCTTGTCAAACTGCAAGACAAGGGCAAGCAGCTTAGATAACTGTAGTCTCTCTGGGATCCCCAAGTTCTTTATTAATACTGGTTTTAATTCATTGAAAAAATAAATAAAGAAAGAAGAAGGCAATCAAGACAAGTGTACAAGAAATACTCTTTTTTTTTAAAAAGCAAATAGTATTCCCACATACCCCCTGTTCTACAGATACCATGGTGAAGCGGTTTCAATTTCAACAGGTAACTGCCCCATTAGTCTCCATATGTGTGTCGGTGTATCTTGAAAAGAATTTTCAAAAGTTTTAAGTTTTTACGATCTAAAATGACAAAATGATTTAGAGCAATACATGTATAAAGGACCATCAATAGAAACATCATCTTTTCTTTTTGAGAAAGAATAGAAATATCTTTTAGATTACCTGCTTACTAACCAGTCCTGAGACCTTTTTCAATGTAGAATCTAAAACATCTCTCAAACTCTTAATAAAAATCAAGTAGAATGTTATGGACAAGATAAATAGAACGAATGCTTCAATATTATATCAAAATCGAAAATTGGTGAATTAAGTCATTTCATCTAAGAAGCACTGTGAGGGGCAAAACAAATGAATACTGAAATGCAACTCCCAGATATTCAAGTACCATATACAGAGTCATAAGATTATTATGTAAAGGTGTATGTAAATTGTAGCTATAGACATACAACTAGTACTAAGAAGAAACAGACTACAAGTTTATGTCATTTTCCCAAATTACTCATAAATAAAAACAACACTACGATGACGTCAATAAGCCTTAGCTGATGTTAAGAAATGATTATGTTGAGAAATATAAAGTATATCATCCATATTGTACAGGGCATCAGCCAGTTTAAGGTACCTGAGATTAGCCACTTAGAATAGATTAATAACAAAACTTCCTTTTTTTTAATGTAACAGTGATGAGAAGTTTACTGGAAGCACAATGTGTTCAATGTTATGAATACCCACCGTTTCAAAAGCACTTTGGGATTATATGGAAAGAGGTTCTTCTTGTGAAGACTTTCAACAGAATTTCTCAATGAAAGCAAGCACTCTTTGGCTTCTTCAAATGGCTTTGTTATATAGTGCTGACTTCCATATCTATGGTCTCTCTTATATTCCTTCTCCTGTGATGTGATAATTCCATCGTTTTTCACAAGCATAGGTGTTACATCTGCCCCAAAATTTGAGCCATCCAATAAAACTTTTCTTTTCTTGCAAGAAGATTGATTAATAACTTTCCCATAAAATGAAAATTCCACAAATAAGCTCCATGAGTCACATATTATACGCAAGCACCTATGAAGAAACATATAAAAACCAGAGAAATTAAATGTCACCATTAGAGCAATATCATATATAAAGAAAGCATGAGAAACAGAACTCTGCTTGTTTTCTGCCTTGAGTTATAGATGTAAGAAAGAATTCATTAAAAGCAAGGAAGACCAAAAGTTAATGAAGTAAAACCATCGAATTAGCCTAACCTAACAGCCTAACCTAACAGCCTAAGTAACCATCACTAGTGAACTGCATACAGGCTTAAAGGTCAAAGCAGGAAAAGTCCACATCAGTGATTGAAAGTTAATAGCTTTCCAAAGTTTATCTTCTTCTTTTTTTTGAGGTGGGGAGCAACTAGTATACGTACCTTAAAAGATATTCTGCACAACTGATTCCCATATCTTTAGATATAAGGTAATCAAGAAGAACTTCATGATCATAGTGTAACTGCAAATTATAAATAGAAGCACATCATAATTCCTTTTTTTCCCTTTCAAATTGACTTTAGTTCAAACTAATGAATAGACAACATTCATAAGAGGGAGGGATTGTCCAAAATGTTCCATTTTTCGGGTTGCATAAAACTTGCCTTCGAAAGAAATAGATGGAACAGGCATATGGGACTAAAAACGTTTGAAACATGGAAAGGAATATCTTCTTTTACATCCTGAAATGTCCCTCTCTCTTTGTGATACCTAGGTACAATCCAAGAGGTTGTTAGATTAGTTTCCAACCAACTTAATTATCAATTAAAACAACCACAACATGAATTGCTCACTGTTGCTCTGTGCAAAAAGGTATGCCAAGCAGTTGCAAGAGCATTTTAAATAATATATCATCCTACAGTTCAAGAGAAGAACAAGCAATTAGAATATAGAAATTCTATGAGAAGAAAATATATAAGAAAAGAAGAAAGAACAGAATTTGGAATAATAGTACATTGCAGTGAGCGAAAAATGGCATTCTCAGAGTAATATGCCTTTTCTCTTGGTAATTTCCGTACATCAATAAGATGATTATTCTTGTGCAGCCAAATACAATTTTATTGCTTTGGAGTTCAAGGAAAATAAATTATTTTGAATACAAACAATATGCCTCTAAAACAAATTGACATCCATGAATCAAATAACCTGTGAAAAATAGCTTCCTCGTCTAGAACAATTATTATTCTACAAGCACTTATGCTATTAAAGCTACTGCATTAACTCAACTGATACTTAAGATCAGTGTTAACTATATTACCTCTTTTCCTACCAAAAGAAGAGAGAAAGATGTACTACTTCATCACATTATAAATTATTTTGGGATATGTTCTGTTCCAATCAGCAATTTATTGGCTACCAGGTTGCTTAACCATACAAATATGAGGAAAGACGAGTAAAAACAAAAATGGAAACCCTCCCACTTTGATTGTCAACTGATGTCTACAGTATGTATTGCTCAAATTAGGGAAACTTCAAATCCCTAACAACTTGTCCAGTTTTTTGCATAGATATGTCCCTAAAGAACAAGAAGTTGAGTTCAGGAATTCCTATCTCATATAAATGCCAACCTAAGAAGCTCTTCACACAATCCAGGATGTTATCAGATCAGAATGTGCATGGATACTGAAACCTCTAAAATCTTCCTACCAGAGTTCAAGAATTTCCTTGTACTTCCTAGCAGAATGTGACAGGCTGCAAAGTGGAAACTATTCAAGCCGGAGTTCAGTGAAGAAAACATGCACAGCTTTTTGTGGGTGTGTGTCTGTCTGTGACTGAGAGTAGTTATATGTTTAGCTATAACATAAGAACTTAGCCTAAACAAATGTTACAATAGATAATAAAAAAAATGAGACCAACAAGAAGTATAGACTTTTTTTTAACTAGTCACAAATTATGACACAAGTATTCAGTACATCAAATATAAGCTGAATAAGTACAAGAACTCAGCATGTACAAATGCAAGTTCACGATATATGCATATTCAGGTGCAAATCATGATTTTTTGCTTGGGGAGGGGGAGGGGACTGTAATCTCAATATATAATTAATTAATTAATTGACACACATATATAAACGAACACCACCAGGAAGGTCTTGATTCAATTTCTCTTTTAGACTTTTTAACCTTATGAATTTTGATTAGATATCATTCTTTCATATCAGATTGTATAAAGCTCAATAAAAAAATTTCATACAATATTGAGAACTATATAGACTTAAATTTTACACTAAAAAAATGAATGTGAATAAGATATTTATATTTTTTATGTCATATAATTATAGCTTTATTCTCATTCTATGAGATAATTTTTGCTACTTGAAAGTCTTAACCTAATTGAATATTGGAATCTAAAATAACTAACTCTTTTTTCTTTCTTTTTTTTTGTTTGGGGGGGGGGGGGGGGGGGGGGGGGGGGGTGTTGGTTGGGTGCAGAGCAACAAAAAAAAAATTTATATATAAAGGTCGTAATACATTTTTCAAAATTTGTGGGGGATCCCAGCACCGATTTTTGCTCATGCACAATTCAGGAATATAGCAAAAGTATACAACCTTATAAACTTGCACAAAATCACAACATTGTTAAAGGGGTAGGAAAGACAAACCTCGTGCATAAATAATTGGAGTAAGGATGAGGCAAAATTTACACATCTTTCCATATACATTTCATGGTCCAAAAATGTTTCAGTTGGAAAATGCCCTTGAAGCCACTTATGGAGCTCTAACAAACCCTTCTTCCTTAAGCAGCATTCCAGGCCTGAATTTGACTCATACGTTATGCATGAGTTCGGAGTTGCACACAGACATTGCTTCTCAGTGTTTTCTTTCAGACTTATCAAAGTGAAGGAGATTTTTAAGAAAAGAAAAATAGTCTGC
This sequence comes from Quercus wislizeni, assembly GCA_023055345.1. Lineage (NCBI taxonomy): Eukaryota > Viridiplantae > Streptophyta > Magnoliopsida > Fagales > Fagaceae > Quercus > Quercus wislizeni. The sequence continues at coordinate 8,894,115 of JALGQJ010000009.1, read as the reverse complement.
CTCTGTATATGGCGTGAATGCAGATGTGTTTCTCCATCAGAAACACAAATAAAAAATGGAGAGCCTTCTAAACAATCATCCAGAGAAGACTCAGCTTGGGTTATGGGTTGCCACAAAAGCTCTTGAAAGTAAGTATGAAGAAGTTGCAACCATGAAACAAGAGTGGAACATTCCAGACATGTTTGAAAACTAAGCCTGATCATTAGAACCTGCAGAAAATATTTAAGTTGCTTTACTACTTAGACCAGACTTATTAGAAAGAGAGACTGACTGGAATTGTAAAGTAAACACACATTTATAGTGCAATGAACAGGGCTGCATTCTTTTACATATATATAAGTGATCACCACAACATATTTCCTAGAATCAACAACTATTTATGTTACTATTCAGTTATCCTTGTTGAAGTTTATGAAGTTCAAAGAATCTCTAATTAAGTTCATCAAGCAAAAACTTTTAAGTCCAAACCTTTACTTTTTATAAGTAAAAATTATCGTCAATCCATACCAATAACTTGTGTCTAAAGTACTGAGAGATGCATGTATCGACATAATCTCCTTCCTTGCGAAGGCACCAGTATAAAACTTTAGGCACAAGGTTAATGATTTTATAACGAATTGGGTGCTTATCTATGCAACCACCTGCGGCTTCCACGAAATCACTTTCATCAACCAATGAACAAAGTAGCTGAAGAAAATTTCCAAGAAAAATGATGCTTGGCTCATGACACCCACTGATGTTTCTGAAAAATAAGGCATCCGCACAAAAATTCTTCTGAGTGACACTGTTCTGACCAACATGAACCTCTTCAAATAAATCCCAATGCACATTTGAAAGACAAGAATCTACAGAATTTAAATACACTTCAAGAAGTTGATCATCGTCTTCTCGCTTCAAATATTTCAATATATTACGTAAAACTCGGATAATGCCAGCCACTGTGCACCAGTTAGCATTTGTCAGCCTTGGTCTTATGACATCATCGAACTTCGATGAATCAGAATTAAAATCTTCAGCTTCACTACTTGATGGTGCAGAAGGATATGAAAGTGTGTTATTGATAGCCAATTCCAAGCAAACACACACCAAATGAATGAATCTATCCCAGTCGGTTTTCTGCAAAAACATTCATAGTCATGAATATAAAGCAGACTACAAGGTTTATAAATTGAGCTTTCAAAACAGAAAATTGTAACATACAGATGTCGCAACAAACTCAGAAATGAAACTAAGGACATTGCCTGCCAGATGTTGAATATACTGATTCTCCAAAGTAAGCAAACCTATCTGCCATGAAAAAGCAAAATCAAACCTAAGGATTGCAGAAACTGAAATGATAGCATCGCCAATTACGCACTTCAAATTTAGATAACACAGAAATCGAAAAAAAAAAAATTCAAGAATAACGAAAACAAGGGCATTGTTAAAACAGGCTCAACTCTTGAAAATTAAATAAAGAGCCATTAATCTACTTTGTTCCCTTGAATTTAGTCAAAATTCAATATTTGCCTCCTAAATTTTAAAAGCTGCAATTTCATCCTTGTGCATAAACTAGTCCCCTTAAAATTATATAGTGAAAAAATTGTAACTTTTGAAATTTGGGAGATGAAAATGAAACTTAACCAAATTTAAGCAAAACAAGAAAAAGAAGAATCGTTAAAAAAAAAAAAAAGGCTCACAAAAAAATCAGAAACCCTAGGGAGATTTTGATAAATTGCAATAGAAAGGTTGATATTTAAAAGAAAAAATAAAAGTGAAAAAAATAAAGAATACCAAGTGAGCTACAATGTTAGCCAAACAGTGATTGTCGTCGTCAGAATGTGATGCACATCCACCTGAGCACGAAGCCGATTCCAAGTCCTTAACATTGTGAGAGGAGTAGGCATTGAGTTTTGGAGTCCAAAGCTGAATTTGTTTCAAGACCTGAAATACCAAAAAAGAAAGATTATTAGAATTATGATTGAGATCATTTTTAATTTAGGGTCCAAATGGAGAAGCAGTTTGAGATTGAGATTGAGATTGAGATTGAGATTGAGAAGCGAACCTGAGAAAGAGCAATCAGAATCTGTTTCTCTTTGTCTTTGGTTAAAGAAGAAGCAGAAGTGGAGTGAGAGTGGTGTGTATGATGAACCGTGAATTGATGGAGAGAGTTGTCGATCAGACGGCAGAGACGTGAACAATTTGAAGAAGAAGAAGCGGTTGACATGTTTAACTTTGCCTTTCGGTTCAGACTCAGACTTCAGACTCAAAACGACGCATTTTTCCGCGCCTAGCTCTGCTCTGCTCTTGTGTGTATGTATGTGTAATGTGTATATCCTTATTATGGGAGAGTTTTTTTTTTTTTTTTTTTTTTTAGTTTTTTTTATTTGCAATTCTTTGGTTTAAGATTTCACCTTTCAAGAAATGGCATCTTTTATATATATATATATATATATATATATTTGGGAGAATACTCTTTTATAGTATTTTACTATTTTATGTCTTTGATTTCAAAATAATAATTAAAAAAATAAAATAAAAAACCAAACTCCACTTATTTATTCCCCAGCATCTATTTATTTCAAAAGGAAAAAAATTGATAAGGAGCACTAAAATATAAATATATGGTTTAAAATTCTATTTAAATCCTATAATTAAACTCTATCAAAAATAATAATAAATTAAATCATAAAATAATATATATGTGTGTGTATATATATATTATAAATTCTATAGAAAGTATAAAAAGTAACAATGTCAAATTAAACTCTAATTTGCTTATCAATAAAAAAAAAATTAAATTCTACACAATATATGTTCAATTTTGTTTCTCAAAAAAAAAAAATTTATCTTAAATTTTTTTTTTTTTTTATGCAAGATAGAAATTCTACTTTAATCTAATCTAAGTGTATATGTGTGTAAAGCTCCCTCCTGAAGACTTGAATTCCAGCTCTTACCCCTCACATCCCACAAGCACTTATATTTGTAAAATGACCATTGCACCAAGAATGTGCAATGATTCTTAAATTTTAAATATAATTCTATTTTATTTAAATGATATGAAGTTTAATTTGTTTTTTTTAAGGTTTAATGAGATTTAATTTGTTATTTTTAAGATTATAGGCTTAAAATCTAACTTTTCATAAATATAACTGATTTTTTTTTTTTTTTTAAACAATATAGTAAATGATAGTTGCACACGCGCCTACTCAAAATATATACAATTTCTCTGCAGTTTTTGTAGGTAAGAAGAACTTAGAAGTAAGTAAGAAGTGAAGTGTTACTAAGTACTAACCTTTATATGCCACCATTGCATGAGACATCTTGCTTGGCAAGCCTTATACAAAAATGCACCACTATAACCTCACTGAGAAAAGCGCGCCAACTTCACGCTCTCCTCCTAACTACCACAACTGTCAATGCACGAACTCCCTATCTGAACAACAATCTCCTCTCCATGTATGCACGCTGTGGCTCCCTCCGCGATTCCCACTTGGTGTTCGACAAAATGCCTCAGAGAAATCTTGTTTCCTTCAATGCGCTTATTACAGCATATTCTCGAGTCCCGGACCATGCAATCTTGGCCTTTGAATTGCTTGCTCAAATGGGAATTGAATACATGAGGCCAAATGGTTCTACTTTCACCAGCTTGTTACAAGCGTCCTCTTTGTATGGGGATTGGTTGGTTGGTTCTTTGCTTCATGCCCAAGTTGTGAAATTTGGGTTCTTGAATGATGTTTGTGTTCAAACCTCTTTACTTGGGATGTACTCAAATTGTGGGGATTTGGAATCTGCAAAAAGAGTTTTTGAGTCTATAGATGATAAAGATGTCATGGCTTGGAATTCAATAATATTTGGGAACTTCAAGAATGATGAGCTCAAGGAAGGGCTTGATGTCTTTGGTAGGATGGTAAGGACAGGTGTTATTCCAACCGAGTTTACGTATTCAATGGTTTTAAATGCGTGCAGCAGATTGGGAGATTTTCATTCTGGGCAACTTATCCATGCCCAAGTTATTGTTTCAGATGCGCTTGCTGATTTGCCTTTGCAAAATGCCCTGCTTGACATGTATTGTAGTTGTGGTGATACCCAGATAGCATTTAGTGTTTTTTGTAGAATTGAAAATCGAGATTTAGTTTCATGGAACTCAATGATTTCTGGGTATTCAGAGAATGAGGAAGGAGAGGAAGCCATGGCTCTATTTGTCCAGTTGCAAGGTATGTCTCTTCTTAAACCAGATGAGTATACTTATGCAGCCATCATATCTGCGACTTGTGCGTTCCTTGCCTCTAATTATGGGAAACCTCTCCATGCCCAAGTTACAAAAGCAGGATTTGAGAGGAGTGTCTTTGTAGGAAGTACACTAGTGTCCATGTATTTCAAAAATGCTGAAGCTGAATCTGCCAAGAAGATCTTTAATTTGATTTCAGAGAAGGATGTTGTTCTCTGGACTGAAATGATCTTAGGCCATACTAGAATGACTGATGGGGAGAGTGCAATTAAATTCTTCAATGGAATGTGTAGGGAAGGCCATAAGATTGATAGTTTTGCTCTCAGTGGAGCATTGAGTGCATGCGCTGACCTTGTAATATTGAAACCCGGGGAAGTGATTCATTCTCAGGTGGTAAAAAGGGGATATGATGCTGAAATGTCTGTCACTGGGAGTTTGATAGATATGTATGTCAAAAATGGTGACCTTCACTCAGCTCAATTAATATTTTCCCAAGTTTCAAACCCTGATTTAATGTGCTGGAACTCAATGCTCGGAGGATATGGTCATCATGGAATGGTGATGGAGGCATTGCAGCTCTTCGAAGAGATAATAAATTCCGGTCTAAGACCAGATCAAATAACATTTTTGTCTGTACTCTCTGCTTGTAACTACAGTGGATTAGTAGAAAAGGGAAAGTTCTTGTGGAATTATATGAAGGAAAATGGTTTATCACCTGGGCCTAAACACTACTCTTGCATGGTAAGTTTGCTAAGTCGAGCTGGATTATTGGATGAGGCAGAGGAAATGATAATCGAATCACCTTTTAGCGAAGATAAACTTGAACTATGGAGAATTTTGCTAAGCTCATGTGTAATCAGAGGAGATTTGAGAGTAGGAGTTCGTGCAGCAGAGCAAGTTCAAAGTTTGGATGCTGAAGACAGTGCTACCCATATCTTGCTTTCAAATCTTTATGCTGCTGCAGGGAGATGGGATGATGTTGCAGAAATGAGACGGAAGATAAGGGGATTGATGTTGGAAAAGGATCCTGGACTAAGCTGGTTTGAGGCCGAGAATAACATTCACGTATTTGCCTCTGGTGACCAAATACACCCCAAGGTTGAAAAAGCCCAAGATGAACTAAAGAGGCTACGACCAAACATGATGAGATCAGAAACAGATAAATTTGATGCGAGGGTTTATTTTACATAGGATATACAAACTGGGAAACAAAGCAATAGCAAATATACCTGCAGCCCAACCAACCATATGACCATGCCTTCACACGGGTTTTAAGCTCACCTTCAATCCCAAGCTGTTCAGGCTTGGCTTGGACATGGTTGATCAGGCAACACGACTAACAGTTATGTGTTCTACAAAATGCTTGAGCCATAAATGTCCAATATCTGTGCCCTCCAGCCAAGTTTTGCATGAGAAGAAAGCGGAACTTCAAAATCTTTTTTTGTAACAATATTTCAGTCTTGGAAACCTGACAATTATATTAACGAATTGTCATTTTTTTTTTTTGGGTAAATAAATTGTCATATTGATAAACCTCGAAGCAATACATTTTCCTCCACTTACAATATTTCAGTCCAAAAATGTCTGGACCTTCTTCAAAGTTCTTGTACGGGTTAATTTTCCCAAAATGGTAAGATTTGTCACCTCATAAACACGGTAAGGAAACTCTATAAATATCACATTCTTCAGAAAGATATTCCAAGCCTTAGCAAATACAGTCAGTATTTTTCCATTGAAATAAATACTTCCATATTATTCTGAGAAACCCTATTTCAACTGGAGCACCACCCAGAATTGAACTTACTAAACCATCTGACCACGATTTATACAAGCAAGCAAGACTATCAGTGGCTAAAGCATATATCTTTTAATTCTGGGATTCAGACCAATTGTGTACCATCTGTTCTATCACTCCAAAACATTTAATCAAAAAAATATGAAATACACAAGTTGTGAGTGTTGAATACATGTCAAATAGAGGTTCTATCAACTGAAACTGTTTTTAAGTACATGATTAGCATTGACAGGACTCATCCAGCAAAGTCAAAGCAAGACAACAGATGAATAGTTTATTCGACACATTCTAATATCTCAACAAATGAACTACATCTTTTTCATGAGAGTCCACATCCAGACATTTTATCTAAGATTGTACCCTACAATGTTACAGTAACATGGATCTCCCAGCATCTCACTGACAATATCAGAAACACAAGGGATTAGCACAGCATTGGGATGTCATGATACAGAAGCATTCAATATGCAATCCTCGATTGAGTGAGAAATCTTTGTAGAAACACAAACTCCACAGTGTAATAAACCGCATTTATGAAAAGTGGAGAGCAAAGAAAAGGCTTCTGAACATAAAAATATGCTAATATCTTCAGAAATACAAGAGGTTTCCTCCAGATTTCATAACCCAAAGCCACTGTGGCTACCGTCGATTAGTTCGAGATTTTGTCTTTGATGATTTCTGCAAAAGACAATAGATATATGGAAAAAAAATAGTTATATACAGATGCATACCATGTAACTTGTAAGGAAATCATATAAAAGTAAAGCTGGTGATGAATGGAAGGAGCTCTGCAGCAAAGATAATTGTGTTTATTACTCTTCTTGCCACGCTGCATGATCAATTTATACCAACCAAAAAGAAAAATGGTAATTTTATTAAGGACTAGTGTTCCTATGGTTCTTTAAGCAATAAGTACAAGATCGAATAAACTTGTACACAAAGTCAAAAGTGAGAAAATCTGCTCACCGTTGCAGCCCCAAAGCTGGCCCCAGAGCCTGTTGCAGCACCTGGGAAGTAGGAAAATTTATTAAGCAAATAAATTACATAAGAGCCTAAGTTTTTTTATAAAAAAAATCAACAAATCAAAAAATGTAAATGCACAAGTTCAAATCACTAACAAAATTAAAGTTATGATCTGTAAATTAGTTGCAATCATCAAGATTTATCTTCCTTTTTTCTGGTAATCCAACATAAATTGAGTTCAACAAGTACCATCAAAGGCTGATACCGCGATGAAAATGTTATAGTATGATTCAGAACTACATTTAATGAGACCCATTTTTTTCATAGAATATTATAATAAAATTTAATCAATTTCCATATTATTATTATGCTAAATATTCTAATATGATTACGTACTGGGAAAATAAATGGATTCAGAATTTGATCTATTCAATAAAATAAAGACAGAATAATCAGAAATAATATGGACTTTTTTTCTTCTTTAAACTAAACTTTCTATCACTACAATAACCCACTATCAGGGGCTGTTCAAACTTTGAAGCTCCAAGCAACAACCAAGCTGAGCCAAACTGACCGTCCACAGAGGCTCCAACAAAGATAGCGACAGTGGTCTGTACCAAAATCTTCAAAACCAACGAGGTTGGTGTAGTGATCAGCAGAAGGTTTTAAATACCACCTAAAACGATTGACCCTCCCCATTTTCACATAAAATCCCCACCCCCAGGTTTCTTCTCACCCCTCTCCATCACTGTTGCACCTTCGCCCCACTCAGATTGGCCTTGTGGCCACCAATTATAAAGCCCTACTCTAGCCAAATTGCTCAACCCCGCCTCAATATACCATGCTACGCTGCCAACAACCCAAGCCTGATCCCATGTAATGAGCTGTCAAGACAAACCTCCACATGCAGCCACCAATCAAAACCAACCACCACCAAAATATACATCCCCACTGCCAACTATGTAAATATGTACCCCCCCCCCCCCCCCCCTCACCCCCCCTTTTCCCCCAACAGAAACCACTACCCAAAGTGTCACTTTCCAAACCTCTGCATGGTTTGGCAGTTTAGGAAACTGATGAGATCAGTGTGCTGAGAAAATATCTCTAAAATCCTACTACAACTACAGATGAACAACCCTAAGTTTCATCATTTTCTAAGTCCCAGGTCAAAAGTTACAGCTTCAAATGCTCAATTATAATTAAGTATTTATGGGAGAATTCAATATGTCACAAAGGGGCTCATATTATAAAGTAGGCCAAGCCCATATACAAAAATGATTGGAGTCATAAAATTGTAGAGAACAAGAAAAAAAATGAGCAAGCAAAATTATAAAAATAAATAAATAAAAACATAATGTCAGAAGCTCTCTGCCCAAAACTAAATTTACAGTGTGACCATTCTTTTGTAGAACTGAAAAAGGAAGGAGGATACCTGAAGCAAATGGTGTTGAAAATAGTGAACCTCCAGGAGGAGTAGCTGAACCAAAGGATGGAACAGCAGTCCCAAACAATGAGGGAGTTGAAGCAGACCCAAACAAAGAAGCTGATGAGGATCCATAAAGTGATGTCTGTGGTGTAGCACCAGATGATCCAAATAGAGAGGATACCGGAGCAGAAGTGCTTGGCGTTGCAAACAGAGAAGATGGCACAGAGGAAGGGGCAGAAGCAGGTGTACCAAAAAGTGACAACCCACTCCCAGAAGAAGCAAATGTTGCGGCTGCAGATGTCTGTTGTGCAGTTGATGATGCCCCCTGAGTCCCTGAGCTTGGAAGCAACCCCGCAACTTGGGTCGATGGTTGTGAATTTGCAGGCAAATTCAAAGTTGGATGTACCCTTTTAGCAGCAGCTTCTTGTCTTGCTGTTTCACGCCGATCAGCCTCAAGGAACGGATCATTCCCATCCCCTCGGCGGCGCTGGTCAGCAAGATAGGCTGCTTTCATGGATTCAATGTACTGATGAATACTCTCCACCTAAGGAACACATTTTAATGCATCTGCTATTAATCATAAGAAATATCAGGAAACAGCATACCAAACCATTTGAGTGTGATCAACTCCAATTACATAAAGCATTGCACTAGGTAACAAATTTTTTTATAGATTATATAAATGAGTCATAATGTACTTTTTGGCATTTGCTTTGGTTCTAGGAAACCCCAATTGCTTTCAAGTCAACCACTAATGCATACTCATAAATGAAGGCACCTAACCAGCCTCTATTTCTAAAAGTAATCTGGATAAATAAAGGGAAATGTTCCAGCATTATGGACTTTTTTTTTTCAACTCAACTCAACTCAAGTCAAAAGAGCTTTTATCCCAAAAGGCAGACTGGCAAAAAGAAATCGTTTTCTTCTTTTAAAAAATTTACAAAATCTGTCAGAAGACAAATATGGAGAGAAAACGAAGGGTTAGTTCATCATCTATATGTTATACAAACAAAGCCAAAAAAGATACATGTTAGAATTATGGTTAAATGATTAAATTCGCCATGGTATCAAAGCAGGGGATCTTGAGTTCAATCCCTATCTCCACTCCAACCTCCCATTCAAAATATTAAAAATCCCACATGTTGGGCCCCACTTATTAAGGGAGAGTTTAGACCCATATGTGAAAGGGCATGTTAGAATTATGACTAAATGATTGAATTCAGCATTTACTAACAACTTAAAACTTTTGGGACAATCAGCAATTTATCAATACATATTATAACTGACAATATTTCACCAGATAATTAACAGCAATAATGCTTGTTGAACACAAAAAATTTGTTATTTTACCTTAGCAGCCACATGAACAAAAAAGTCATGCACATTTGACATGACTTTTGGAAGAGACAGTAACAAGGAGGATCGAAAATTGGAAGAGTTTCTATCAGAATCTAAGAGAAGAAGCTGCTCTAACTCTTCAACCCACTGGCGGCACTCACCAAGATACTTCTCAAATCTAGAAACTGTCTGCTGTAAAAAAGGAGATGGTTTTCTTGGAACCCCACTGTAGAAATCAAAAACTGGCACTATAGAGTTTGCTGCCGTTTGACTACTTGAACCAGATGGTCCTGTTGCTCCTGGAGCTTGTGATGGTACAGTGGCATTTGAAGCACCTCCAGAATTTGGATGAAGGAACCTTGGGCGTAGCATCATGAAAGAACGAACAGCAACCTCCGTGTTCCGTAACATATCTTTCACAACAGACATCAGCTCCTGCAGCAGAGCTTTCTGTCGTTCCATGGCAGTACTAATTCCCCCCAGTTCCTGACAAATACCATAAAAGATATCCATTTTCATGCAATATACTCACAGATAACAAGCACATAAAACATTGCAGAGAACCAATAAGTACTGCAGTAGACTCAGAATAAAGGTCTTAACGATAAGATTTTCGTAATACTATAATATAAAAATGAGTTTCTTTTCTTAAAATCTTTTTTCAACTGATTTCATGGTCACTTTTGCTATAGATAAATTCAATTAAAAATCTGTGTGTGATACTCAACAAGACTGAGGTATGTGTGTTATATTACCAAAGCACCTAAAACTCTCCTCTCATAACAAACTCGAAGACTTGGTTATAAGCTTCCACTTGTTGAACTTCAATGTCTTACATGGTAGCATGGAAAGTCACTCCTGCTAAGGCCACATTTGCTTGCCTGCAATGAGCAGAATGGGAATAAATTTCCTATTGCAGCTGTTTTCCTTCCAAGGTTCCAATGACCATTATGGTGTTTTCACGCGAACAAAAACCCATTATACTTCCATTTCCATGTTTGCATCACTCAAGGAATGAGCCTGGCTTCCACCCTATAGCTCCCACCACCACTTTGATGCAGCCATGGGACTACTAATTGTTACTAATTCACAAATTCGCCCACTCAAGACTTATTTTATGGGTTCACATGTGAAGTTCAATTTTGTGTGGTTTGAAACTTTATATAGGCTATTGCAAAACCCTTTCCTAGAAAAACTATGACTCCTAATAACAAAGAATTGTTAGACAATTCACATATATAGACAATATAGAAAATATTCAAACCTATCAGTCCTAATTCTATGAAGAGAGAAGAAAAGAAATTTGATCAAATTGAAGAGTAAACCTGAACAATATGGCTTGCATCAAGTTCAAACCCATCATTGGAAACCGAAGAATCATAAAGACGATTACATTGATCTAGCCTCTGGCTCTCATCTCTATACCCCAATATCCGCTCCCTATCGACAAAAATACTTCAGCAACTCCAAAAGCTCATACAACAATTATCATGTCAAAACTCAATCCACAACAATATATTACAAAAAGATAATACGAACCATAAGTAAAACCCAAAATTAATGCCACATTTAGTTAATGAAAAAAAAAAAAAAAAAAAAAGACCCTATGCTCCTTTTAATAATTGACATTATCGTAATACCAAAAAAAAAAAAAAATCAAGAACTTTAATTTTTAAGGTGTCTCTATTTAGAAACCCAAGAGACTTTAACAAGTGGGAAAAAGAAAAGACTCAATTTTGCATTGTTTCTGTTAATTTTCCCACATTCTCTCGGCAACCAAACAGAAAACACGGCAAAAAAGAAAAAAAAAAATCAAGAACTAGGAAATAAGGAAAAAAAAAAAACATACTCGATCTGGAGGAGAATTTTCTGGGACTCAGGATGGAGATCCGACCACTTGGTACTATAAGTCGCCGGAGTTTTATCGTTAGTGAAGAGAAACAAATGCCGCTGCTGTTGCTGCTGCTGCTGCTGCTGCTGCTGTTGTTGTTGTTGTTGTTGCTGCTGCTGTGGTTGAAACAGTTGCTGTTGTTGTTGCTGCTGTTGTGGTTGAAACAGTTGTAGCTGTTGTTGCTGTTGTTGTTGTGGAAAGAATGGACTACTTTGTTGAAAAGACTGAGTTTGAGGTTGAAACAGCGATTGTTGTTGTGGTTGTTGCTGTGGAGTAGAAAACATTGAAAACGCCATGTTGTGTTTTTGGGTTTTGAATGAGAAAGTGTTTTCTGGGTTTTGATTTGGGAATTGGGGGATGGAATTGAAAGAAAAAAAAATACTAAACCCCCAGTTTTTAAAACCCTAGGTTGAGAGGGAAAGAGGGGGAGTCAGTGAAGCGAGAGTGTGAAAGAGAAAGACCCGCCTTTGGGCTTCGGTTATTGTTTGGGACATTTTTAATTGAAAGCCTCGGAATTGTAAGCTATTTTATTTTTCGGTTTAGGAACTCTTTTATTTGCTGATTAGTCCCCAGTTTTTTTTTTTTTTTTAAGGTTTGGGCCTCACGAGTTTAGCTAGATCGAGCCTCTATATGTCTGTTTGAATATCGCTTATTACAAAAAATTAAAAACACTATAATAAAATAATTTTTAAATATGAATAGTGCCATATGAGACTCAATTTTAAAGGCTTTTTTTGCTAAATTCTGTACTTGCGAGTACTGTGAACAATGCACGAGACCCACAATTTTTCAGCAAAACGTAGAAATGCACGTTCAACGTGCTTTCCAAACGCACATTATGTGTTGCCGAGTTGAGAACTTTGGGCTGGCCTAATTCGTTGATCCAACTGTGTATTGCATTGGCCCATATCACAATTGAAGCCCATTTACTCTCCTTTTCTCTTATGTCCTAAGGGTACTGATTTAAAAAATATTTTTAGAAACTTTTTATGGTAAAATAAAAAAAGAATAAATTATATTTTGCTACCATAAATTATACCTCATTTTACATTTTGCACCGCAAACTATAACTCTTGTTATACATTGCATCTCAAAATTAAATTTTGCTATTAACTTTGACAAAAATTCAATATTTAATGTGTAAAGTGTAATCAGGAGTATATTTAGGAAGGTAAAATGTAATTATTTTTGTTTTTAATGAATTGAAAAGAGAGACAAGTAAGTCTTTTCACGTGATACCATATTTTTCTATCTAAATTAATAGCAAACTTGATGTTGGAATGCAAAGTGTAATAAGGGTCAAAATTTAGAATACAAAATGTGCTTTCAAAAAGTTTATAGTGTAAAGTATAATTTTAGGGGGTTAAGGTATAATTTTCCCCAAAAAAATGACTATTTTTTTTATAGTTTTTTTATATTTTTTATAAAATAATATTAAAACTTTCTTAAAATTGTTTATAAAAAAAAAAAAGTTGTAATGCACCTGCTAACCAACCGGACTCTTCCTTAAAAATCAAGAAAAAATTTAAAATAATGTAGAATCCTTTTCTTTCCCTTGGATATTGCCCCTAGACAAGGATTCTATGAGGGCCTTGACATAAGAAATGTGTCACAACAAGTGGGGACAACTGCTGGTTTGGGCTTTAGCGAAAAGTTAGAGTTGGGCGCCTGAGTTTGTACTCCAACATAATGGGCCTGAGGTCCTACTCTGCCACTGCTAACATGCATACAAACTTTAAAGCCCAAAATACAAATAATAACAACATATGATAATAATAATAATAAGAAAATGGGTCAACAACTATTATTCCATGTCATTTCAATGATTTCAATTTGCTCCTCTTTCTCTCTGAGTTCATATTAGCTTAATTAGTAATATTTTTAATAATATTTTTAATAGTTAAATAAGAGATTTAAAGTTCAATCCTCATCTACACAAAAAATTTATTAATGTCTTAGTCTGATGATAAAAAACTATATCAGAAGTGGACATTATAGATTAAAACTCTCTTAAAAAAAAAATTTACTCCTCTCCCAAAATAATCGGACAATATACCATTCCTTGCTAAGAGCATCCACACCAGTTCATGTAAATTTATCATCTATTTTACATGAAAAAAGCTACTTTTTCTATTTTACACTACCACCTATATAAAACACCCACATCAGTTCTTCTATTTTATAAGATATTTTAATAAAATATTCACCTTTCTCATTTTTTTATTATTTCTCTCAACTGCCTACCTCTATACGCGCGTTCTCACTCTCTCTCTCTTTACTCATTTTTCCTAAACTGAAAACCTCTCTCTCTCTCTCTGTCTCTCTGTCTCTCTCTTTTCTCCCTTCTCTCATTCTTTCCCAAAAACGACCGACCCAGATTACTTCCTCACCGGGTCCTTTCTTCACCGACCGATCCACGAACCAAGCTCCGGTGACGCAGATCCTTTCTTCACTGGCCGATCCACGAACCAAGCTCGACGACCCAGATCCTTTCTTCACCGGCTTTCTTCACCGGCCGATCCACGAACCAAGCTCCGGTGACCCATATCCTTTCTTCACCGGCGACCCATATCTCTCTGTTGGTTTGTCTGTGTGGGTTTGTTTGTGTGTGGGTGTGTTTCTGTGTTGATTTATTTGTGTGGATGTATTTGTGTGCATCTGAGGAAAACAAGATGAGGAGCTGAGGTTGTTGTGCACAGAGAAGAGAGAGAAAAATTTGTGCGAATCAGAAATTAATAAAATAATATATACACATGCTACAGTGTCCATGTAAATTTACACGGATATTGTAACTCGTTGAAAATTATACACGGGTTTACATGAGTTTACAAAGACTGATGTAGTGTGTTTTTTGCTTCAAAATGTGTAAAAATGGTCAAAATATATATTTTACACATTTATACACAATTATCCAAAAGCTAATGTGAATGCTCTAACGTAATTAGTCAAATTTTAATTGTTGGCGTCTTCTTCTCTTCCAACTTCAACTAATTAACGTGCATGAATAGCATTGCTTTAGTGAAAAATCTAGCCACCTACGCCCATATAAACGTAATTTAAGTAAATTAGTATATAATGATTTGAGAATTTTTGGATCTAGCTTTTTTTGTTTTTTTCAATCACGTCATTGATGACTCTACATAAATTGGAATGGCAAGACAACACCTACTACTAAATCATAAGATATATATATAGAAAGAACTTAATCATAAGACCAATGGTAAGGACAAAATTTTACTACGAACTTGGCTATAACCTAAAGGCTACAACATCACCCAATATCTTTTTATTAGATATAAATGTTGAGAAATCTACTATTAAATTGCATTTTCTTCTTATATTTTTCATACTTACAAAAATTTTAAAAAATTTAAAAATCAATAGTTATGCCATCAACCAATTGTTTAAATTACAAATTTTTGTAGCAAAAAATTATACATAAAATATAAGTTTATTAATAATATAGCCAATAGTATCTGATTGACACAAATTTTGACATATGTATTAAGAGTATAAAGAACATGCAATCCAACGGTTAAATTTTCAAAATATATAACCATATTAATTTTTTTAAAGGAAGTTATAGTTTTAAGATATAATCAAGTTTGTAGCCAAACTTTGACCACTTGGTGATAAACACAACAATTTTTTTTTTTTTTTTTTGTAACAGTTAAGTTGATAGATTTTTATTAATTCTTATATTGGCACTCTTTTTGACAATTAATGTATCCAAATATTTTCGAGTATCAAATTATTCACTTAAGCATGTGCAGTCCCTACACCCCATACACACACAAAGTTATTATAAAAATGAATCTCTTGGGGTAATCCCATTATGGGAGTAAGAGGTTTTGAACCCAGAATATCATAGATATCATGAGGTTTTAAAAATACTATGTCAGCACATTGAGGTTATACTGGCGCATTGTTGATGTCACTTTATCACTTCCCGTATTGTTTATTATTAACAATTAAGAGGGTGTTTGGTAGAGGAATTTGAGTAATATTATTTAGGTATTTTTGATATATGTGTGGGTAAAAAAGTATATGAAAATATTGTTTAAATGCTCAAAAGTGTGTTCAAACTAAGCTACCAAACACTCCTTAACTTGCTACATGCCTACACCAATAATTGTAGAATTTTTTGTGATTAAGATTATTATAATTCTTATGCACACGCCACACGCGAAACTCCCGTTTTGTGCAGTGTCTATCTATCGTTCACTTTGATCGCTCAGGATTTGAGGCCGACAGGTAGAATATTTTCGGTACAATACCCTGAAAGATCATACAATAGCTTTTCAAATGAATAAAAAGCAATTGAATAACATACATATCTATGAAATGAAATTAAAGAAAGAAAGAAAGAATGATGGCGTAAGCATGAACGCTGATTACGAAGGAATGATTCATGTTTTACTGTTTAAAAAAAAAATCAGTTCTTGTTGTTGTGGCTATTATTCTATAAGTAATTATTTCATATTTAAATTTAAATTATTCAATTATTAATTATTAATGTGTTTAATTAATACTTTAGTGTATATATATATATATATTTAAGGATAGAGTATCTTTTTTAAATAAATCATAGTGGTTCATGATATCGGAGATAAAAAACAAAATAGATTTAGTAATATCAATCAGTAAAATTCATTATCCTCAAACAAGGGACTTGGATTCAAATTTCACATACACAGAAATTACTTATTGCTTTGACCCAGTGATAAGAAACAGCAACTATAAAACGGACGTCATATATTCAAATATGCGCTATCTATCAAAAAAAATTATATAAATTTAGTTTTAGGACAAAAGTTTCAAAATTTGAGTTTTTCAAAAAGATAAAACTTAGGTGCAACAATATTTTCGGTTCAGTACATTAGGTTAATTGATTAAATTCAAACATTTAATTCCATTAACTAATAAAAAATAAATAATGTTATGTTTTTCAATGATAATTAAATTTAAAATAATCAAATATTTGAATTCAATTAAGAAACCTAATGTATTGTACAATACCCCCTTTAAAGAGTTGTTTGGCCCTTAAAAATTCTATAAAAAAGTTTTCTTAACCTCAACGGCCACTAATAAACGCAAGATACAGTGAGTTTTAATTAGTTCAATTGGTAATGTCTTTGACAGTTAAATAAGAAATTTGATGTTCAATCTTTGTCAACACCAAAAATCGAATGGTGTCTTAGTCTATTAATAAAGAAATATCATCAAAAGTGGACGTTATAGGTTACAACCCTCTCAAAAAGAAAAATATACGCAAGATACATTGAATATTTATTATTTAACCCTCCAATAGTACGAGAAAGAAATGTTAATTAGAACTGTGATAGTATTTCTCTACCAAAACAAAAGAAAAACACCATGATATCTATGATCTACCTCCTCTAAGTCGTCCTTTGATGTCAGTTGCCCAATATTGTCGGTGAAATCCACGTCAGGGAGCACTACTATTAGTCTCTGATTATTCTCCATATTCTTCTTCAATATGTGCGATTCCTAAAAGAAAGGCATGATCGAGACCTCAGACTCTACAACCATAATGCTAGGATATTGTTTTCATATACAAAAAATAAAATAAAATAATTTGAACAAGTCAGTACAGAAAATAATATTATACTACCTTCCCTCACTTATTTAAGAGGAACCTAGCTAAGTAGCTAGCCCTCTCAAAGGTCAAATGACTCAAATCCCATCTTATATGCCTCTATGTATGGGCAATATCTCTTGGCTTTTCCATCCCCATGTATACAAGCTGAGACGTTAAACATCTAGACCAGGTCAAAGAAGAGAGTCCCTCTCTAATAAGGTTTTAGCAAATCTTTGTCTTAATTTCTAGCATGGTGGTGGTTATATCCAAGTCTCGACTCACATGGGTTTATGGTATATTCCATCTCTTGCACACTGGAGGCTGGAGCAGAGGCTCAGCCACTGATTGGTGTGCAGAAGGTGGAATACATCATTGAATCATGTTATACTTTCCCTCTCAATATATGATGGTTATTTCCATTGAACTGGTAAGTATCAAAATCCTCCCTTGTAAATAAGCAAAATCATCTCTAGTTTATTGTTTACTCTGTTTTCCCACCATTCTTGACCAGAAGAAAATCATTTCTACATTTTTGCCACAAACAAAAGTAAATAATAATTAGCAATCGAGAACGGGGAGCTCTAATGCCAGGGCTCTAAACAAGTTGAGCCGAGTATTAAAAGTTTAAGATTATTCATTTAATTTTATTTTGAACACAAGCATATCTTAAGTTCATTACCAAACTATATTATATGCTCAAGTTTTGTTTATTTTCTTATCAAACAAGGTCGAACTTATTTTCAAGTTACTTCAGTTAATTAGATAAAACAATTGTTGTTTATTAATTTATAATGAACTAGATTGTAACTTGTGCTTATGCGCAGAAACATTTAATAACAGTGATGAGATGGTCTTACCTAAGTGAGTAAGGTGGTCATCTTGACTTTCTCGTAGATCGTATTATGAATGAATCACTTAGCAAATAAATTAAGAAAATTAAAGTGGGCATAGAGCTCAAAAGTAAACTATAATTGAAAACTAATATATATTCCATTTGAATTCTAATTATGCTTTGACTTAATATAATATACTTGATAGGTTCACCAACTTTGTATTATTAAAATTTTTACTACAAGTGTGGACTATTTTTGTATTATCAACAAATTTTCAAATAATAATTTTATATCTTATGCACCTAGTTACAAACTTATACAAACCAATCTTGAGTCTATATTGTTGGGTTGAGATATCTTGACCCCGGTTAATTGATTCAATTACCCAAGTTGATTAATTAGATCAAATTACATGCAAATCATGGAGGCACCAATAAATCACCAAATAAACTAATATGCTACAGAAAATAAATTAACACAGTGATTTGTTGACAAATAGAGTAAATCTCTCGCAAGGCAAAAACCCCACCGGATGAATTTAAGATCACCATTCTCAACAATCCACTAATCAATAATCGAGCGATTACAAGTATGAGAAATCTTGCTACTACCCTAGTCTATCCCAAAATACCAACCTACCGTTGAACCTTCGCTCCAATATCCAATTGGACTTGATCTTGTAGTAGTCTTCTTTCCTTTGATGCACGAATCTTCAATCTGTGACTAACTCCTTTACACAAATCCCGGTACGTGAGTAACTCTAGCAATTTGAATGATTGTTGTTGGTTGCAAAGTTTTTCACTTCATCAACAATGAAGATCAGGTATGGCGTACAAACACAATAGCTTCTCACAAAGAAAATTAAACTCTTGGTCTTTGTATTCGTATCTAACGGCTCTTAAAAATAAGCCTTATATATGTTTAGGATTGTGAGAAAAGAAACCCTAAAAAAAAATATCAGCTTGGGTCGAATTACAAATCTGTAATTCTGAAATCGTAATTCTCGATAATCGAGCTTGTGTCGAACTTCCCATTTAGTCTCGATAGCAACTATCTGTCGAGTTTTAATAAAATAGTTTTTCTTCACTTGCTTCTTGGATCAATCTTCATTTTTTTAATACTAACACTTGATATGTTTGAACAACATATTTCTTTATGTATTAAACTCAAATTAGATCTACCCAATTACAAGTAAAGTGCACTTTGTCAAAAGATTAACCAATTACATATTAAATATAACCCTAACATATGTAAATATATTTTTATACTTTTAGACAAGTAATCCATAATATTATTTTTACTTAAATTGAGTCTCATACTCATAAGCTTTTTTACAAGCACATCATTATATTTGAACTTGATTTGTTTATTGATCGAGCCTAAAGTTAGGGTTGAGCTTGGCTCATTTGCTAAATAAACGAACATGAACAAGTATTTCCTCATATAAATTTGACTTATTTACAATCCTAAGTATTGCGGCAATATAAAAGGTCGTAGATGCTAAACATTATATAGGTATCCCTCTCTAGATAAATAATTATTTCAAATTATATAAGCTATTTTAGCACTTGCCATTCAAATGGGATATATTAGTACCATTCAAATTGCATTGTAGGATCGATCAATGTTTTATGGAACTGTTAGACATATATGGCCTAAGAGGTCCAAGCCTAATTGTAAAGCAAGCACACTAACTCTTGGTTAGACTAGGGTTAGTTTAGAGTTTTTTAGTGTATGAACCTTACAGTGTGTTCATTAACACAATTTAAAATAGACAAGATGTAACCAGCAAAGACTTTTCAGTGTGAATGTAAGCCATTAGGATTTAGGCCAAACCACTTTAAATTCTTACTTTCACTTTTCTCATCTTCTTCAATTACTCAATCACTCAATAAGTTTAACAAGGATAAAATAGAGATGCAAACGGATAGGATCAAGGCTGGAATCACGTTGACTTGTAGGGGGAGGGACCGTGGCTCCCCAATTTTTTTTTAAGTCTTTTATATAGTATAAAAATGAGAATTTCAACCCATTTTTGTAAGAGTTGGCCGCTCAAAGGAAAAGTTTTGGCCCCCCTGCCATGTCAATGCAAGTCCTTTCTAGCTTGCTTTGAAGCTTAAAGCCACACATTTTAATATTTTTCCATCAATTTACTTACTTCTATGGTTTTATTAATACAGAACCTTTTACTATTGAAACTACCTACCCACCTCAAGTAATACTAATCAAGCCATTAATTTGGCTTACTTTAGAAACATTTTCCTTTTCATTCCATTTTCCATGAGTCATAACGGTTATTTTCTATCCATTGGATGCTCAATTGGCCCCCGGGTGGCACCGAAATCGATGAGGAAGGCCTATCTCCAAAAAAAAAAATAGCTCAATTGGTCATTTTAATTTTAATTTGTTAGTGCATTGAGTATTAATACTTATTAGCATGTAGTCCGTGCTTACGCACGGAAATATTAACAATTGTGATGATAAGATATTTATCTTAGTAGATTCAGTTTCCACAATGAGCATTATAAATGGAAGTAACTTAACACCAACATTTAAAAATCAAATTGGACACATAGCACAAAATTAAACTATAATTAGAAATTAATTTGATTCAATTTGAATTCTAAAATTGAACTTCAACTTAATATAATATATATGATTATATTTTTGTCACTTTTAACAAATTAACAAAATCTTAATCCAGACACACTAAAAACTATTAAAAAATAAGAACTGATCATTGAGCATGGAATCTTCTTGGAGGCGCCAATGAAACGCTAATGTATGAGAGTGTGAAGCAAGGAAGAGTGGGATTGAACATTGTGTTTGAACCCGGCCTTGCTCTAAGAAATCCGTAAGGAGGAGGAGAGGGCAATGTGTGGATCTAGTTGGTAGAGGTTGAGAGAGGATGAGACATGTGATGATGATATGGAATTAGGAGGAGATGATGTTTTACTTTTATAGTCTTTTTCATTGGACTCCTTGGTTCTGGTTGTGGGATTAGAAGAGCTCCAGACTCTATTGAGATCACCCATAAAAGTGTACAGGTGAGATGTTCTTACTTAGGCCAATGAGTATTATTATTGTGGTTTTCTTGGCTTTCGTGTTAAATGTTAATGCATCATTTATTTGGGCACAAAAATTAGAAAATTTAGATAAGATACATGACACAAAATTGGAGTCCAATTTATAATCTCCATAAAAGTGTGCAGGTAAGATGTTTTTGCTTAGGCCAATGAGCATTATCATTGTAGTTTTATTGGCTTCCGTGTTAAATGTTAATGCATCATTTATTTGGGTACAAAAATTAGAAAATTTAGATAAGATACATGACACAAAATTGAAGTCAAATTTATAATCTAATTAATTTTTTTTTTAAGTTTTGGTTAGGACAAGTGGCACAAAATTGAGAATCCAATTGAAATCTAATTGGATTTTCTCTCTGCTTCCCCTATTATTATATATATAGATTACACTAATTAAAAGTGCGTAACAAAAATCTTGAACTACTATAGGCATTTTCAAGTTTTTTATTATTATTATTATTATTATTTTAGAGAGTGTCAACCTCTAACGTCTGATTTTGATATTAGCTCTTTATCATCAGATCAAGACACTAATCGGTTTTTGATGCAGACAGGTATTTTCAAGTTAATTCAACTAAATTAATGCACAAAGATGTGTATCTATATAATATTTAGTGCTTTTTTTTTCTTTTTCTTTTTTTTGTGTATTGCGAATCAATATGATAGTTTAGCCTCTCCCAAACAAATATTTTTGGTCTTGCCCTAAATGGGACGCATAGAATTATTTTTGATTTTCTTGTTAATATATATATGAGATGAATTCAAGTTACACTTAGTGTAACTCCATAAAAGTTACACATTTTTTAGGTCATTGGTTTACATAAGATCTAATGGTTAAAAATACTCAACTGCCACATTATCCAAATTTATTTAAGGGTGTTTTGTTTCTCTCACCTTATTTATTATAACCATTGATTTCTCTCACCTTATTTACTTATAAGCATTGACTAGACAACTGATTGCTAGCATTTCCTTTCACTAGAGCAATACACACATTATGTGTATGCAGTTCACTGTGCATAATTTTTCCATCCTTTTCAAAGTTATAATTGTATGTAAACCTCATCCACTTCCATTTTCAAGTATTTTTATTTTTATTTTACCTTATTGATTAACTCGCAATGATAAATTTAAAAGCATTTTTAACAAAATTTTCAAGTATTTTTATTTTTATTTTACCTTATTGATTAACTCACAATGATAAATTTAAAAGCATTTTTAACAAAATAGAGGGGAAATATATTTTGTCAAGACCAACAAAAGTAGAAGTTGCAGTTTCTTTTATAAGCATAAATTGTGGAAGGAAATACTACATAAACATAGTAGCAGAAATATATTGCTCCTGGATTGTGGTGAAATTACTGTGATTGTAAAATTAGGACATCATCAATAATTAGCCTACTTATTCATTAACCCACTACTTAGACTTTTGGCATCCAGATCAGATCTTGCAAACTATTGAATGGCAATTATACAATGTTTGGGATAGAAAATCTTCATGAAAAGTTTCAGATGATGGCACCAAAATACACCCCCGCCTACCCCTTGTTTAAAATAAATCCTAGTAACATCGATATATATGTACCGATGTACGTATATATGCAACGCCACCAAGTGATGGAATGGAAGCACTGTGATTTTATACCATTAAGTCTCCATAGCAAGAAGGGTGGAATAAAAAAAAGAAATTATACCATAATGATTTGGAGAAAAATGTTATCATTTTGACCACATGAATAAATAAATAAGGTGAGAGAAATCAATGGTTGTAAAAAATAAGGAGAGAGAAATCAATGGTTGACTATTTTTAACCATTAGATCTCATACATATCAATGGTCAAAAAATGTGTTACTTTTATAGAGTTACACTATGTGTAACTGAAAGTCTGGAACTCATATATATATATATATATATATATATATAGGTTGGGTTCAAGTTACATCTGATGTAACTTTAAACAATGTTACACCACATAATATTTTTTAATTAAATGCGAATTTTAACGAATCCTCTATTGGATTATATTATTTTCATGCATTCTCCTTGCTTGCAAAATTTCAAGATGAATAAATAAAAATAATCATGTCGTCAATTAATTGTTTAAATTCAAGTTTCTGTAGTTTAAAATAATGAATAAAATATGAGTTTATAGATCGAATCGTAAATAACAACTGATTGGCATGAAAACTAGTATGAATGTTAAGAACATATAGAATATATAATTTAACGGTAGGATTTCAATATATATATAATATTTATTTATTACTTATACATGAAATATTTATAATTTTGATTTAACATATAATATTTTCTTATGTAAAAAAATTTACATCAAACAAGTGTTCATCTTTGCAAAAAAAGAAAAAGAAAGAGTAAGTCATGACATGTTTAAAATTATGCCCAAAATTATATAAATTTTTTTAATCAAAAAGAGGGAGGGAGAATTTTTGAAAAGTCAAGGATGCCATGGTCCCCCTAACCCCGGCCAAAATGGCCATTTAATAATAAAATCATAACTATTTAGTTAATAGTCTAGTTTTGAAACATTATATATAACTAACAATTCGAGTCTAAGACACTCGATTTTGAAGCGTAAATCGAGTCTCAAAGACTCGATTTTTATGGTCTAATCACATATGATGTGGCATTATTTTCCACGTAGACCACTTGAAAATCGAGTCTTAAAGACTCGATTTATAATTCAAAAAAATTTTAAAAATCTCCAAGTTCCAAGCACGGCCTCACGGATCGGATCAGAACAGAGAGAGACTCAGATCAGAGAGAGGGAGACCAGATAAGAGAGAGAGAAATAGTCAGATCAGAGAGGGAGAGAAAGAAATCGCGTGGGTCGCGCACCTGGGTCGCGCGAACCCAGGTCGCGCACCTGGGTTCGCGCGACCCAGGCCGCGCACCTGGGTCGCGGGGCCTGGGTTCGCCTGGGTCGCGCGACCCAGGTCACGCACTTGGGTCGCGCGAACCCAGGTCGCGGGTGCGCGGCCTGGGTCGCGCGAACCCAGGTGCGCAACCTGGGTTCGCGCGACCCACGTCGGCTTCTTCTGCGTTTTTTTTTTTTTTTTCCTCCTTCTTGCTCTGTTTTCTTGGCTGGTGCTGTTGTGGTATATATTGGGTTAGAAATCGAGTCTTAGAGACTCGATTTCCATGTAGATTTAGGAGCCCAAAATCGAGTCTTTAAGACTCGAGTTGCTAAAAATATATATAGTTTGTAACCGGCGCCTACTAACTAAATAGTTTCCTGTTTATAGTTATTTACCCATTTTGGCCCCCTAACCCCCCTTCCTCTTCTAAAATTTTAAACTACGTGTTTATTTGAATAAGAGTGGTTGGATTTGCTTACTATTTCATTTATTAAAGCACTAGCATAAGATGTTTTAGTATTTATTAGCACACCAAAATACACACACACCAAACAAAAAAAAAATCCTCCGTTGGACTATCGGTGTGGAACATGTCGTTATGATCAACTCAAAATTCCATTTTACTATTGGTGTGGGACACAGCCATAGGGGGATTGTTACCGTGACAAAAACTGAAGTCTTAAGGTTTTATTTGAGATACTGTCTCCCAAGAGTGGAATCAAGAGCTAAAAGTTGAAGAAATTTTGACCAATGATAAGAGGATTTTTCTTTCCTTTTCATTGTTCTGGTCTTGGCTTGTATTTGATTTTGGTTAGAACAAAATGAATATTATTGAATCATTAATAACCCAAATAGGTCATTAGCCTAGTAGTAAGGGCTTGGACCAACATGTCTTAGGGTCCGTTTGGTTGGAAGGGTGGAAAAGTGAGAAGATGAAAAATGGTAGGAGGATGGAAAAATGGGAAGATAAAAAATATTTAGTTTTCTCTCTTGTGTATTTGATTAGAGGGGTGGAAAAGTAAGAGGGTGGAAAACTCTTTTGTTTGATTGGAGAGAAAAAGGGAAGGATGGAAAATATAATTTATATAAATTGACTATTATACCCTTGTTATATAATAGGTAAGAAATAGATTTATTTGTACTCATTAAATAATATAAAATTTACCACATTATATATATATATATATATATATATATAAATTTATGTTATTATTTTTATTATTATAAAGTAAAAATTATAATAATGTACAACTTGATCAGGTCACGTTAAAAAGAGAGAGAGAGAGAGAGAGAGAGAGAGAGAGAGAAGAGAACATGGACCACTGGACGTTGGTGTGCTTTGAAGGTAAAATGAGAAGAGGCAAAAGTGATAAGAGCAACCGCATCAGTCTGTCTCAAAAATTTCGACTATTTTACACACAATTTTTTTTTTTTTTATATTTTATACCATCATTTTTACAAAACACTCACATCAATTTATCTATTATACACACTTTTTTTATTAAAATAATATTTCTCTTCCCTTTTTCTATTATTTCCCAACTACCCCCACCTAACCCCTCCTCCTTTTTTCTGAGTCATAATACACGCCGTTAGTCCTTATCTTTATCTCCGCCTCTCTTTCTTCTCCTTCTTTCTTTCCTTTTTTTTTTTTTTTGAGAATATTTTTCTTTCCTCCTCTTCTTTTACAATTTGAGTTTTATGCTTTTATTATAGATGATGATTTTGGGTTGGGTTTGATTAAGGGCAGTGATTTTGGGCGGAGAAAGCAAAATTCCAGTTTAGGTTTTTCTTCCTCTTCTTCAGCATCTTCTTCTTTCTTTCTTCTTCTTCTCCTTCTTTTTTTTTTCAATTTCGGTTTGATTATTTATATGAATTTGTATATGGGTTTGATGAATTTGGATCTATATTTAGAATGATTTTGATGATTTTGTGGTGTGTCAATGATGATTTTGGGTTAGGTTTCCCGGTGAGTTTTGATTGATTTTGAGTTGGATTTTCTAATTGCTTTTCCGTTGATTTTGGGTTAATTTTCTGTTGATTTTGGGTTAATTTTCTATGCTAGGTTGCGTTGTTTGGTGGTGGTGCTGGGTTTGGTGGTTGGGTGGTTATTTTCTGCTTCCTTCTTCTTATTCTGCCGCGCTGGGTTGTTGTAAACGTTGGGAGAGGGCATTTTTGTAAAAGTGCTGTGAGAGCACTTTCTCTCTAGCCTTTCCCTCTCGATTTGGAGGATGAATTTTGTGGGCCTAGGAGAGAAAATTTTCTCCTGGGTTTTCCTTCCTCCCCATTTTCCTTCTTTTGCCAAATAGTGGAAAACACTATTTTCCACCCTATTTTCCTCCCTATGTTTTCCATCCCCCCTAAATTCACCCCAACCAAACATAGTGTTAGGGAATGGTTTGAGTTCTCTCACTAACAATGGGTTGCGGCTCCTTATACCTCACATGTAGGATGTTCACCTAACTCATCGGTAACGGTGGCATGGGGTCTTAGCTTGAAAGCAATTAGGGTGCTACTATGGTCACCCTCAGATAGGGAAGCCACAATTATCACCTTATCTAACCATTTTTTTTATTGCAAAAAAAAAAAAAAAAAAAAAGGAAAAAGAAAAAGAAAGATTGATTACAAGTTAGGCAAGAGTTAAAAACAAAAACATCAAATAGATTACACCAATTTTGGCAAAGAGCATCGGTTGCTCTATTACTATTCCAGATGCTGTGCAAAAACTTGATTTCTTGAAAAGCTCTGAAACTTGATTTCTTGAAAAGTTTGTAGTGACCAAATGTGGACCATTTTCAGTTGGGAAAATTATTTTGAAAAATTCATGTTCTTTATTTTTTTTTATAAAAATATAAAATAATTACTAAATATTTCCCCAATTATACTTGTACAAAATATTACAATTTCACTACAAATCTAATGCTCTAATATTCATTATAATCGTTTATTAATTAGTATTTCAAGTTATATTATGAAATATGGCAACATAATTATCAAAAAAATATTTTTTAGTTTCATCTTTTATTGTTTGAGCAAAATTTAGGTACTATTTCTTTGATGTTGTACCCTAGGATTTTCGATTAAAATTAAATCACATGTTTGCATTGATCAATGAACCATATGATTGAATTTATTGTTCTTAAAATAAAGATACCAAAATTTATTGTATTACTCCTCCGTCCCATTTTTTTTGTCCTGTTTGAAAAGTTAAACTTTTTAAGGGAACATCATTTATTGTCTTGTCTACCTTTTAAAAATGTATAAGTTTCCAAAACCACCCTTAAAAAAATTTATTAAAAAATTGAATTAGTAAATTAATAGGGGTATAATAGGAACATTAGTAAATTAATGACTTTTATTTTTAGAAACGGGACAATATTTTGGGACATCTCAAAATGGAATAAATGACAAAAAAAGTGGGACGGAGGGAGTATTAAACATAGTCATCTAGTTGAATTTGATTGAAAATTTAAGGTATAACACCTAAAATATTGTGTCTCAAAAAAAAAAACATCTAAAATATTGAACCTAATTTATACCATTACAAATATATTTGTAAGAACCAGTTTTGGCTTGGACCCTAAACAGGATTGGGTTTCGGCTCAACAAACCCAAACAATAAATTTGTAGAGCGTGGGAGATAGAACTAGCCTGATTATAGAAAAGAGATAACGATCATAAATGGTTTGGAAGAAGTATTGAAAATATAAGATACAAAGATTGTCATCGGCGTAGCCTGAGTAACTCGGTTGTAATAATTTAACCAAGAGCAAAGAGTTCTTTTTTCAGTAACTAGTTCTCTAATCTTTTTCTCTAGTGTTTTTTCGATCCCCTTTTACATGGTGACCTTCTCATGTTATATACCATGATTTGAGTATCATCTATGCCATACACGTGTAAGTTTGGTTCTGGGAGCTTCTTCTTGTCCTATCTCACACCTCCCTGAGCTTTCTACTAATAGCTGTAAGGTTGCTCGATCACTGTTCATGTATCACCTCCACATTAATGCGGCCAGAGAGTTAGTTGGGAAGCATTTAATGTGGAGGTAATAACTCTCATAGATATCTGTTATCCTCCTCCCTTATTCCTTATCCAATGTCCGACTCCCCGTCATGAGGCCACTTTAAAGTAGTATTCAAGAGGACAGAAAGGTTTCAAACCATCTCGGACAAATGTTTCCAAGGTGACTTTCCACCTCGGAAAGATTTGAGACTATCATAAATAACTTTCATTTCTTCCTTCAACGCCATTTCCGTTACTACCTTAGTTGACCGTCCTCGAACCTGTTAGCATCTTCGAATTGGGTCATTGGGCCATAGGCCCAGTCCATACAGCCTCAACAGTACTCCATAGACAACTGGTCCCCACAATATTAAATATCTATATTTCATATTTTTATTTATAATGTAACACCTAAAATATTGAACCTATTTTTTACCATTACAAATATATTAAATATCAATATTTTCATATATTTATTTATAATCTTGATTTTTTATCTATTGAGATTGTTGAATGATTTAATATATATATATATATATATATAGAGAGAGAGAGAGAGAGAGAAGGGTTAAGATATTGCCTATCACCAACTAGAATCCCCAAAATAAACAATTTTAAAAACGACTGAAAAGAAATCTAACACCAACATCATTAAACTTAAACTTAAAACAGCTTCTCAAAGAATGTTCTAGGGGAAATAACAAAACTAAATGTGTTCTTTCTAACCATCGCCCCTATCTCCACAAAATTATATTTACTACTTAATGTGCCAACAAAGAACAGAAAGAGTCAAGATTTTGTTGTTATTCATTGATTTTGATATAGATTAGCTTCCAAAGTTTTAGGGTCCGTTTGGAATGTGTGTTTAAAAACTGAAAATTGTTGTTTAAAAACATTTGTGGAAATACGTGTGGGTGAAAAAGTGCGTTGAAATGCGTGAAATATTGTTTGAAAACTGAAAATTGTTATTTGAAAACATAAACCAAACACCCCCTTAACATCCCATTTTTACTTTTTTGACAATTTGTTCCTTAATGACATCATCTCCATGGAGATGTTTAAAACCTCCATGGAAAGTGTGTACAATGTAATGAATGTGAGTGATAGATTTTAATAACGATATTGATTGGTGAATCATCACTTTATAATACTTTATAAGTATTATGTACTAAATTTTGTAATATTGTAGGTTGACCTTTTTAAGTAACTTGGCGAGTAGGGATGAAGCTATTCTTGGATTAGGGGGCAGTGGCCCCCCCTAAATTTTTCAAAAAAAAAAAATTTCTAGTGTGTATATATATATGTATGTATATATTAATTTTAGCAATTTGCTTCAATAAAATTGCATTTTGCCTCCTCAACAATATTTACTGATCTTTTTAAAGGGCTATAAAAAAATTTATTACTCTAAAATTTAAAATAAATTTAACCAATTATCAATTCCCATATATCTAAGATTAAAATACAATTACAATCATAAATATGGTAATAAACATATAATTACAACAACAAAATTAAGCAATAATAACAAAAATTAATACATTTATAAGCTAAACGGGTGAAATGGGTTAGACGCGTTTGCATGTTGAACACGAACACAACCCATTTATTAAACGGTTCAACTGTGCTAACCTGAATATGACCTAAACCCATTTAGCCTCAACCCATGACCTGTTTATAAACGTATTAGTCGTGTCAGATTTTGCCACTCTTAGTTAGGCCTAGGCAAGTGGGCAACGACAGCACAACACAACACAGCAGTAGCAGTAAATAGACGGGCACCACGCCACCACCAGTCCACCGCTCTCAAATTTGGTATTATATCTAATCTATCCTCTTTTTGGGATTGGAATATCTTATCTCCCATATCTGAATCTCTAGTGCCAAAAATTACTAAACTTTTGTTAGTTGATTTGCTTGATTTGATTATTTGAGTTGTGAAGAAAATAAAAAAGAGGCAGAGATGAAAGAATTCTCAGAAAAAATGGGCAGTTGCCCCTTATTTACAAACTATGTAGCAAAATGTCCCTATTTTGAAACTATTTAGAAAAATATCCTTGTTTTTTAAACTCGATTTTAATAAAATTGAGTTCTATTTAAAACTCAATATTCTCAAAATCAAGTTCTATGTATATTTTTAAGTGAAACTCGATATTAGTAATATTGAGTTCCACTTAAATTTTCAAAAAAATTTAAATGACAAAATTTGCATAGAACTCAATATTGCTAATGTCGAATTCCACCTGTAACTCAAATTTTATTTTTTTAAATTGAGTTAAAAAAATATAGACATTTTACTAAATAGTTTTAAAACAAAGACATTTTACTGCATAGTTTGTAAATTATGGACAAATATCCATTTTTCCCGAGAACACTCCACAATTTACACTCAACAAAAATAGGAGAGAGAGAAAGAGAGAGAGAGAGAGGGGCAGATAACATCTAATGCTCCATCTTTTTCTCTCTCTCTTTGATAAAGTTAAAGTAGTATTTTATTATAAAAAAATACTGTAGTAGTGACTAACACATCAAACATGTCTTGTTCTGTGTATTTGTTACTTGATAATGTTTTGTTTGTACCATGCTTGTCTTATAGTGTTTGTCTGTCAGTATCTTTTTAAAAAATAAAATAAAATCTGAGATTATTTTCAACTTTGAAATTCATTGGTTAGTTGTTGAGTGTTTGTGTGTAATGATTTGTAGATTATTGAATATTTAATGAGATGATAAGTTCAAATTATATTTTATTTGTAGATTATGTGAAAATCAACGGTAATATTTTATTTTTTCAAAAGGAAGGGTTCAAATGATTTAAAATGATTTGGAAGAATTTTTTTAAAAAAAGTCAAGTTCTCATTTCAATAATTCTGTGTATTTGTGAGTTTCATAATATTTTTTTTTTTTGGATTTATACTTCTGTACCTCTCTAATTCCAAGTCATGGCAAGTAGTGCTAATAAATAAAAGAACTGCCAAGCTGGCGTGTCCAATTATTGGGACGTCCAGTTTTTCTTCTAAAAAGTATAAAAGATTAAGCAATTGTCAATAGTCACACACAACTGACAACACAAGGTGGAGGAGATGGAGAAGAAGGAGAGGCATTTTGTGCTGGTTCATGGAGCCTGTCATGGAGCATGGAGTTGGTATAAAGTGGCAACCCTACTGAAATCGGCTGGTCATAAAGTAACAGCCTTGGACTTAGCTGCCAGCGGGATTCACCCAAAGCAAGCACATGAGCTCAGATCACTATCAGATTACCTTGAACCTTTGATGGAATTCATGGCATCTCTTCCAGCAGATGAAAGAGTCATCCTTGTGGGCCACAGCTTTGGTGGAGCCTGTATCTCTGCTGCCATGGAAAAGTTCCCTGAGAAAGTTTCTGTTGCAGTATATGCTACAGCCCATATGTTTGGTCCTGACCTCAATTTCTACGCAGTATATGATGAGGTACGTACTACTCTCTATCTAAGTTACAGCTATTAGAATTGTAAGACAATCTAGCTTGACAATCTTGGATAATAGATGGGTATGGCAATGTCATGAAAATAATGGACTCGAAAAATTCTGTACAGTCTTTCGTTTCTTCTTAACTTAACTAATCAAATCTTTTCTCTACATTTGAAACCTTCACCCCCAAAAATAATAGGACATGTTTGTACATAATCAGATAATTTTATCATTAAAAATCACATTAAAATTTGTATGGCATAGATTTTATAAATAAAGCCCACGATAAGTAAAGGTTGAGGACCTGAGGTTACATGGAAAAAAATGACCAGTTCTTATCACCGCATGATTCTCTAGTCTACCGGAGCAAAGCCACTGCTCTGGTGTTGCAAGGTGAGGGATTATGTTGAGTTTCTAAGAAAGTTTTGATTCTACTCTGGTGAGTAATATAAAAAGCCAAAATCAGTTTTTTTTTTTTCTCATAAAACATTTTAAAAAATATTAGTTGAAAGGATCATGACATTATGACCCTTGAACTATCACTTTTCATAAGAGTTGCTTGGAAAAGTTTAGTACCACAAATATTTTTACAATTTCTTGCCACAGTGACGTAGTGAAATGTGATTGATAAAGAAAAAATAGTCGATCTATGTATAATTAATAGTTAACCACTCATAATCTATCATATTAAAATTGTACCAAAAAAATTGTAGAATAATTTATATCCTAAAACTCGGCTATTTAGGAAAATGCAAGGGATAGACATTGGCTTTGAGATTGAGATTTATGTCTTAGAAAAATGATATGTCTACAACATTTTTACAACAAATTCTAAGTGACAGGTTGTTACTAGTTGTTATTGTTGGGGTAAAAAAGTAATCTTAGTGTTAGTTTCAAATTTAAATGAATAATAACTAATCGCCTATAATTTGTTGTAAAAATATTGTAGACGTAGCATCTTTCTTTGTCTTATGCAGGCCCCAGCCACACGTGACTCGGTCTTATCTCTTCCATTGAACAACCATTCCTTTATTGTCTCATTCATCAATGTCACGACATTTTATTTTCCAAATTTAGAAAGTACTTGATTTAACATCACTTTAATTTATTACAAAAAGGAAACATTCTTTATATAACTCTTGCATATACACGACATAATCAAAACAATTATAATTACTAGCTTCATCACACGCGTTTTGCACGTGTAATGAGACTCTTTTTTAGCCAAAAAAAAAAAAACTCTATGTCTTTATTTTATATATATAATTTTTATTTTGAAAATCTAATTTATAAATTGATAAAAAAATTTGGAAATTAACAGGAGAGTGACCCTATTTTTTAGGCAATATTTTAGTGGAAATTAGAGTTGTATTTTTACCGAATTATCTTTTAGTTTTATCTCTGCATAAACATAGGGGTGTATAGGTATTTTTGAATTAAAAAAGTGAGGATCCCAAACAGAGGAAGCCCCTTAAATAATAATATACACACATGTGCACACACACACACACACACATATATATATATATATATATATATATATATGAGTTCAAATTATAACTAATATAAGAGTTACACATTTTTTTAAACCATAGATATATACTTAAATGTTTTGGATATATACATGAGTTTACTTTTTCTTCTTCTTCTTTTCTGTTTTTTGGGTTTGTTTTATGGTTTATTTATATTAGACTCTTCGTCTTTTGCATAACATTAACTCACCTAGAACAATTTTTTTTTTTTTTTTTTAAATTATAGGACATGTGGTGCAAAATTAGACAACAATTGGAATCTAATTTAGAATCTAATAAATTTTTTCTCAATTTTGGTTTTAAATATATACTAGTGTGTAACCCCATACATATACATGGTACAATTAAAAACAATCACAATTACATTTTTTTTTAGAAGAGATTCAAATTATACATAGTATTAACTTTCACTTTTTGTGGTGCAAAATTAGACAACAATTGGAATCTAATTTAGAATCTAATAAATTTTTTCTCAATTTTGGTTTTAAATATATACTAGTGTGTAACCCCATACATATACATGGTACAATTAAAAACAATCACAATTACATTTTTTTTTAGAAGAGATTCAAATTATACATAGTATTAACTTTCACTTTTTTAAACCATATATTTCTAAAATATGTAATGGTTTCTCATATTATATATATAGTTTAGAATTTAATTGGATTTAGACTCTTCGTTTTTTTTTTTACCCAATAATTCAATTGTCGCAAAAAAAAGGACACATGGTAGAAAATTGGACTTCAATTGAAATTCAATTTAGAATCTAATTGTATTTGGACTCTTAGATTTTACACTCAATAATTTATCTGGCACAAAATTAAAAATTAAATAGAACACGTGGTATAAAATTGAGAATCCAATTAAAATCTAATTGGATTTTCTCTGAATTTTGGCTATATATATAGATTTGAGAGAGAGAAGAATGTATTATTATTATTATTATTAAATGATTAGAAGTCATAATATATTAATTTGAAGCATATTTGAGTGTTCTCTTTGTTCATCTCTTTCGCTCCTTCTATCTAAACTTAGGATAAAATGAAAATCTCTTTTATTACACACTCACAATATGTCACCTCAACATTAAAAAGTTGTGATTTTTTTTTTCATCTTATTAAAGAAGAGTCTTATCAATAAGTGTCCTTAAGAACACAAGTTACATCATTGCAAACCCTTGGTGCAATTGTCACTTCACAAGTATAAGTGCTTGGGGGGTAAGGGCCGAGGTTCAAGTCTTCAGGAAGGAGCTCCACACACATATATACTTAGATTAGGCTAAAGTAGAATTCCATCTTGTATAAAAAAAGAATACAAGTTACAAAAAAAATTCTCAATTATGAGTGATTATAATGCTCATTTTTTTGAAAAAAAAGAAAAAGAAAAAAGAATGCACTTGTCAATAATGTATATTTGGCTTGCATAATGCTCTGTTTTTTTAAAATGTTAATAACTTGCATATGTAGATTCATTGTGATATATATATATAAACGCGACCACAAATATTGCATATATGCAACAAGAGTTTGAAATGTTGGATCATTCCTTACACCACCCATTAAAAAAAATACGATGATTTTAAGGCTACACTATTTCAACATAAAATATCTTTTGGAAACTATTTCCTTTTTTTTTCCCAGGTGTTTGGCATGACTAAAAATGGTGTAAAACAATTTACACCCCAAAGCTTTTAAATTGGAGACCTCCTCCCACTTCAAATTTTCCACCCACCATAATCACCACACTTCTCTTCATCATGGCCACCGCCCCCAACCACCCTATGACTCAACATATAGAGACCTAAGGAGATTTGGTGCTTGCCTTGACAACATCGTTTTGACGGTGTCGAAGCTTTGCATGTTGTGGTGAGATCTATGGTCAGGAAAATTCTCCCTCTCGTCAATCATCTTTTTTTTCTTTTCCTTTTTTTTAAGATTTGCGACTAGTTCGCAATGAGATTGGCGATTGGGAAGACTCTTTATTACTCGATCATTTTTTTTCTAGATATACGAGTAGTTCGTAGTAAGATCTATGGGTGGTTCATTAGTAATTTTCCATTCAGACTGAACACCAAAAATCGAAACATTTTCTGATCATTAAACATTTTGCGTCGAAACAAATGTGCTCTTATTTGCAATATCACTAAGGTTTGTTGGAGTTTGTATCCTCCACTTGTTTTGCTAGTTATTTCGTAGGATTTGAATTTGGTGTAATAGCATAATTGAATTGTAAGAGGTAAAAGCGGGGGTGAATTTTTTATTTTATCTAATAGATATACTAGTTTCATGCCCCACTTCACTATGGATTTAAAGTCACTGTCGACCACTGGTTCAGTGTGTTTATCAAGTTTCTTTACTACATATCAAGTCATAGAAGTTATGGGATGAGTCCTAGTGATTGACAATAGTTATATATACTTGGGCTGTTAAAGGACTTGAAAGTTGAAACTATAGAGAATAAACTTTAATCGTTTTTTATTATAAACTAATAACTCAACCGTTGAGCACTTGAGCTTGGGTATGTGATGTGACCTTATGGATGAATGAGGATACACCTATAAGGGATAGTATCATAGGAATGTACCATGAAAAGATTAACTGAAAAGGTAAATGAAATTATTACATGTTTTGCTGTGAATTAGATTTTGTTTAGATCATGGATTCCAACTTGCCTCTCTCAAGTTCAGGACAATCAAAGGGGCTTTAAATCCCTTATTGATCAGTGATCACTGCTCATTCCCATACTAGTTCCCAAATGTGCATAATGATATCTTTGGTTCTATGTAGTTCTTTCGGAGATTGGATTCGCTCATGGACTCACAATTCACATTTGATCAAGGGCCCAACAACCCACCAACCACAGGGCTATTTGGGTCCAATTTGATGGCATCCAAGTTATACCAGCTCTCCCCACCTGAGGTAAGAATTTAGAGTTGACACTTTCCTTTAACCTCATAGTTATTCAACATTGTCACACGTTGATCAGGAAGAAAACATTATACTAATAAAAAATCAGAAAAGTTAGTTGGGCATGCAACCATCAATTTAATAGCATGTATGAGTTTCAATTTCTTAATAAATTAGTTAGTATCTAGGATGCAAGGACATTAACACGAACATACATATGATAAAGTGGCACAAGTAATTTTTGAAAAATTATAACATGATACAGCAGATAGAACACTATTACAACATATGTATGACACAGATACAACACGAGTATGATATCCCAAATGAAGTGTTCATCTATCTTAGGCTTATATATATATATAATTTATTTAATAATGATCAATGATGAACTGAACTAGGATTTGGCGCTTGCTATGTCATTGGTGAGACCTTTTCGTCTTTATGGTCATGATGCATTGTTGTTAAAAGAAGCAGAACTAACCAAGGAGAAATATGGGTCTGTTCGTAGAGTTTATATTGTGTGTGACCAAGACAGTGCTATGAAGGAGGATTTTCAAAGGTGGATGATCGAGAAAAATCCAACAGATGAAGTGAAGGTGATAACTGGTTCCGATCACATGGTTATGTTTTCTAAACCGAAGGAGCTGTGCTCATGTCTCCAAGAGATTGTGGAGAAATATTCTTAAATTTCTTATTTATGCCATATTCGTGTTGGACTTCCGAATATATTCTTCATAATGTATCTGATATAATGTATGGGTAAAATCGATTATTCTGTGTGTAATAAGCATCATCCATAATATATTTTTCTAAAAAAACATAATGTTAGTGAAATTATTACAAATGCGCAATAACATATATAATATCCACTCTTGCTATTCCTTTTGAGGTATTGAATGTGAATTACTTGCATCATGTGTATGTGTGCATAATGCAATGTTGTATGTGTCTCAAAAGTGACCAATAATTCTATGCCCCAATGAAACTATATATTTTTGTGGTTCTATACAACAAATTAAAGCAAGTGAAAAAATGCCCAATTTCAAAACCTGCACATATAAATCAGTAACCATTCATAATAGTTGTGGCAAAATGTGGCATACCTTCCACAATGAACATTGATAAAACCATCTATTTTGTTTACTCATAGCCCTGTTTAAACATGTGGCCACCTCCATATGCACATAATCCCACCACACTTATCTGAACTTAACAAAATTATACAATATCATCAAAATAAAAGCTGAACAAATACCTTCTTTTTTTTTAACATGTAGCCACCTCTTTTTTTTTTTCTTTTTTTCTCATTACTTCAATCGAATAATTATAATAGATATGTGTGTGTATGCAATTTATAACTTTTGCTTTTTTATGATGAACTCATTACTAATAAAGTTCTATAACAATTATGCTATAATACATATATAACATTCTCCAAAACCATCTAATATAAAACATTACAACATTATCCACGCATCGCACGGGTAACTTACTAGGTGTCTAAAAGATAATAACCGGCCCCTAATTCTTCTTAAGATTTCTAGTTATACATGACTAATTGTTGGACTCCTCAATTGCCCAAGAGAAATTTTTATCCTCAATCCAATGGGCAATAACTCACTCTAGCATCATTAATGACACAAAATTCACCTTATGTTTTCCTATCTTATCTCCAAAAAAAAAAAAAAAAAACCTCAAGGAAGCTACCTACAGAAATTAATTTTCCTAAGCGCTACAGCTACTGCCTTTGCCAACCCACATTGCCCCATTTTCTTTCTTCTCAATGCAACAACTATGGGGGGAAATGGCTAAATAACCTTAATTTTTAAACTATGTAGCCAAATAACCATTTTTTAAAACTATCTAGCAAAATACCTCTATTTTGGAACTCGACATTACTGATGTCGAGTTCTATGCATATTTTTAAACTATCTAGTAATGTTGAGTTCTATACATATTTTTAAGTGAAATTCGACATTTCTAATTCGAGTTCTATGAAAATTTTTCAAAAATATTTAAGTGGCAAAATATACTTAGAACTTGACATTGCTAATGTCGAGTTTTGCCAAGAACTTGACATCAGTAATGTCAAGTTCCAAAAAAGTCGTATCTTACTACGTAGTTTGAGAAGGGGGTTGTTTAACTAAATAGTTTAAAAATTATGATTATTTAGCCATTTTTCCCCAACAACTATCATCTCAACATAACTAAAACTAACTCCTTTTACCTATAACAAAAAATCTAGCCATTAATCAAATTTTTGTCTAGATGTGGCATCACCTCTTTGAAGCTTTACTGAAATGAATTTGCAAGAGGGGTTTTTCTTTTTCCTCTCTCTCTCTCTCTCTCTCTCTCTCTCTCTCTCTCTCTCTCTCTCTCTCTCTCTCTCTCTCTCTCAAAATCATCATCATTCTTTTATCATTATTCTTGCTATATGATAATATACAGTGACTATGAAAACTTGTCAAAACAAGACTCTTTTTTTTTGTGTAGGGATATTTTTGTATAATGTTTACAGCAAACTAAATGATTTTTGTTTGTTTATTAATGTTTAAGAATATTGTGATATATCAAAGATGATAATTTTGTATTTAATAAATTTATGAATTATAATTATTGTATTAATACTACAATTCGGCCACCCCTAGTAAATTTTTCTGGCTACACCCTAGGGTTAAAGGTATCAAGGTAAAAAAAGTAAAAAAAGATAAAAATTTAAAAGGTTAAAATAAAAATATTTTTGATTCAAGGATTAAGATTTAAAGTGAACTTATCAAGTTTCAATTTTAACCCTTAAAAGTGGTGTTGCATGGTGCAATAGCTACCAAATCTCAATCCTTGAATTCATGCCCCACTTCGCAATGGTTTTAAGTCATTGTTGATCTCTGGTTCAATGTGGTTACCAGGTTTCTTTACCACACATCAAGTCATAGAAGTTATGGGATGGGGCTAGGTGATCAACAATGGATTGAGATCAGGTTGAGATTGAGAGTTGGAAAAGGCAACTTTCAATCTCAACCATTAAATAAAATAAAGTAAAAATTTGTAAAAAGTAGGTGTGGTAAAAAAAATTTCGAGAGAAGAGAGGGGTAATCGCATGGTGCAATTGCACCGAATCTCAATCTATTAGCAACAGTTATTGTACATTTTTAGACCCCTTAAAACACAAGATATTTAAAGTAGTTATTTAGCCTAGTGATTATTTAGATAAATTATTAGTTCTAGGTTAACACATTCAAATGATATAATGTAAATAATGCGGAAATATAAAGAACACACAATATGATAACCTAGGAAAACCAAACCGGTAAAAAGCTTGGC
Organism: Quercus wislizeni; assembly: GCA_023055345.1. Classification (NCBI taxonomy): domain Eukaryota; kingdom Viridiplantae; phylum Streptophyta; class Magnoliopsida; order Fagales; family Fagaceae; genus Quercus; species Quercus wislizeni. The sequence goes on along the minus strand of JALGQJ010000009.1, from coordinate 8,854,881 downwards.
TATTCTCAAGGTAAAACATATCCACTATGAAAGAATTGAAGTTTGTACAATAGAACTTAGACCACTAACATCTTATTGCTACCTCGAGTAGAAAACTTACTACCACAACCACGTGACAGTTCCAAGTCCACGGACTACTTCTTTTCTAGATCCACTGCAACCACAAGTACTCCCACTTGTGACTTTAAGACTCCACTCAAAAGTTTCAGATCTTCTTTAAGTTCTTTATGTAGCAATTAAAGCGATCACCAAGTTCTTGACATGAATCTTGATCTTGATAACCCTAAGTGTGTATGAAGGTAAACATCTCTAGATCTCACAAAAGATTCAACACATAGCACATCAAAGACTTCCAGAACGTAGCTAGGGTTTTTCCTTTTATACTTGGAGTAAAGCATAAAACCCTCCACATCAATCAGGCTTGGGCTGAATTGGAAATTTTGCAGAAAAATAAATCTACACGAGATTCAATCGATTGAGTCTAATTTGCGATCGATCGAGCCTTGTAGATTTTGTCCAATAAATTCTGCAATCACTCGATTCCAATTTTACAAATAAACACACTTTGAGCAGTCTAAACCTAGACTCTAATGTTTTGATCATGGTTTACCAACACATTACAGATTGTAGTTCTAATACATTTAGTTCTTAAAGTCTTAGAACCTAACAGTTATATATACTTGAGATGTTATAGGAACTTTTTTTTTTGGTTGATACAAGATAGAAATTCTAATTTAGCCTAATTTAAGACTTGAACTCCGCCCTTACTCCTCACACCCCACAAGTACCTATACACTTGTGGAGTAATCTTCGCACTAAAAGTGCGCGGTGGTGATGTTAAAGGACTTGAAACTATTGAGAATAGACTTTGGCCATTTTTTATTATAAACAAAACTATCGAGCTTGGGTATGTGATGTGACCTTATGGAGGATACACCTTTTAGGGATAGTATCATAGGAATGTACCATGAAAAGATTAGCTGAAAAGGTAAATGAAATTATTACATGTTTTACTGTGAATTCGATAGTGGTCATTACTCTTTCCCATACTAGTTCCCAAGTGTGCATAATGATATCTTTGGTTATATGTAGTTCTTTCGGAGTTTGGATTCGTTCATGGACTCACAATTCACATTCGATCAAGGGCCCAACAACCCACCAACCTCATGGCTATTTGGGTCCAATTTCATATCAACCAAGTTATACCAACTCTCCCCACCTGAGGTAAGATATAGAGTTTATACTTTTCTTTAACCTCATATATATTCAACATTGTCACATGTTGATTAGGAAGAAAACATTAAAAAGAAAAATCAGAATAGTTAGTCAGGCATGCAATCATCAATTTAACAACTTGTATAAGTTTCAAATTCTTAAACAATTAGCTTATATATATATATATATATATATTGAATTTACTTAACAATGATTAATGATGAACTGAATTAGGATTTGACGCTTGCCATGTCTTTGGTGAGACCTTTCCGTCTTTATGGTGACGATGCATTGTTATTAAAATAAGTAGAACTAACCAAGGAGAAATATGGGTCTGTTTGTAGAGTTTATATTGTGTGTGACCAAGACAAAGTTGTAAAGGAAGATTTTCAAAGGTGGATGATCGAGAATAATCCAACAGATGAATTAAAGGTGATAACTGGTTCTGATCACATGGTCATGTTTTCTAAACCAAAGGAGCTGTGCTCATGTCTCCAAGAGATTGCGGATAAATATTCTTAACTTTCTTATTTATGCCATTTGTGTGCTGGAATTTGGAATGCTTTTTTCACTATGTATCTCTGAAATAATGTATTTTTCTTAAAAGACATAATGTCAGAGAAATTACAAATGCACAATAACAAATAATCCACCCTTGCTGTCCCTTATGAGGTATTGAATATGATTTACTTGCATCATGTATACGTGTACTCAACGAAATATTTGTCTAAAAAATGACTGATAATTCTATGGTCCATATGAAACTATTTTTGTGGTTCTATACAACAGAAGCAAGTGAAAAAATGCTCAATTTCGAAACCTGCACATATAAATCAGTAACCATTCATAATAGTTTTTCCAAAATGTGGCATACATTGATAAAACCATCTATTTTGTTTAGTCCTAGCCATGTTCAAACATGTGGCCACCTCCATATGCACATAATCCCCAAGCATACTTATCTGCACTTAACAAAATTATACAATATCATCAAAATAAAAGCTCAACTACTACCTTGCATAGTGGTGTAACCATCCACAATTATAAATATAGAATTGTCTACAAACATAACATACATATTGTGCTTTATCTGATATGGTGTCAAAGTTTAAATACAGTAATTTGAGCTACAAAATGAGAATCATTCAAGATCACAGTCAGATGATGAGTGATTTTGATTATGATAAGTATGAACACCCGATTCTCTGGCAATTACCATTGTCAAATGATGTGGCTATGTGTTAAGTGGCACATAGCTCATTAGATGGTAAGTTCTAGAGCTGGATGTCATAGTTGACACTTGGCGTTAACTTCAACCGACTCTAAGAACAAACAAGAGAACTATCTAATAACTTGTTATAGAATTTATATTTTGAAAATTCCATCATTGAAATTACATGTTCTATATGTTCTTAACACTAATGCCAATTGGATGCTATTTACCATTCGATGCATAACCCATTTTTTATGCATTATTTTAAACTACAAAAACTTGAATTTAAACAATTGATTATTGACATAGCTATTAATCTTTGATCACCTTAAAATTTTGCAAACATAGAGAATATACAAAGATAATATAATCTAATGATGGATTTGTCAAAATTTACATCAAATTAAAAAATATCAAGTAGTGTAACATTGCTTAGAGTTACATCAAGTGTAACTTGAACCCAACCATATATATACACATTATTAATAACATGATTTTTTGTTTGGTTTTCATCATTTTGTGCACAAAAATATCCTTACACAAATTTTTAAATGCTCTAAAATACCCCTATATTTTAGTTAAATAATTTTAAATTTAAAAACACAAATTAGTTAAAAAAGTATTTTACTATTTTGTAAAATGTTCCTTATTTTTAGGCTTTCAAACTTTTTTATGCATTATTTTAAACTACAAAAACTTGAATTTAAACAATTGATTGTTGAAATGGCTATTAATCTTTTGATCACCTTAAAATTTTGCAAGCATGGAGAATATACACCAGGTGTAACTTGAACCCAACCATATATATACACACTATTAATAACATAATTTTTCATTTGGTTTTCATCATTTTGTGTACAAAAATATCCTTACACAAATTTTTAAATGCTCTAAAATACCCCTATCTTTTAGTTAAATAATTTTAAATTTAAAAACACAAATTAGTTAAAAAAGTAATTTACTATTTTGTAAAATGTTCCTTATTTTTAGGCTTTCAAACTTTTTTATGCATTATTTTAAACTACAAAAACTTGAATTTAAACAATTGATTGTTGAAATGGCTATTAATCTTTGATCACCTTGAAATTTTGCAAGTATGGAGAATATACAAATATAATGTAATTTAATGGTGGATTTGTCAAAATTTACATCGAATTAAAAAATATTGAATGGTGTAACATTGCTTAGAGTTACATTATGTGTAACTTGAACCCAACCATATATATAAATATACACACACACACACACATTATTAATAACAGGATTTTTTGTTTGGATTTCATCATTTTGGGTACAAAAATATCTTCACACAAATTTTTAAATGTTCTAAAATACCCTTATCTTTTAGTTAAATAATTTTAAATTTAAAAACACAAATTGGTTAAAAAAATAATTTACTATTTTTTAAATGTTCCTAAGTTTTAGGTTTTCAAACTTTATTCACTTTTAAACTTTATTTCACTAAATCCAAAATAAAAAATAAAAAAGAGCCTCATCACGTGCAAAGCGCTTGTAATGATGCTAGTGTGTGTGTATATATATATGCACTATACTAAACAAGCTTGTCAAAATACTTATTCAAAAAAATATAGATGAAGCCCAAATGTAAGGACCAATCCCATATATAAATTCAATGTGGGAACATTGTGGGAATTGAGTCAATTAACACCTTCGCCTATTTTGACCTCAATGGGAAGTATTATAAATTGCGTGTGTAATGAGGCTAGTATATATATATATATATATATATATATACACACGCACTATACTAAACAGGCATATCAAAATACTTATTCAAAAAATATAGACAAAGCCCAAATGTAAGGACCAATCCCCTATATAAATTCAACGTGGGAACATTGTGGGAGTTGAGTCAGTTGACACCTTCACCTATTTTGAGCTCAATGGGAAGTATTAGAAATGATTTGGCAGTGTTTAGCTATTTGCAAGCCCCATGAGCCCATGTTAGGTATGTGATGCAAAAATAAAATAAAATTTCAAGTGTGAAGACTAATCGGTTTGACAATTTGTTTTGTTTAGCAAAAAAAAAAAAAAAACACACACAAACAAACATACAAACAAATTAGCTTCCTATGAACTTAGCATCCATTTACTTACTTCTACAATTTTACCATTATAGAATCTTTTACTGTTGAAACTATACCTACTCAGCTCATGTAATGAAGCCATTAATTTGGCTTACTTTAGAAAAATTTTATTTTTCATTCTCATTTTCCGTGAGTCTTACAACGGCTATTTTCTATCCATTAGATGCTCAATCAGTCATTTTAATTTTGTTAGTGCGTCTAAGTATTAATAATAAATTACACTGATTAAAAGTGCCTCACAAAAATCTTGTATTACTATAGTTATTTTTAGGTTAATTCGACCAAACTAATGCATGAAAATATGTATTTATATAATATTTAGCATTTTTCTTGCATTGTGAATCAGTTTGATAGTTTTTAGCCTCCCCAAACAAATATTTTTGTTCTGCCCCTGAATGGGACCCATAGGATTATTTGTGACTCAGCTCCCTCAATGTTCCCACATTGAATTTATATATGGGATTGGTCCTTACATTTGGCCTTCGTCTATATCTTTTTGAATATGTATTTTGAAAACCTGTATAATATAGTGCAAATATATAAATATTTTAAAAATCTCACCATTAAATAATATGTTTTATATGTTCTTAATATTCATGTCAATTTTTATATCAATCGGATGTTATTTACCATTTGATCCATTAACTTATTTTTTATTCATTATTTTAAATTACACAAACTTGAATTTAAGTATTTGATTGATGACATGACCATTGATCTTTTATCGTCTTTAAATATTACAAGCATGGAAAATAATGTAATTTAACGGTAAATTTATCAAAATTTGCATCTAATTAAAAGAAAAAGTAAGCAGGAAGCAATGGGCAGTAACTCGTCCCCTACCAAATTCTCAACATCCATTAATTTCCAACATACAAGTTTCGTTTTTCACATTAAGCATTTCTGGGACATGTTTTTCACAGAAAATGTGGATTGTTTCGTATACTTTCTTTATGTATCATTAGATATCTTCGTTTGATGCAACCAAATTTATTTATTGACTTGGATTTAATACTGTATGAACTTATTTTGGCATTTTTTAATATATTTATTTGACCTTACTAAGTTACTATGCATCTCTCTTTATATCTTTAGGATAAAGTTTGGTTACAAATGTTTTCTTCTTATGCACTTTATGCTTGCAAATTTTTTTTAGAAATTTAAATATCAATAATTATATCATCAATCAAATATTTAAATTTTAAGTTTTTGTAGTTTAAAATTATGCTTAAAAAATAAGTTTATAAATTGAATAGTAAATAACATCCGATTGACACGAAATTTGACATACATATTAAGAATATAAAAAACATGCAATCCAACCGATAGACTTTCAAAATATATAGCCAAGTAGAGCACTAGCATTGAAGGTGTAAACACCCTCCAATTACTATTTTACCACTGAACCTTTCGATTCATTCTACATCCGGGTATGCAAACCCAAAAAGTTTTACATCTCAGATACAGTAAGATTGCATATTTGCAACCTATTGTTCATGAGGATGTAAAAAATTTATAATTTTTTATTCTCTTCCTCTCACTTCAGAGTTCAGACTCCTCTACCTCTTACTTCTTTTTCTTTCTTCTCATCCCTTTCTCTCACGCTCTCTACTCTCTTCGCTCACGGTGGCTTCAAATCGGTGAGGGTCGTCGGGACTGTGGGTGGCTATGGGTTGGCGTGGGTGGCCGTGGGTTGGCATGGGTAGGCATGGGTGGCTGCTGGTGGGTGGTTTTATTCGCCGTGGGTAGCAGGGCCGGCTCAAGGCCTAGGCAAGTTAGGCCTAGGCCTAAGGCCCCACTAAAAAACAAAATTTTCCTTAAGAAAAAAGGCCCCATTTTTTATAGTTAAAGGCCCAAATTTTTATAAAATTATATATATTTTCTAAAGATTGTACATTTTTTTATTAGTGATGTACAAATTTTACTATTAACTTACAAATTGCTATGTTATTAATCACAAAAAATGTGATATAAACATTCATTAGTTAAATTAATGAAGTTCATTAATGAGAGACAATATCACATTATATTTTGAACATTTTATAGTACTTTTAATTAGCGCATTTTTCTTTTTCATTTCTATTAGGACTCTCAAAGTACGAGACAACCTTAACTCAATTGAAACCTTAAAATATTTCAAAAAGATGTTGCAAATGTGTTAAATCATCAATTATAGATTAATCTCCCCTAATAGTTTGAGACTTTGATTTTTGTAAACTAATATCCTACAAAATCATACACTAAATAATATATCTCTCTCTCTCTTAAAATCAAAATATAAAATTAAAAATTAGATTACAACTTTATTTAACTATGCATCATCTTATATCCAAAAGAAAATATCTTTTTCAATCGCAATATACTTTTATTTCTTTTTATTAATATTTATAATTCAACTATGATATTCAATTCTCTATATGAAATTAACATTAGTCTAGTTGGTATTATTTATGTATTTAATGTATCAAATTAACCTTAATTTGATTAGTATTAAATAATTTTGTTTAATTAATATTTACATATTAAAGGCCCCGCATAAATTTTTCGCCTTAGGCCCCAAATTATGTTGGGCCGCCCCTGGTGGGTAGGTAGTTTTGCTCGCCGTGGGTCTTATGTGTTTAGATTTGGATTTTTTGTGTGTATTTTTGGTGATGAATCAGTGTTTAGATTTGAGTATTTTGGCGCTTGGGTTTTTGTTGGAGTGTTTCTCGGTGGTGCTACTGTAAATGGGTGTTTCGATAGTGCTGTTGTGGGTTGCCATTGTTGTTGCTGGTTGTAGGTGATGGGTTGCCATTGGTGGGTTACCATTGCTGTTGGTGGTTGCCATTGCTGTGGGTTTGGTGTTACAATGGTGGGTTTGGGGGTTTGGTTTGGTGTTTTAATGGAGTTTCAGAGGTGGTGGTCGTGGTGGTGGTGTTTGATGTTTATGGGTGGTTGAGTTTGGTGTTCGATGATCGGTGGTGCTAGTATGTTTTTGGGTGTTTGGTGTTTCAGAAGAGATAATACTTTTTAATATTATTTGTTAGTATATTTTATATTATTTTAATGAGTTGTTTGTAAAAATAGAAACTGGGATGTTGGGATAGTTGTAAAATGAGATTATAAAATAAATAAAGTAGGCTTTTAAAGTATAAAATAGAACTTTTTTGGCATCACGGATGCTAATGCTCTTAGTTTTTTTTAGTAGGGGTTGTGGCTAAACTTTGTCGTATGCTTTATAGCCTAATTATTTTAATGAAAGAATTTTGTTTGTGAATACAAATTTTTTATATCACTTTTTATGTTCTATCAATTACTTTTTTTTTTTTTTAGAGATAATTACAATATGCTGCTAACCTCGCAATTCGAACCATTTCCCCCTTAGATCCCCAAGCACTTTGTGCATGGAGAGATGCCAATTCAGCTACAAGGCTTTTAGCATGTTCCATCAATTACAATATGCCATGTGTATGATTTTTTTTTCCCTTTTAGACATTGATTATTTTATAAGGAAAGTTAAACATAAAATAGAACATAAAAGCATTCTTATCAAGCATTGCATATGCTAAAAGATGCCCTTTTTAGCATTTCTAACCCAAAAACATGCTCCATTAAAGATTGCATATGCTAAAAGTTTTGCAATATTGCTACAGTACGCTCTCAAAAATGAGAGCGCACTGTAGCACAATGCTATCATTTTTTAATACTTTTAATTCTCTCTCTCCTCAGACTGAAACTCAGACTCCTTTCTCACTCTCACTCTCTCTATCTTCTCTCTTTCTCTCTGCTTCTCACTGAGCTAGAATCTGAGACTCCGATAAGAAATTTCTTCAAATATGGGTTTTTGATTTGACTCTGGTGACTCCGATCTCCAGCCTTCTGATTTGTTAAAGATGTCAGAGGCGGAAATCCATGCCGAGATGATGAAGCGGCATTCTGAGCCGTCAATGGGTTTCGTTAAGCTTCAGCTCGGCGTTCACCGAACTTCGGTAATCATTCTGGGTTTTGTTTCTTTTTGTTATTTCTTTGTTGGATTGCTATGGAGATGGTGAGACTTTGTTGGATTACTATGGAGAGGGTAATCAATCTGGGTTTAGTGGTGTTGATGTTCAAATGGATCTTGGTGGTCAACCATGGAGCACAGGTCGGAGCATGGGTCGAAGGAGTAGTGATCCGATTTGGTTTGTGGGTTTTTTTTGGCTGTGGGTTGTGGGTTTTTCTCCTTTTTTTTCTTGCTGTGGTTGGTGGTGATTTGGTCTGATTGCTGGTGGCTGGTGGCGGCGATGGTGGGTGGATGTGGTGGTTGGGGTATAGGTGGGTGGATGAGGTGGCTGGCGGTGCTAAGAATAATTAGGTTGAGAAACAGAGAGACAGAGGAGAGAGAGAGGAAAAATAAAAAATGAATAAAGAAATAATATTTAAATAGAATGTTAAATAAATAGAAGTTTTGATGGAAGTGATATTGTAAAATGATGTGTTATATATTATAAAATTAGTTTTTGAGATGGTAAATGCTAAATTTTTTAGCATTGCTGTTGGGAATGCTCTAAAGAAATGATACAGAAGATTTGTATTCCTCTTTTATTAATTTACATTATTATTCTACTTCCCTTCCCACACTCATTCGATTATTTTATTGTATAAAGGAAAATATATCGGTAGTGGTTAATAAAAGTGATCCATTGGTATGTGTTTTAGGAGAAATTATTAGGTCCAAGGAGATGATCAAAAATTTTTTTTTTTAGAGAGAATTTCAATTTATGGCGTCTGCTCTTGACGATAGCTCTTATTATCAGACCAAAACACTAATCAGTTTTTTATGTAAGCGGAGATTGAACCCCAGATCTCTTATACAACCATCAGAAACTTTACCAGTTGAGCTAACTGAAACCCACAAGGAAATGATCAATTAAGTGATCATCCTAATCAATAAAATAATGTCACTTATGCAATGTGTGAGTTAGATTCTTAATTAGTACAAGAATTAAAAACAAAAAACTACTAAATAATACCATATTTACATAAACAACAGCGTTTTATTAATTAAAATTACTAGAAAGATCACTTTATCAATCACCCCAACAGATCTTATAATTTCTCATGCTTTAGACCGACTATCTCAAACAGTTCAAATCTAACGATTTACTTATCAAACGCTAGTATTGGGCCTACTATTGGCAACAAAAAGACCTCAACACTTGACAGTTGGAACATTCTTTACGAGCAATTTTTAGCTTAAAAAATCTCAACTCTTGAAATTTGGTCTGTTTTAATTTGTCCTTAAAAAATAAAAAAAAATAAAAAAAAATTCTTCCCTCAACTTTCATTTCATATCAATTCGGTCATTATGTGCACTTGGGTTAAGTGGGTGATGTTGCATGCCCAAAACAACATACTTTTGATTTTTTTTTTTTTTTTTTTTGGTTTTAAGTCATAATAAAAAGGAGATAATTTTTTAAAAAAAAATTAAAAAATTATATTTTATTTTAAAAAATCTACTCTTATAACTAAACACAAACTTCATAGTTAAAAAATCCATGCAAAGTGATGCACAACATATTTTTCAACCACAAAACACCAACCCTCAACACTATGAACAACATCCTCATCAACACAACAGAAAAAATTATCCACTAGCGCACAACCCCCTCATGGTGAGCATTGGTGTTTTTGGGCCATGCACATTGGACTCATCGGTATCCTAAAAACGCAGACTGTCATCACATCGTTGAAATAGTTCTTAACAATATCGGTGGCGATTTTCGTTGGTGTGGTAGTCTGTTGCCACCAAGCATCATAGCAGGAGAGAGAGAGAGACCTAAGATCTAAATATTATATAGATCCATTAATCCTTTAGAACATTTATTAATGAATTATTTTTAAGAAAGTTTTGATATCAATTTTATAGGAAATTTAAAGAACTGTTTAAAAAATCTGTTACTTTTTTATTTTCCTATAAAAAGTTTCTAAATATATTTCTTAAACTAATACTCTTAGGACGTCCATTAACTTTTCCCTATATATACACAGACACACACAACCATACTGAATGACAATCAAAATAAAAGGCAGGTGCTGCCAGTTGCTAAACCGTGCGCTGTCAGTAACTTCTTCCAATGGTGCGATCAACTTGGTGGCAGTCCAGCGAGTCGGCGCAGATCGATGGCTGAACAACACTACTTAATGACTATTAACAACCAAGACAATGCTTTAGAATGTGGTTGTCCCAACACAAGTGACATTTTGTAGATGTCTCTTCATTGCTAACCCTTCATTGTTTGTAAATAAACATTCCTATTGAGTTTTTTTTTTTTTTTTTCCTTTTTCTTTTTTTATAAATTTTGCACACTATAGATAGAGTGCATAGGATTCTTCAAGTTTGCCAGGTGTAAAGTCATGACTTAGTTGTTTCCTAAATACGACTTGCCTTGCTTATTAGCAGACTCAATAACTAATTCAAGGGAGACAATTTAAGAAAGTGATTTTTCATCCTCCAAAGATTCTTTTTTTTTTTTACATTGATAACCTGGCTGTCTGGACCCTTACCCCGAAGAGATGGATTTAGAATAAACTTTGACACAGCTAGGGGCTCAAATGAGGTCACTATAATTGCTAAACTCGATCCACATTTTCTGACCCGTTGGGCTTATGTATTATCTCATTAGTAGCCCAACTCGTCTTTTATCTCCCTCCTACTCTACTTTCTGGAGAGGGATTTAGATGGGTTGGGCTTTCAATGTCTTATTTCCTTTTCATAAAATGTTTATTTAGACGAAAGAGAAAAAAACAACAAAAAAAATACAATTTTTCGTTGTCGCTTACAAGTTACAAGAGGAGGGAAGAATCTGCATTTAAAAATTGAGACAAACGAGGCAAGGCTCACGTTAAGCATAATTATTAGTAAAGAATGATCCATAATATTTTCCAACAAGGCTATTAACCATCTATATTTTTTTATTTTTGAACGTGCACGAATATAGTATTTTTCATTTTGGAGCTGCATATTATACTCAAGTTCTATAATTAACATGCTTTAATTACATTCACATCCAAGGTACGATGTCGTTCATTTGAAGAAATCTTGAAATTGACAACCTTAATCATGGTCGGACACCATTCCCGCAGGCTTTGAGGTTCACATCGAAGAAAGCAAACATTCATGCATCTATTCTATTCCTAGGTTTCAAGACTTCCAGTAGTATTAAATTGATATCAAAAGTCTTTTCTTCTAGCTCCCGCATTTGTTATAAGATAGAATCAAATCAAATCAAATCAAAATCGTTACTTGAAATGAATAGAATCAGAATCCACTGCAAATCTTTGTGTTGCAGATAGAAATTCACAAATCACAAATGCTTACCAAGATTTTATGCTCAAACGATGTGGATCAACAAGTGTATTATTTCATAGTGAATTTCAAAACAGATCCAGATTTTCATCATGTTTAGAAATTTCTTCACATTAATTTTATTTTTTAGCACTGCCTCTTGAAAATGTTTATGAAGAATTAATGATAGCTTTAGGCAAGACGCAATTTTTAAGTGGGCTTAAGTAACTAACAACTATATGGCACATCTGAAACTAGTTAACAGAATTACATGGAGAAAGTCACTGAACATAAACAAAAACAACAAATAATACACAGCAAAGAGTCAAAAAAGTCTAGTTCTTTTCCTAAGTTTCATACCACAATTTACTCTCAACACTACCAAATAAAGCCCTAAACCACAGTTTCCATTCAAAAAAAGAAGGAAAATGTAAAAGAAAAAAGAAGAAGAAGAAAAGAGCAGTTTATTTGAGACCATTTCCAGGGGTAGAAATTGCCAAATCAGGCCATGAAAAGCAATCTCCACCGACAAACCCAGACTCTCCATTCTCAAACTGCCACGCGCTCCCCATTCCTGTTGCACCAGCATTTCCTCCGCCACCACCACCAGCAACACCACCATCAGCCACACCCGGAAAAGGCCAGACCGCTCTCCCAAGCCCAAAGCCCATTTCTTCAAATCCTGTCCCAAGTCCAAGCCCAAACCCACCCAAGGCCAAGAACCCAGGTCCTTGAGTGTTCAACAGAGAAGTAAAAGTCCCACACACATTCACATTACCCTTATCAGACCCACCACCATTACCACCAAGACCAAACTGTACGGACGAGCCGTGGTTAGACCCAAGAGGGACCAAGACTGGGGTTGCAGACAATGGGTCTTGAGAAGAAGTAGAGGACATGGTGTGAGAAGTGGTGCGAGAGCGCTTAGCGTTTTTGCGGGACCCACCGCCGACTGGGATGTCACGGAGGGTGCCACCGTGAGTCCAGTAGCGACGGCAGGACTTGCAGAAGTGGCGAGGCTGAGAGAAGTTGTAGTTGTTGTAGTAGCAGAACTTGGTGTTGGTGGAGTCACAGCGTGGACATGGAAGTTGCTCTTGCTCTGCTGGTGGAGCTCCCGAGTTTTGGGGCTTGTTTTGTCTGCGTTGCTCGCTTGAGTCCGAAGGCATTTGTTGGGTTTTTGGTTCTGAGTGTTGCAAAAAAGATTGAAACTTTTTTTTTTAAAGTACTGAGAGTTAGGGAGAGTGTAAATGGTGAAGCAGAAAAAGTAGAAGAAGAAGAAGAAGAAGAAGACTAGGAAGGAAGTTAATTTTGGTGTCCTTGTGGAATGGGTGAAGGGGGGGGTTTTATTATGGAGAGAGAGTGTGAAGGAATATGAGAGTGTGCTGCAGCAAACAGAGACATAATTTGAGGCTTATATGAGCCAGAGTGAACAGCTTTTACAGAGTTCTGTTAAGCACGACAATTTCAGTCGGCTCCAGAAGGTGGGGTTCAGTTTTGGGTTGGCTACACTACACAGCTACGAGTGCGGCTTGTATGTTCAACTTCAACCGAGCCTTTATTATTCCTCTCTATTCATTAATAGCTTTGTTTTTTTCTTACTCCCTTTTTTTTTTCATTCTTCTTTGTTTGGTATAATGGTAGGACTAGGAAAGCGATGTAGTATTAATTAAGTGGCTGCATCAATTAAATACAGTCACCTTTCTTATCATGCACAAATCAATTATGGAACAGTAACTTTTGAGATTAAAAAAACAAAAAACAAACAAAATCTTGTTTTTATTTATTTTATTATTATTTTTCTTCTTCTTCTACGCAGGATCTTTGAATTACTTGTTCAGTAAGACAGTATTTAAGAAGAGAGAGACGAATTGTATGCTGAATTCTATTTGGCAATTTGCAATAGGACAAAGCATCATTGTACCCGTATAAGGTTTAATTATACAGCTTTGTACAGTTTCCGTTTGTTTTTTTAATTAATGTTAGCACACACAAGAACTGTATCCTACTTTACACTATATAGGAGGCAGTTTGCTACCTGCGAACCATAAACATATATGACACATGTAGCTTCTTTTTTTCTTTTTCTTTTTTTCTTTTGGCTGAATAACACATGTAGCTTACAATTAACGCTTTTATTTTATTTTATTTTTTCATTCATTCCTTCTTCTTTTTTTCTTTTTTCTTTTTTTTTTTTGAGAAACTCATTCTTCCTTCGGTTTAGGTGAATGTAGCTTCATTCATTAAAAAAAAAGTTGAATGTAGCTTCCAATGTCTGCGCCTTTGCGCTACAGAGCTTCGGGATTTGATCTTTATAGGATAGAGGGGGAGCACCACATTCTAGAGTTATAGGCTTGTAAAATTTTCTTCTGTGCTCAACAAATTCAACTTGCATGAAGAAAATGTGCTGACGCAAATTTTCAAGCAATGTCTTGTTGCTGTTTTTCTATAAATTCTCAATTCTTTACGTGAAATGTTAAAAAATGAAATGGTTTAGGATTAATTTTAGAAATATTTTAAGAAAAAATGATAAAATAATTAACTTTGTTGACAATTTGTTATATTTACCAAAATTTTCTTAATATAGTTTATTAATATGACTCAATCTTTATATAAGATTTTACTAACATATACCCGTAGGATATATATTAATAAACTAATTTAGAAATGTTTTTATGATAAAACAAAAAAACTGATTAATTTTTTTTGACAATTTTTACAATTTTTCATAAACTATTTCTTAAAATAGATGATTTATATGTTGTAAGAACATACATTAATCGGACCCATATATATTACATTTTTTATAAATATAAAAGAGAAAGTGTTCAATCGTCGTCATTACACATTAGTGGCAAACAAAGTCAAAATAGATGATGTATATGTTTTAAGAACATATATTAACCGGACCCATATATATTACATTTTTTATAAATATAAAAGAAAAAGTGCTCAATCGTCGTCATTACACATTAGTGGCAAACAAAGTCTTTGCAAAGTATGATTACAAAATACCCAATAGTCATACAAACATAAAAATAGAGTGAGGCAAAAGGCAATCATGTATGAGTACACAAAGCAGCACATAATCCCATATATTATAAATGATATCTATAATAAGAAAGCAACATGTGGCTATAATAAAAAAGAAGCAACATGTGGCTATAATAAATGGGTGAATCGAATCGGAGCCTTCAAAAATTGAAAAGAGATAGGCGGGGTGGGGGAGGTTTTGGTAGTCAAAGAAGAAGAAGAGAGATTGATTTTTGTTGGGGTTGGGAAGGTGGGTGGGGGTGTGGGACAGAACCGACAGAATCATGAATGTCGGGCAGCGTGGGGAGCAATTATTGGGTCTCGCCTCTGATTTCGGACGCGTCATGTCCGCATCAGATTCCTCCTCCGTACACCTATCTATCACCGGATTTTGCGCTACACTGTACCCATTATCAAACAAAACTAAAATTTGTGTGTGCCTTGTTAGGCCCTGCATACCAAATTCCAAAATATCCCCGCCGTGTGATTGGACTTAAAGGGAATATCAGATCATTTTTTTGACGGTGATCGTTCAATGCATTGTGTAATGTACATACAATATGTCATTACCAAAAAAAAAAAAAAAAATGTACACAACAATATGTACCCACTTCCTAAGTAGGAAGTGTACCCATATGTACCCTCATTCCCTATCCATAAACTTTTTGATTCATCCTGTATGTGCATAATTAGGGATATTCATAGATGATTGGTACTAAATTTTTAATAACAGTTTTTAGTGTTTAAACACTAAAACATGTATTTTTATTTTTTATAATACTTTTTAACTCACACGTATTTTTACAATGTTTAAACAACGATGCTAAAAATTTCTAACCAAACGACCCTGATTGTCACATTGATTGGTTTAGTATATTTGGATAAGGCAATTTCAAAATATGATGTGAAAAAGAGTATTTTTGCATTCATCTCTTGAGCAGTAGTTATAAATCACCATTTAAAGGGGGAAAATAAAACCAAAATTGAAAAGCTAAACCAAACTCACCCTTTAACAATTTCTAATTAATTTTGATTTGATCATCTTCAATTTTTTTCATATTCTTAGGTCATCAATTTCTAATTAATTTTGATTTGATCATCTTCAATTTTTTTCATATTCTTAGGTCATGTAGCTCTTGGGCAATGCAACGTAACGTGTGCTCTCACGAGGTCATGGATTTACATCTGACATAGAGCCTATACTAAGTTCACCTTCTTACTGGTTATTTGATTGGTTACGTGCTTATGTTCCAATTTTGCCTCTACTAAAAAACTTACTATATTATAAGAGAATCTTTTAGGGTATATCCCAGTTCATAAATTGCATGTGCTAAACAAACTTTGTAATTTTTGATTCTCCAGTGGCAGTTAGTGTGGCTTATATCTTATCCTGTATTAAGTCTACTTTTGGCTCCAAATTAAAAAGTCAGTTGATTTTACTACTTAACTTATTTTTGTTACTATTTATAAGTCTCATTGCACTTTTTGGTATTATTCATAAGTCTCACTGTACTATTTCAGTTAACTTTTACTTTTATCTACAGTACTTTCAGTAAAAAAATTTCAATTTCAGCAAAATAAACACATACCAAACAAACTCTTAAGTGTGTGTTTGGCATGGATTATTTTTACCAACTTATTTTACTATTCAACTTATTTTTGCTACTATTTATAGATCTCACTACACTTTTTGGTACTATTCATGGATCTCATTGTACTGTTTCAGCTAACTTTTACCTTTATCTACAGTACTTTCAACAAAAAGTTTTCAATTTCAGCAAAATAAGCAGATCCCAAACAGACACTAAGTGAACGTTTGGATCCCACGTCCACGTCCACGTTTTGCGTTTATTCTTTTTTTATTCTTTTTTTTATTGACCAGCGCCTCTTGCATTGTTCATGGGACATAAATAATGCATTAAGGCAAATGAACAGTAACCCACGCATGAACAGTAACTTTTTTATTATTTTTTTATTGTTTTTAGCAAAATAAACGGTATCCAAATGCACTCTAAGGCCTTTATTCACTCCTCTCGTTTCCCTTGCTTGAAAAAATAAAAGGGAACTCATTGCACTTTTTGATACTATTCATAAGTCTCACTGTACTATTTTAGCTAACTTTTACTTTTATCTACAGTACTTTTAACAAAAAATTTTCAATTTCAGCAAAATAAGTGGATCTCAAACAAACTTTTAAGTGTGTGTTTGGCATGAATTATTTTTGCCAACTTATTTACTATTCAGCTTATTTTTGCTACTATTTATAGATCTCACTGCACTCTTTAGTACTATTCATGGGTCTCATTGTACTGTTTCAGTTAACTTTTACCTTTATCTACAGTATTTTTAACAAAAAATTTTCAATTTCAGCAAAATAAGTAAATCCCAAACAAGCACTAAGTGAACGTTTGGATCCCACGTCCATGTCCACGTCCACATTTTGCGTTTATTCTTTTTTTTACTGACCAGTGCCTCTTGCACTGTTCATGGGACATGAATAATGCATTAAGGCAAATAAATAGTAACCCACGCATGAACAGTAACTTTTTTATTGTTTTCAATTTTCAGTAAAATAAACGGTATCCAAATGCACTCTAAGGCCTTTATTCACTCCTCTCATTTCCTTTACTTGAAAAAATAAAAGGGAAATACTTTAAGAGAGTCCCATGAATTTTATCACGCAATGTTAAGAAGTGAGTTGAATGTTAACTTTATAAATGCCTAAACTACCTTAAAAGTTTAAGGTAGGTTTGGAGTTTAAGCTTACACGTACAAGGCCTTTGCTTACATGGATGTTTTGACATATTTGGGCATGGGGTGCCTAGAACACTATTACATGTTAATTGAGATTTAAATTCATCACAATTATTTATCCTAAAATATAGATTCATTTTTAACAGCCACGAAAACTATAAATTTTTTGAGATCACCATCTTTTGAAATTAGTAATAAAGTGAAAAATTATCGTTACTAAGGAGCAAAAGATCCTAAAAGACTAATTCGCAATGTCAACCCAATATATTGGTGAACAATTTGAGTGATAAATTGCACTATTATATTAAAATTGACATGTTAGCGTACAATAATTTTAATCTGCTCCACAAATCAGTTACAACCCATTCCACATAAGTAATATTTTTATTCAAAACAACATTTTTTTTTAAATTATTATTTTTTAGATGCAATAGTATTTTTACCTAAAATATAAGGTAAACAAAATATATAACAAGCTCATCCAAATATACACATAAACAAACAACTTCTTTATATGAGAGAGAGAGAGAGCCAATTGCAAAAATCATATGGCATTGATCACCTTGGCTAATCAGGTTCTATGATATGCATTTCCAGTCAATATCAGACTGAATTAAAAGTTAAAACTATTTTGTGGGTTCCAGTTAGCTTAACTGGTAAAGTTTTTAATAGTTGTATAAGATATCTGGGGTTCAATCCCCGTTTACATAAAAAATTGATTGGTGTCTTGGTCTAATGATAAAGAGCTATCATCAAGAGCGGACGCCATAGGTTGAAACTCTCTCAAAAAAAAAAAAGTGAAAACTATTTTGAACTAATAAGCAGAGAGAGAGAGCCAATTGCAAAAATCATATGGCATTTATCACCTTGGCTAATCAGGTTCTATGATATGCATTTCCAGACAATTTCAGACTGAATTAAAAGTTAAAACTACTTTGAACTAATAAGCAAAATTAAAGGTGAAGAAAGAACTATTTAGAAATTATGTATGGTTCGGAACAATATGGTATGATGTAATATAGATGACAAAAATTGCATTATCAAGCAAAATGAAAGAGATATACTTGATCTTTTGTGTTTAAGTCTTCTGGAAAAAAAGAAGTAAAATTAAAAAAATATTGAAAAAATTTAATAGATGCCCCCTAGGACATTAGTTTAGGAATTTTTTTTAAAATTTTTTTTATCAGAAAATAAAAAAGTAATCGGATTTTTTGACAACTTTTTATATTTCTCATAAAAGTGATATTTAAAACCTTCTTAAAATAATATATTAACAAATGCCCTAAGAGAACCCGTTAATAGAACCCTAAAATATATTATGAACATATAATGTGTTGGGATTATGGTGGTGAACTAACCCCAAGAGAAAGTCCATGGGATCCATCGCTCCCTCATTTTGTGAGAGTGAGTTTTAAAGCCGCGATTAGCGAAGAGTTATCATGCCCAGCATTAGTAGGTAAAAACTATAATTTATATTCGCATGGATAGCGTTGACAAATGATCAAGATCCTCTTAAAGTGGATGCCAATTAATAGCAACACTAGGAGCAACAAAAGTAGCAAAACTCGGAATCATTTAGAAAGAAGATGTCTTGTGGGTTCCAATTAACTCAACTGGTAAATTTTTTGATAACTGAATAAGATATTTAGAGTTTAATCCCACTTACACCAAAATTGATTGGTGTCTTGTTTTGACGATAAATAGTTATTATCAGAAGCGGAAACCATAAGTTGAAATTATCCATAAATTTAATAAATAACTGAAGGAGATTCTTGGAGTGTTATTCTACCACTACAAAACTCAATCTCTTCACATTGGTTGATTGAGTATTTTATTGATAAAACTAAACTTATTTTTATTCATTCTCATAATACTTTATAAATTATATTTATAGGGAGGTGAATTTTGTGGCTCACAATGTTGGTAGTTTTTTTTTTTTTTTTTTTTGGGGAGAAGCACTCACACTGTAGTTGGATGCGCACTTTTGCATAACCTTGAGGGAAAGGTTCTTATTTCTTTCTTCCTAAATTTTTGCCTCTTTTGCTAGTGGTAATTATTGAGGCGATGAAAATTGAGAAAGAGAAAAATTGAGGGAAAATAGGAGTGGAGGGTGTTCGATTAAGGGAGGAAAATGGTAAGACCAAGAAGTTTTCTCTTTGGGCCATCATTTGGGATGATTTTAGAATCTCCCCAATTTGAGGAGAAAATAGGGGGGCTTGATAAAAAATTACTTATCTACCCCCATGTCCTTCCACACTCCTTTTTTTGCCTAATATTTCTTTTTCAGTTTTAATTTTTACTTTTTTTACAACAAAATTTTTTATTTAAAACTATTATTTTTTTAATGTAAGAAATGCATGAAAATAAATTTATACAAACTATATTTTTTTACTTTTTTATTTTTCTTCTCAACCAAATAAAATAATTTATCATTTCTCCATTTTCCTATTTCCCACAACTAAATGTACATAAAATAAAATTAAATCTATATTCTACCAGCCCAATTTTCCATCTCCATCCGAACAAAACCTTTAAGAAGTGAAAAGAGAAGCGTCTAAAATTCTCTTTGTATCTATTCTTTTATAATTTGTTTCTTTTCCTGTTTGTCTGAACTATTCAAACTAAAAAAAAAAAAATTAAATTAAATTAAAAGAAAAATTCAAATATGAAGAAAAAGAGCGAACAAGGTTTTAGGAAGAAAAGGATAATGTATATATATATATATATATGGTGTTTGGTCCGAGACACCTGTCAGTGATGGACAGGATAATGTCGGTGAGGTGACAATGAGGGTGATAGGGAGAGGGGATTCCCCTTCCTTCCTCCTGTGGCACGCGCGAGGTCAGTAAGTAGTCAGTACAAAGCCATCTACATGTCTCTCCTGCCAAATAATCATAAGTCCCTTTCAAAAAACTCAGACCCCAACCCCAAACACCAACACCATCGCTATCTAATCCTCACTCTCCCCACTGCTCATTTGGTCGCCCATAATCACTGACAAATATATCTATTATATTTCTGTCCTTTCTTACCCTCCTACCTTACTCCCTGTTCAGCCTTTGAAAAACTTTATCCATCTCATTTCGTTTTCGCTGTTTTCTGCTGGGACGCACATGGTTTGTAATTTGGTTTTGGTGTGTACTACGTAGTTATTTTAGGATTGAATTATTTGAATGATTAATAATGGTGGAAAATGAAGTTCATGTGAATGGAAAAAAGAAATAGAAGCTAGGACGCACTACAGTAAAGGGATAGGACTTGTAGGAGAGAGAATGCAAAAAAAGATGAAGAAATAAACATGGAGAGAGAATGAGTACCCAAAAAAAAAACATGGGGAGAGAATTTTCAACTTTGGAGGCTACAACAGTTTACGAGGATGAGTACTTATATGGATAAATAAAAAATTGGACAAATTTTAAATACAGTATTTAAGTATAATTTTTTAGATTTTCAATTTAAGATTCAGTAATGTAACTTTTTCTTTTTACATTGGAAGAAAATATATTTTTAATTAAGTACAGTTATATGACTAAATTTTAAGAAAAGAATTTAAGAAATAATATCAAAATATTGTACTTAAGTTTTGTCATTTTGTTTAAAATAAATTTAGCTTTTAGTTTTTGTTTTATTTTTTAAACACAAAACTAACTAAATTTGTTTCTTCTTTTTGAATCAATAGTTAGTTAACAAAAAAGTTACTAAAAAAATTATATCCATTAATAAATACTATGGTATTATTAAGGGATGTCTTTAGGTAATTCGTTAATAGGCTATGTGAAAAAAGTTTTTATAACACTTTTATCATAAATATAAAAAATTGTCAAAAAAATTTAATTTTTTTTTCTTATAAAATTTTTATAAATCAATATCCTCAAAGGCTTAGAGCATTCATTAACTTTTCCTTAAATGTTATGTAAATAAGTCATTGAGAAACATTGAGTGGTCAAAGTGAGTCATGAAACGAGGCCGTTCTTAGTTATTAAAATATTTATATATACACTGTTGTGTTTATTTATGTTATCTGGTTGTCCTGTGTTATCTCTACAAATGAGGATTGAGTTGATGGATAAATTCCCAGCAAAAAAGAGCTCCATATATAGGTATATTTGTAGCTAGGAGTTGATAGATATAAAGTTTTAGTGCTCTTGCATGCGTTAACTCCAACTACTTTATTTGGCTAAAAGTAGGTTCATGTAACCAAGTAAACTAGTAAGCACGAGCTCTTTCAATTCCTCACCTTTCCAATATCTAATCTAAAGGTACACACAGCTCTTTTCCATTTATCTATGAAGTCATTATCGGGAAAAGAGGGTGTTTGATAACGAAGCTAAAAAAGTGCTGAAAATTAAAATTTCAACAGGATCATTGTTAATTAGTCTGGTAACACTTTTCTTTTTAGTACTTAATGAATTAAATGTGTTGATTCTTGGGGACCAATTCAGCAATTAATTCAAGAAAAATCACTTAATTAGTTCATCTATTTCGTAAAACCAAATTTAATATACTATTAAGTTTGCAATATTTTAGTCTTGAAAAAAAAAAAAAAAGGTTTGTAATACTTATTTCAAATATTTTATTTAGATAGTTGTTGGTACTTCTTTCAACACCATCATGAAAATTGTTAATACCGTTGCTATCTTTTATATCACTACCCATTGATGTTAATTTAATTATCACGGTCACGTTGCTCCCAAAAAAAAAAAAAAAAAAAAAAAATGAAAGAAAGAAAGAAAGAAAGAAAAATTGCTTCCACAAATTTTGATGAGCAATTAAGCGTACGTTTGGATTGGCCGTTTTGCCTAATTGTGCGTTTTGTGTTTTTAGTGGGTCCCATAGGTATAGTTCACTTTTCTACTAAACTCAGCAAAACACAGATTTCAATGCATTTTTGGGTCCCACAGCACTATTCACACCTTTAAAAATTATTTTGCTACAGTGTTTTTAACAATAAATTTTCAATTTTCAACAAATAAGCGGTATTCAAACACACCCTATAACTCAATTTTCTTGCTCTAACAAGCTAGCTATAGTGCCTCCCAAATTTTTGCTTTGCTTGCTACATTAGCTCGCCAGTATTGATGAGCTACTGTAGCAAAACTAAATCATTTTCAAACCCTTTCTTATTCCTCCCAAAGGATCTCTCTCTCTCTCTCTCTCTCATTTTTCAGTATGGCTTGGTGTAGTTGTGCTGTTGTTGGGGTGATTTAGATAAAAAATAATAATACTTAAAAATAATAAAGAAAAAATAAAGATTGTTTAAGTGTGTATTCAAAAAGGCAGGTAGGTAAAATAGAAAAAAGGGATCTAGTAAAAAATTTGTAGAGCTCATTGTGAAGGATTGGGATGCGGTGCAATTGCTGTGCAATTTACCCAATTTCCTCACAACTTTTTTCAACTTTTTTTACTTTTTTACCTTTACTTTTTTACTTTTCCTCATTTTTTATATTTAATGATTGAGATTTAAAGTTGCTTTTTGCAACATTAAATCTCAACCATCCATACCAATTACATCAGGTGCACTTGATCTCAATCCCTCATTGTGAATGAGGTAATACCACTAATATTCAGGAATATTTCTAGCACTAGTAGACCATCACACTATCTTGTTGATGTTGCCAAATGTTGTACTTCACTACCTTCACTAACCCTACCATCTCACCCTTTATTGCTTATCCGTCGCCATAAAACATTCTTACACCTGGAAGAAAAAGGGAAGGGAAAGATGAAGAGAGAAAGAATTATACTTCCTTGATTTGATTTGATTAACATGAGAGAAAAGAAATTGAGCTCATTTGAAGGAAACATTTTTCATGGGGCCTACATTTTTACTATCATTCCCATATTGGATGGAAAGAGAGTGAAAAAGCAAATGGGCTTTACATTGTATTTGGTTGTAATTGAGGGAAGATAAAAGAGTGAGGGAAAAGCAATAGAAAAAGAAAGGGAAAGAAAATACTTCCCTCTTGCATGTTTGGAAGGAGTGAGAGAAAGAGAAAAGAAAAGGAAAAAGAATATATTTGACATTTCCATTGTTTACTTTGCAAATGGAAGAAAAATGAAAAGAAAAATATGTGTTTTTACTTACATACAACAAATTAAGTTGATGGAAAACTAAAATTTTATATGTAACTAGTCCCAGACCCACACAATGCTTGTGAATAATTAATTATTCTTTTGTATTATAATATAATGTATAACTTTTTCTCTAAAAATTTTTGAAGATGATTTGTTCTCCATAAAAATTAAACAATGTCTATTCAGTCTAATTATGTCTACTTCAATCTCATTCAGTCCAATTAGGTCTACTTTAGTCTAATTTGGTCCCCCTTCAATTTATTTTAGACTAATTGGGCCTTAAATTGATTCTTTTTGTAGGTTTTTTTTTCGAGTTTAGCTCAAAAATTCATTTTCTTTTTCTTAATTTTTGGTTCGAAAAGTATGGAATTTTATTTTATCTAGGTTTAAATCTTTATTTTTACAAAGAAAATACTAAAATAGACATTATAAATTAGAAATATGCATGGGCCCTAAAAATGCAATAAAAATAATAAATATTCAAAACTCTTATTCGGTCCACATTGGTTTTATTAGGTCCTATTTAGCCATTTTGTCCACTAAAGTTCAATTCAGTCCATTTGGTATTATTCAATTCATTTCAGTCCAATTCGGTCTACCTTGGCCCTATTCGGTCCACTTTGGTCCATTCGATCCTAATTAGTCCATTCTATCCGTTAAAGTTCTATTCAGTCCATTCGGTCTTATTCAGTCTACTTTGGTCCATTTAGTCACTATTGACTCTATTCGCTCCACACTAGCCCTATTCGGTCCATATCTGTCTTATTTCGTCTACTTTGGTCCTATTCGGTCCATCTTGTCTACTTTGATTCTATTTGGTCCTATTTGGTCAATTTTCTCCACTTTGATTCTATTCGTCCAATGTTGTACCTTCGGTCCATTCGGTCCTTTTTTGTCCACCTTGTTTCTATCCAGCCCTATTTTTTCCATTTTGTCCACTTTGTTCCATTTGGTCCAATTGGGTCCATTCAACACTTTGGTTCATTTTGGTCCACTTTGATCTATTTTTTATGCACGTTCATATGGGAAAATACATGTTTTGGTTGAAAGCACCTAACGTAAATCCAAATTTATTATTAAAAAAATATAAATCTCGAAGTCGTAATATTTAAAATCTTAAGCATAGCATTTATTATTTCTACGCTTTTGTTGAGCCATATGAATGTAGCATTTCAGTCCTCTTAAATATGGAGAAATTTAAGAGAATTTTTTTTTAAAAAAATATAAAAGCTATGAATATACAAATGTAATATTTAGGGCAGTTATTCATTTGTTTTAACGTCGTTACTTTTAAATGAATTGTATGAGATTGATTATAGATTTAAGCAAAATAAATAAATACATATATGTATGTATGTATGTATGTATGTATAATTTTTATTTAAATAAATTATTCAAATTATTCATTCTCTTAAAAGAAATTATCATGATAATCAAAACTCATGTCAAACTTATACTTAATATGTATAATTTATTCTCTAAATTTTATTTTTTAGGGAGAGAGAGAGAGAGAGAGAGAGAGAGAGAGAGAGAGAGAGAGAGAGAGTTTTAAAAATACAATACCGAAATGTATGAACTCAAAATAGAGTTTTAAAAATCACAATGGTTCATCAATATAAAGTAGAATTAAAAAAAAGAATAAACAATCAAGAGAAAGAGAATAACCGGTCTCTCAAGAGAGAATAATAAGAATTCTATAGAAAATAATTTTCTGAAGAAAAAAAGTAAAAATAAAAAAAATATAGTAACAAATACCAAATTATCCAAATCATGTTATGTAATAAAATAATATTATATTCTTATATACTATTGTGGGGACAAGGTCCCAAATTTGTATACGGGGCCTTAGGTCCTGTTTGATAACATGGATATTTCCAAGGAGAAGCAAACGATAAGGTAAACCCTGGAATGGTGGATCACATAAAGAAAAAGGTGGAAGAGTACAGTCCGAGAAGGTTATACTACTCGAATAAAATGAATGTTGGTTAAGCGAGTACTTAAGTAACTTAGTCGACCTTCTAAGAACTTTCAGCGATAAGGATGAACTTCAAGAGTGTACGAAGAGGATAAGAATGCAGAAATATCTAAGAGAAAAGTTGTTACTACCGCATTCAATGCACTGTAACAACTTTTCTGGCCGCATTTATGTGGAGAAGACCCCTGAACAGTGTAGTTTCAACCACTACAGCTCACAGAGAGCCAGAGAAGATGCCTAATGGAACATGTACTCAAGTGAAGGTTTGAATGATTGACAAGTGTGTGATCAAGATGGTCTAAAAGAAAATTATATAAGGTAAAAGACTCCCATGAAGGGTGGGGGGGGGGGGGGGGGGAAGAATAATTAGAAGGGAGAAGTGAAAAGAATGACTGTAGCATCAATTTTCATAAACAATGAATTCAATAACAATTCATCTCCTCGGACAATGATTTCCTCAAGTTTTATATTTGTTTCTATGTTGGTTTATAGTTGAAATCCTTATTAGCCGTTATCCCATTCGTTGAGAGCCTAGCTTTTTCACCCACTTTCTACAAATTTATTGTACTTGGCTCATTGTGCTTGTATCCCAATCACATTGGGCTTGGGCTCCAAATCGTGACCCTACAACTATATTAATAATACAATATGATAACATCTATGAAATCAAAGATAATATATATATTTAAAAAAAAAAAGATAACAACTTAAAAACACAAAACTTAATCACATCAACCTAAAGTAGAATTCCAAATAATACAAAATTTATCAACCTAAAGTAGAGATGCAAAAAAAATATAAAAAAATCCACCAAAATGGAAAAAAAAAATGAGAGAGAGAAATAACCTTTTGTGTGTGGAAAATGAGAGGGAGAAAAAGAGAGATATAACATTTTGTGTGTAAAAAAAATATGAATAAAATGGAAAAGAAAACTGTAAATTTATTGTAAAGGAGGAGAATAAGAAAAACAAAAAATAAAGGAAGATAAAGGGATAGAAGAAAAGTGATATTAAGGTAAATAGTAGTGGAGAGATGAAAAGCTAAAAGAAATGGGAAAAGTTAGAAAAAATATAACAATAAGTTGAGAAATTAATAAGAAAAAAATATTAAAATAAGAGAGAGAATATTGAAAAGGGTGGATGATGTGACCGTTGATATGGTTTAACAAGAGTATAATAACAATAAATACTAAGCATTAGTTTTTAGATATACCTTAAATGGGCTGGGCTCCTGTTGACTTTGATAGGTACCTAAGGGTGTTCCCAGCATCAGCGGGGGTGGTTATTCCCCTGGCCCCTTTATGGTATCAGAGCCACTCTTTTCTGGCCGTCGATAGTGTTGTTGTGTTCTCTGTCTCTCCGTCTGTGTCTACCCGAAACTTTGGTGCTCAGTTGTTGTGTCCCCTTCTTACCGTCGTTGGCGCCACCCTAGTCGTAAAGTGAATTCCTAGAACCGAACTGTAAGGCCCGTTTGAGCCAAGAGAGGGCGTGTAGGGCATGAGAGGTATAAGGTTGGTTAGGGTATGTGTTACGAACTGCAACGGTTGTGAGAAAAACATGATAATTGAGTGTTAAAACTAGGATAGTATGGATAGATTGTGGAGATCCAACTCTTCTATCAGCTCCAGGACTGGTTGTCCTCTTGGTATTGTAAACAAAGAAGATCACAATGTTGAGAGTTGTGGTGCTACTGTTCTCATGTGTTCACATGATACTAAACCTAAGAATTTTAAAAATAACATTCTGTCTATGACTGATGTTTCTTTGAATGATCATGCTTGTTTTAAATATTATTCTGATGCTTCTTGTTTGCATAGAAAAACTACTAAAGAAAGGGATAATGATAAATCTGTTTACCCCAACTTTACTCCCATTAATAATGTTAACCAATTAAGAGTTTTGACTGTTTCAAATGAAAACTTTGAAGTTGATCTGGTTCCTTTGTATGATGAATTTATGCTTTCAAAAAATCAAATTAAACGAAAATACTTCCAAAATAATTTTGCTCAGTCTGACAAAAACCATGTCAAGAGTAAATGGTTAGAAAAAATGAAACAATTGAAAAAACATATTTTATTCTTTGATTTTCTTGAAAACTATTATGTTCCAAATAATGAAACTTCAAAACAGCATTTGAGTATGATAAGAAAATCAAATTTTGTTAAAACATCTTCTTTTAAAATTTCTAATGATCAAACTCCTATCACTAGTCTTGTTGAACAACCCAATTCTACTAATAAATCTTTGCAGGTCATTGACCAACAACCTGACCATATTGAAAATACTGCTTCTGAAAAATCTGTTTTAATTATGAAACCTTTATTTGATTTATCAAATCAAAAGGAGAAAGTTCTGCTCAAGACCTCTCCGTCTAACATGCTTGAAATTGTTGATAAAATGCTTTCGGATTTGAAAATAAAAATTGAAGGTACTTCTAGAAGTACACCTTGCACTATTTCAAAAAATGAAAAAGAGATTGTTTCTGATGAACATACTGATTCTGACACTATTTCTTCTGTTCCTGCTAAAGAGATTTTAAATGATGAATTACCAGAAATCAAAAGATTTGTTGAAAATTCCAAACCTATGTCTTTTACACAAAATTGGTATTCTGAATCTATTCCTCCCGATATACAATTTCAAAAAAGAGTTTTTCAACCACAATTTTCTGTTTCTGTTGATAAGCCTTACAAATTGAATGTTGCTGGATTATCTAAACAAAAAATTAGTATTGCTCATCCTAATAACTATAACATTGATCAACCTGATATTGCTGATTTACTTGTTAATGGTCCATCTAGCACTCTTCATAAATGGCGGGATCTATATCCCACAGGTTTGCCTATTTTTGCCAAGCATATTGGTTGTGATACTATTGATAAACTAAATACTCTGATTTATACCATTCCTAAATATTTTGTTGGTCCTCCTTCTAATATTTCACCACAAGTTTCTGGATTGTTGAACATTTTAAGAAGTTCTACTATTAATGGTTACAAATGGTATCAAGATGTTTTTGTTTCCAGGGATATGCTTCAGCAAGATTGCCATAAACCTTGTTGGAAAGAAAGGTTTATTGACGGTTTGCCTCCAATCTTTGCTCATAAGGAAAAGCAGGTATTAATGAGTACAAATGATTCTCTTAATTATGATAACCTAACCTATGATAATATTTTTAATGCTATTAAAAAATTTGATGCTAGTTTGGGTAATAATAAAAAACTATTAATGTATCAATTACAGATTAAGAAAAAAGCTAATTTTTGTAAACAAAATGATCTGCCTCCTATTAGACAAAAAGGGAAGAAACATGATAAGAATTACAAAATATATAGTCATAAAAAATATAAAAGATACAAAAACAACTTTGTTAAATCAAATGATTTTCATGCTAAAGAGAAAAATGTTTCTAAAAAATATAAACAACTTGGTAAGTTTAAAAATAAGTTTCACATATTAAAAATTGATAATAGAAATAAAAAAGAACTATTTAAAATCCTTGAATCAAATAATTCGTCTAATTCTTTGGAAGATGATTTTTTAAACTTGTTAAATCTGTTAAAAATAATCCCCTGCAAAAATATTAAATTTGTTAAAACTTTTACTAAAAGTAAAGAAAAATCCAAAGATTTAACTGTTAATGATTTACAGCATGAAATTAATATTATTAAACAAGAGATAAGCGAGTTAAAACATAAAAATAAGAATATTAATCCAGAGCTGATAATGCTAAAAGTTGGTACAACTGGTAAAAAACATGATGAGCACAAAGATGGAGATGAATCCAGTCAACAGGCTCTTCTTTCTGATAAAGGTATTACTGATGTTTTCATTGATTCTCAACTTGCTCTTGTCAATAAAATACTTCTTCCAAAATGGTTTACAAAAGTTAAAATTGTCGTTTCTCCTGATTATCATTTCACTGTTATTGCCATGATTGATTCTGGTGCGGATATGAACTGTATCCAAGAAGGATTGATCCCTTCAAAATATTTTGAAAAATCAACCGAAAGATTGGTCTCAGCTAATGGTTCCCAAATGAAAATCAAATATGAATTGAATAATGCTCATGTTTGCCATGATAATGTTTGCTTCAAGATTCCTTCTGTTCTTGTCAAAAATATAACTGATAAAGTGATTCTTGGTTTGCCCTTTATAAATGCTTTGTATCCTTTTCTTGTTGAACATGATGGAATTACTACTGATCCTTTTGGACAAAGAGTAAAATTCAAATTTGCTTCTAAAACTGAAATTGATGATGCTTTAAACTTGATCCATGCTAAAGTTAAACACCTTAACTTCCTTCAACAAGAAGTTAGATACAAGAAAATTGCTGAACAAATTTCTAATAAATTATTACAATCAAAAATTGATAATTTTCAAAAAATGTTGATTGATAATGTTTGTTCTGATGTTCCTAATGCTTTTTGGCATAGAAAGAAACATATTGTTGATTTGCCTTATGTTAAAGATTTTCATGAGAAAAATATCCCCACCAAAGCTCGTCCTATTCAAATGAATGCTGAAACTGTTGAATTTTGTAAAAAAGAAATTAATGATTTATTGGAGAAAAAATTGATTAGGAATAGCAAGTCCCCTTGGTCTTGTTCTGCTTTTTATGTTCAGAAAAATGCTGAGATTGAAAGAGGAACCCCTCGATTAGTAATTAACTACAAACCTTTGAATAAGGTTTTAGAATGGATTAGGTATCCTATTCCCAATAAGAATGACCTGGTTCATAGGCTAAGTGAAGCCGTAGTATTCTCCAAGTTTGACATGAAGTCTGGGTTCTGGCAAATCCAGATTAGCGAAAAGGATAGGTACAAAACTGCTTTTACCACTCCTTTTGGACATTATGAGTGGAATGTTATGCCTTTTGGTCTTAAGAATGCCCCAAGTGAGTTTCAAAACATCATGAATGATATTTTTAATTCATTCAGTCATTTTACCATTGTTTACATTGATGATGTTCTTGTCTACTCTAGTTCTATTGATGAACATTGGAAACACTTGCATTCATTTTTAGAGACTATCAAAAGAAATGGTCTTGTTGTCTCTGCTAAAAATGTCAAATTGTTTCAAACAAAAGTACGTTTCCTTGGCTTTGACATCTCTGAAGGACAGATTCGTCCTATTGATAGGGCCATCCAATTTGCTGATAAGTTTCCTGATGTGATCATTGAAAAAACTCAGCTCCAAAGATTTCTTGGGTCATTAAATTATGTTGCTGATTTTTACAAAGATATGAGAAAACAGTGTAAACCTCTATTTGATAGGTTAAAGAGTAATCCTCCTCCATGGTCTGATATTCATACTTCCCTTGTTAAACAAATCAAATCTCATGTTAAGACATTGCCTTGTCTCGGTATTCCCACTGTTAGTGCTTTCAAAATTGTTGAAACAGATGCCTCGGATTTTGGTTATGGAGGTATTCTGAAACAAAGAGTTTCACCAGAGTCATCTGAGCAAATTGTCCGTTTCTATTCTGGTATTTGGAATAATGCACAGTTAAATTATAGTACTATTAAAAAAGAAATTCTATCTATAGTTCTATGTATTTCAAAATTTCAAAGTGATTTATTAAACCAAAAATTTTTGTTACGGATTGATTGCAAAAGTGCTAAATATGTTATTGAAAAAGATGTTGAAAATATTGCTTCAAAACATATTTTTGCTAGATGGCAAGCTATTTTAAGCGTTTTTGATTTTGATATCGAATATATTAAAGGATCCCAAAATGCCATTCCTGATTTCCTTACCCGTGAATTTCTGCAGTGTCATAATGGCAAGTAGAAGGTCGAATGACAAGACGCCTGACAATAATAACCAAATTGTCAAAGTTCAGCCTGCTTCCCCCATAAACACTGTTAACCGATTCACTACTTTAGGAACTATCCCCAAAACTAACTATTCCTCTGTTTTAGCTTCTACTTATGATCCCTACACTCTGGCTCATAGCCATCAACCTATTCAAACTGTTTTCCCTAGAAACCCCAATGCTTCCCAATATGTTAAAAAACGCTATGTACAAAACCTGTTCTCTGTAGAGCCCAATAGGGCTTCCATCACTAATCCCTTTAGACTTGCTACCACCTATTTTCCCCCATTATTTCATTGGATTCCTGAGCACAACCAGAAGACGGTGCAATATTATTCTGCAATATTAAGGCATGAAAATTCAGTTGAAATCAATCCTATTAGAGATAAGAATGATAGAGAAAAAGTTATTTATCACAGTGTTTATCTAAAACACATTATTTCAGAAGAAATGTGGGGCCCCTGTCCTACTGCAACAAGGTCATTACCAAATTGCCCTATTCCCTACTCTTACCATGATTATATTACAGCCTGGTTCAGATTTATGCTTCACCAGAATGAAACCATGTCCCACTCATGGTTTGTCAATTTTCACAAAGATTTTAATTCTCCTTTCCCCCTCTGGTTTATCCGATGGTGGACTCAGTTTGGTTCTGCCGTCGAAATATTCCCTGCACAATTGACAGATTGTTTCAGAAATTTCTCATTAAGGTTCAAACCTGATACTCATAGAGCCAAATTTCCCCCTCTACTACATTTTATCAAAAAATATAAGACCCCATGGATTCTGAAATGGCAATATGCCAAAGAAGATGATGTTCTTGCACGATGCTGGTATGTTAAATGGTGGGATAGATTTTCTCACACTGATTCTATTATTGACAATGTTGAAAGGGACTTCCTTACTTCACATGTTTCCCCATAAAAAATTACTACTCCAATGCAAACAGCTGCAACTGATGCACCTGCTTCTTCATCAACAAAAAATGTTGCATCTTCTACTAAATCCAAAAAGAAAAGTTCTCCTTTGGATGCAATCCGTAATGATCCTGACGCTTTGTATGCACTACTATCTAAAATGGTTAAGGATGATGAAACCCCTAATTCAGATGCTACCAATTCAGATGATGAAAAAAGCTCTCAGGTCTCTGTATCAAAAGACCCCTACTACCAAATCTATCCTTATCCACAAGACTGGTTCGCACATGATGAAGAACATCCTGAGGACTAGATATTAATTATTAACTGGCCTACACAAAAGGCCAAAATGCCTGCTTCAAAGAAATTATGCTTTAAAAGATTGATTCCCGATTTTGGCAGAACAATTGTCTGTAATACACTTCAGTCAAAAGTTCTACGGAATACTACTACTTCAACTTTGCTTCTAACATTCAGAATGCTCCAAATGCTCCAATAAGTGCTATCACTTCAAGCATGCCAAAGATAGCTACAAGACAAAAACTACAATTTGGTTCCTTATGCTAGGAAATGATTTCCTATACTTTGCAATAATTCCCCTGACACCATCTGCTACAAGAACAATAATGTTGAGTTCCCCAAATGATTCCTTATGTTTTGGGCAAAAAAGGAAAGTTACTATTCACCTGTCACTATTCACCCGTCACTATTCACTGGTACTATTCAATGTTACTGTTCACTCCGAATTATTGCCTATTTAAGGGGGGCTGTCCCTTATTTTTAAAGCAAGTGTTTGTTTAAGTGTTTCTTCAGAGCTTCTTCCTTAGAAAGAGACTACCCTTGAGAGCCTTTCTATTGTAAGAATATCTCCCTGCTTACACTTCCTATTACACTTCCTACTTTCTCCACAAAGCCTGTAACTTCTAAAGCTTTGTAACTATTTCCAGTTTGTAATCACTACTACTGTAAGTGTTCAAGTTTACTTTCAATAACAAGTAACTTCAGTTTTATGTTCATTACTTGCATTATACTATTTGTTGCTACCGCCATCTTGGTCGGATTACCGCCATCACGGACGGTTCTATAATTCTTTACTTTCCTTTAAACTTAAAAGTTATACCCCCTACTTGGCTGGCTCTGCCGCCTACTTGGTTGGTCTTATAACTTTGCTGCATTACTTTTACTTGCATTATTTTCAAGTAATATTACTGTGTAACTGTACTTCCGCTTCCCATCTGTGTGTTCCTCCCCCTCTATGGTATCAGAGCCCTCCGCTTTTGGAGGTGGTTAGGAACTCTCACTTCCCATACAGGGATAAAGGAGGGCTCTCCGCCTACCGGGCAGGCGTTACCCCCTTAAATGGGCTGGGCTCCTGTTGACTTTGATAGGTACCTAAGGGTGTTCCCAGCATCAGCGGGGGTGGTTATTCCCCTGTATATATATATATATATAACTTTTCTTAATGGCGGACCCGAACTATTGCATTTTTTTCATCGAATTCCTACATTTTTCCACCCAATTTGGGTGGAGTAGAAGAAATTATAAGGTTCTCATAGTGGATAAGTGACTTGGTCTACCATTTTACTAAAAGACTCTCACATATTTAAAATTGTTGAGTCAAAATTTTTTTGAAAATAGAAACTAATTACTTACTCAGCAATTTTAAACAAGTGGAAGTCTTTTAGTGGAATGATGGATAAATATCGTGGTCCACTATGAGGATTGTATAATTTCTCGTGGAAGAGAAATGTGGGCTCAGATGACAGTTAAAATCATATTTTCATAATAATAGAGACAAATTCATATTCGGATTAAAACATTAAAAAAAAAAATTTATGTTTTTCATGAGGTGCTCGATGAAGACTAATAAAATAGAGGCTTTGGTTTTTTTTTTTTTTTTTTTAACAAAGGCTTTGGGTTTTTATTCTTTTTTATAAATTATAATTGAAGGAAAAGAATAGGGTATCCCCATATAATAGAAAGAATAGACTAAACAAATATCTTTGTAATTTATTTGAAATATGCTATCTTAAATGGTAAAGTCAAATATTGGATTTTCTCTTTATATTATATTCATTTTATTTCTCTAATACTAACCAGACAATGGAAAATGTCATATCACCAACCTTTCTTTTTTCTTTTCTTCCTTTTTTTTCCCTTTCCAAATATAGTGTTAAGATAATTTTGACCTTTTTTTTTTTCACTATGAAATTACTAATGCGCCATTACTTTTCTAACATGTCCCATAGTTTTTTATATTTTTTTTTAATACAAGATAGAAATTCTACTCTAACTTAATCTAAGTGTATATATATGTAAAACTCTCTCTTGGAGAGTTGAACTCCGGCTCTTACCCCCCATGCCCCCAAACACTTATACTTATGGAGTGATCATCGCATTAAAGGAGTGCGGTGATAACATGTTCCATAGTTAAAGACACAAAGATAAAACATTTATTTTCCTTTCTTTTCTCCTTGAAAACCGAACAAGAGAAATGAATATTTTCTTATTTGTTTCCTTTCATTTCCTTCCCACATCCAAACACAGAGAAAAATATTTTCTTTTTCATTTCTTTACAATTTTCTTTCCCTTGCTATTTTCCTGTCCCTTCCCTTCTCCCAGGTGCAACCAACTGCTACGTTAATGCAACTATTTTCCAGTATAGTATTGGTGGAGATGAGCCTGGGCCCTGGGGCACCTAACAGCCCATGTTTGGCTTAAGTTAGGCTACCCCATTTTTGAGCCTAGGCCCATGGATCGTTCAACTCGAAATCGTTCTCTCAGTTTGACAAAGTACCATCCCACTAACAACCAATCATCCCTTGTCAAATTGTTCAGACAACAAAGAATAGCCAACCACCCAAAGAAACACGCTCAACCTAGGATCACCAAACTCTTACCATTTCTTTTTGTTTATTTATGATTTACTCATTGTTCCTCTATGAACTCTCAAATGAAAACAAAGAGGCAAACGGTGGTGGATTTCAAATCCTATAAGAATTTTAGGATAATTCTACCATACACTTTTTAAGATCATATTCATCAATTTTGAAATAAATAAATTAGAATTTACTACATAATTTACGCGATCATCATTTTGGTATAAATTTTAAATTATTAGCGATGTGGCAAAATTCAATTTGCTTATTTCAAAATGATGAATAATATTTTAGAAACTTCATAGTTGCATTATCTTAAGAACTCTATAACAATTTAATCCTATAAAAAATTTAGCTAAAAATCATCAGTCGTGTTTCTCAACTTTTTATTACTAGTCATCCGATTTATTTCTCACTAACTTTAATGCTTGCAAGCAACATAGAACGTATTAGTCGCAACAATGAAAGAAACCAAAACGAAACAAAGAAGAAGAGAAGAATAAAGGGAGGAAATATTTTGAAGTAATTAAGTAAGAAAAAAGAGCTTGTCTTTTGTAAACTTTATTTGATACAAGAGCAATAGTTCAAACAAGATATTGGTTATTATTTAAAGGACATAGTACAAACGAGTGGACACCATAAATTTCATGGAAATGAAAATTAGAGATCTCGAAGTTGTCTAAGATTCATAGGAGAGATGATTTTTGTGTCTCCATCGAGCAATTTCTTGGCAATGATAAGGTTGGTAGCTTCACTCGGATGATAAGGATCCCAGAACACATGCGATGAGTGATCTGAGCACAAACTAGATGTGGGCCCGCATGGAATGATCCCCGCATATTGGCCCCCATTTCCACAACATGCTTTACTTGAAGTTGTAAATCCTGTACGAATATGTACATAATCTTGTGGTAAATATTATGCAAATAAGCTATTGAAAATTACAGAATACTCAAACAAAAGCTAAGTACCATAATATTTTGTCCATTTAGTTTCAATTCTGTCCTATTTATTAGAAGTGCCATGTCTAATCCTAGATTCACATGGGTGACATTTTTTTTGCTATAGGACCAAAAAAAAAAAAATAATAATAACATTTTTTTTTTACCGGATTTACCTTAAATAACTTTTTGATAAAATATTATGTCAAATTAGGCCTAAAAGATTAGGCAAAATGATGCAGCAGTGTTACATGGTTGGCAAATTGTATTAATGGTTCTTGCTTCTTACCATAATTCTCATAGTTTGTGATTATATCCGACAACAAATCATACGCATTTGCAAGAACAAATGTAGCTCCTGGGAGGTTTTCGTTTAATTCAGTGAGCAAATCCTTCAACTTGGCATTGTATTGAAGTGCTAGCTTGTTGGGTAATTCCACACATTCGTCTTCGTTTGATTGATAGAGTGTCTTTTGATAAGGTATGCAGCCTATCGGTCCAAGGTTTGCTATGACAAACTTTCGAGCATCCAGCTGGTATAGCCTCTGCCAATCAAACAAAAAATATAAGAGCATTAGTTGCAATTCATACAGAAATTCATGTCTATTTTACATAATCACTTTTCAAAAATATTCATATTAGATTATCTATTTTAAAAGCTATTTCAATAAAATATTTATTCTTCATTCATATATCCATATTTTTTAAAACACCCATATCACTCACACACATATCAGCCGCAAAAGTGAATTGCAAAAAGAATAAAATATGCTTTTATACATGAGTAGTAGTCATGTAAATTTACACGGTATTATAGCTGTAGACAAGATATGTATAATTTTAGACAAATTGATATGGACGATTTTTAAGGTTGATTGGCCAAAATTTTGCATTTATGTAATTTCATATTGACTGACGCAACTACTGTAGTAATCTTAAGAAACTATTCAAATACCAAAGTAGTTGTTATTAAAGATGATTTGATTTACTTACGATAAGTTGGCCACTGAAGTGAGTGATTATGTCATTAACAAAAGCATCTGGGCTTTTAGTAATTCTTGATCCAATGGAGACGACTGGAAGAAGATAATTGTTTAGGAAATCATTTGCTCCAATTGTGACTGAAAAAATTGAAGTCTTCATTATGAAATCTCTGGCCGTTGATGGACCCAACAAGCTGTCAATCTGTTTTCTAGTAATGTTGAAATAATCAACTTGGATATCCAATCCAAGCCGATTGACCTGCACAACATTTGAGTCTTTAATTTAAAGGAACATGTTGATGTATCTTTTTGACTTTTTCCCAGCCAAAAGTAGTTTTTTTTTTTTTTCAAAAAATGAAACAAACGAGTCAATAAATAAGAGAATTGAAATTCTACAAAAGGTTGAGTACTAAGTGCTGACATATATTCTTCCACTTGCATTCAGAATTCCTCCTGCTCCTGATGCATAATTCACACCGTGTAATATAGCTTTCCCAGTGGAATTTGGGGCCAAAAATGGGACTGCGTAGTTTGGTTGTCCCAATTCTTCTCCTTAAAGGAATAAATTTTAAAAGGAAAAAAAATCAAAATACAAACTATTTAAAAAGAAAAGGTATTTGCTATCCGTTTAAGAATTTAAGAATTTCTTTTATAAATCTAATGGTATACAAAATGTCATGTCATTTAAAATGTACCTAAGGAGAGAACTTACCTACGATATCGCATATGGTTCTACCATTTGTAAAACGGCCTGTCGGATTTCCTCCAGATGCTTTGAAATCAATTCCATTAGGTGGGATATTGGCCTTGGACAACGTTGGAAAATAGTTATTGTTCCCTGCATCAACCATAGAATCGCCAAAGATAAAAGAAGCTCCCAATCCTTCTCCTTTAGCAGCCTTTCCAATATAGCACCAAATGAAGAAGAAAACAACCAAGGCTGCAATATAAGATTTCATGGCTATGGATTCTGAGTCCCCAAGTTAATGAGAACTAGGACTAAAGTACCATCGGTAAGTAACTAGCATAGGGGTAAGCATATAAGTACCTTCTTGTTTACAAAAGAAAGCATATTAAACCGTAGATGAAACTTGTACGATTGTATAGAGTTGCGTTTGGTTTGACCCCTTTTGTAATGGGAAGGTGTAAGAAGTTGAAGGTACAAACTTTCATGCGGTAGTTCATCAACATTGGCGAAGTCTTCTCAACGTGTTAGAAATTTGTTGACTTTGCTTTGTGCAGTAAGCGCTTGGCCAAGTGCCCACATGAAGGTCAAAGAGAGTGAATCAACTTAAACCATTGTGGCTCTATTCGGTTCACATTGATCCTATTCTGTCCACTTCGGTCTTATTCGGTCCATTCTGTCCACTTTGGTTCTATTCAGTCCACTTTGGTCCTATGCAGTCCATTCTGTCCACTTTGATTCTATTCGGTCCAATTCAGTCCACATTGCTTCTATTCACTCAACTTCGGTCCGGTCTCTCCACTTTGGTCCTATTTGGTCCTTTGAGATTTAATTTGGTCATTTTCAGTCCACTTTGTTCTATTTGGTCCATTCAACACTTCAGTTCATTTTGATCCACTTCAATCGGTTTTTGTGCCCTTACATAATGGGAAAAGACATGTTTGGGTTGAAAGCACCTAATCTAAATTCAAATTTATTAATATATATATATATATATATATATATATTTCAAACTCATAATATCTAAATTCTTAACCATAACATTTATTATTGTTACACTTTTTGTTGAGTCATATTAATATAGCATTTCAGTTCACTTCAGTATGGCTAAATTTAAGTGAAAGTCTTTCTAAACATAAAGGTTATGAATATACAAATATAATATTTAGGACAATTATTCATTTGTATTAATGTCGTTACTTTTAAATGAATTGCATGAGGGTAATTATACATTTAAACAAAATAAATAAACGTATAATTTTTATTTAAATAAATTATTCATTCTCTTAAAAGAAATTATCATAATAATCAAAACTTATGTCAAACTTATACTTTATATGTATAATTTATTCTCTAAATTTTATTGGGGAGAGATAGAGAGAGAGAGAGTACTTGTGATAGGGAACTAAAAAATAACACGCCAAAACGTATGAATCCAAAATAGAGTTTTAAAAATTATAATGATTCATCAATATAAAATAGAGTTGCAAGAAAGAATAAAAAAGTCAAGAGAAAGAGAATAACCCCCCTTTCAAAAGAGAATGTGAGAGACAATAATAAGAATTTTATAGAAAATAATATGAGAAGAAAAAAAGTAATAAAAAAAAAATATATATATATATATATATATATATATATAGTAACAAACACCAAATTATCCAATTCATGTTATGTTATGTAATAAAATAATATTATATTCTTATAAACTATATTTATAATTCAATATGATAATATCTATGAAATCAAAGATAGTAAAAAAGATGACAACTTAGAAATACAAAACTTAATCACATCAACCCTAAGTAGAGTTTCAAATAATAGAAAAATTCATCAACTTGAAGTTGAGATGCAAGAAAAATATTAAAAAATTCACCAAAAATAAAATAATATGAGAGAGAGAGAGAGAGAGAGAGAGAACAACAAAAAATGAGAGAGAGAAATAACCTTTTGTGTGTGGAAAATGAGAGAGAAATAACATTTTGTGTGTGAAAAAACTATGAATAGAATTGTAAATTTATAGTAAGTGGAAGGAAATAAGAACAAAAAAAAATAAGGAAGATAAAGTGATAGAAGAAAAGTGATATTAAGGTAGATAGTAGTAGGAAGATGAAAAGGTAAAAGGGAGGGAAAAAGTTAGAAAAACTTATAACAATAAGTTGAGAAATTAATAAGAAAAAAGACTTAAAAAAAAGAAAGAGAATATTGAAAATAAGTAGATGATGTAACCGTTGATGTGACTCAAGAAAAGCGTAACAACAATAATTATTACACATCAGTTTTTAGATATACAACTTCTCTTAATGGTGGG
The DNA here is from genome assembly GCA_023055345.1 of Quercus wislizeni. Taxonomy (NCBI): domain Eukaryota; kingdom Viridiplantae; phylum Streptophyta; class Magnoliopsida; order Fagales; family Fagaceae; genus Quercus; species Quercus wislizeni. Next base: position 8,814,675 of record JALGQJ010000009.1, on the reverse strand, counting down.
CTCAAGCTCTTGCATTTTTTTCATCGAATTCCTAATTCCTACCTATTTCCACCCAATTTGGGTGGAGGAGAGATGTGGGTTTGGATGATAGTTAAATTCACATTTTCATAATAATAGAGAGACAAATTCATATTCGGAATAGACCATAAAAAAAAAAAAAAAAAAAAATGTCTTTCATGAGGTGGGGGATAAAGACTAATAAAATAGAGGCTTTGAGTTTTTATTCTTCTTTTTTTATAAATTATAATTGAAAGAAAAGACTGGGGTATCCCCATATCTTTCAAATAGACAAAACAAATATCTTTGAAATTTATTAGAAAATGCTATGTTAAATGGTAAAGTTAAATATTTGATTTTCCCTTCATGTTCTCTTCGTTTCCTTTCTCTAATACTAACCAAATAAGGGAAAATGTCATATCACCAACGTTTCTTTTTTCTTATCTCCTTATTCCCCCCTTTCCAAATATAGTGTTAAGATAATTTGGAATTTTTTTTTTTTAAATTATGAAATTACTAATGCGCCATTGCTTTTGTAACATGTCCCATAGTTAAAGGAACAAAGGTAAAACATTTATTTTCCTTTCTATTCTCTTTGAAAACCAAACAAGGGAAAGTAATATTTTCTTATTTGTTTCCTTTCGTTTCCTTCCCACATCCAAACACACGGAAAAATATTTTCCTTTTCATTTCTTTACAATTTCCCTTCCCTTTTCCCAGGTGCAACCAAATGCTATGTTAATGCTACTATTCAACCAGTATAGTATTGGTGGAGATGAGCCTGGGGCACCTAACAGCTTATGCTCGGCTACTCTATATTTTTGGGCCAAGGCCCATGGATCGTTCAACTCGAAATCGTGCTCTCAGTTTGACAAAGCACCATCCCGCCTTGACATAGATAAACTAACTACTCAAAGGATAGCCAACCACTCAAAGGAATACGCTCAACCTAGGATGGCCAAGAATAGCCAAACATAGATGTGGGGCTCATGGGTCAGTGAGACACATGTTTTATGTGCCTCGTGCATGAGATACGGTCACGATCACCAAATTTTTACCATTTCTTTTTATTTATTTATGATTTACTCGTCTCATTTTCTTTATGAATTCTCAAATGAAAACTACGAGGGAAACGGAGGAATTCAAATTTTTTTAACAACTTTAGGATAATTCCACTATACACTTTTTAGAATCATATTCATTAATTTTGAAATAAATAAATTAGAATTTACTACATAGTTTATGCTATCATCATTTAGGTATAAATTTTAAATGATTAACGATGTGGCAAAATTTAATTTGCTTATTTCAAAATGATAGATTCGATTTTAAGAACTTTGTGGTTGCGTTACTTCAAGAACTCTATAAGATTTTAATCCTATATAAAAATTAGTTAAAAATCATCAAACTTACTTTTCAACTCTTAGCCACTAGTCATCCGATTTATTTCTCATTAACTTTAATGCTTGCAAATTTGCAATTAAACAACAAAGAACGTATAAGTCGCAACAATGAAAGAAACCAAAACAAAACCAAGAAGAAGAGAAGAATAAAGGGAGGAAATAGTTTGAAGTAATTTAGTAAGAAATAAGAGATTGTCTTTTGTAAACTTTACTTGGTACAAGAGCAATAATTCAAACAAGATATTGGGTAATATTCAAAGGACATAGTACAAACTAGTGGACACCATTAATTTCTTGGAAATGAAAATTAGTGATCTCGAAGTTGTCTAAGATTCATAGGAGAGATGACTTTTGTGTCTCCATCAAGCAATTTCTTGGCTACGATAAGGTTGGCAGCTTCACTTGGATGATAAGGATCCCAGAACACATGCTTGTCGCGATCTGAGCACATACTAGACGTAGGCCCACATGGAATGATCCCCGCAAACTGGCCCCCATTTCCACAACATGCTTTACTTGAAGTTGTAAATCCTGTACGAAAATGTATATAATCTTGTGATAAACATTATGTAAATAAGTTATTGGAAATTACAGAATACTCAAACAAATGCCAAGTACCATAATATTTTGTCCATTTAGTTTCAATTCTGTCCTATTTATTAGAAGTACCATGTCTAATCCTAGATTCACATGGGTGACATTTTTTTTGCTATAGGACCAAAAAATAAAAAGAAAATAACATTTTTTTTATACTGTGTTTACCTTAAATAACTTGTTGATCAAATATTATGTCAAATTAGGCCTAAAAGCTTAGGCGAAATGATGCAGCAGGTTACATGGTTGGCAAATTGTATTAATGGTTCTTACTTACCATATTTCTTATAGTTTGTGATTAAGTCCAACACCAAATCATACACATTTGCTAGAACAAATGTAGCTCCTGGGAGGTTTTCGTTTAATTCAGTGAGCAAATCCTTCAACTTAGCATTGTATTGAAGTGCTAGCTTGTTGGGTAATTCCACACATTCGTCTGCGTTTAATTGATTGATTGTCCTTTGATAAGGTATGCAGCCTATCGGTCCAACGTTCCCAATGACAAACTTTCGAGCATCTAGCCGGTATAGCCTCTGCCAATCATACGCACAAATAAGAGCATTCATATCAATTGATGCAATAATTTATGATTATTTTAAAATGATAATCTATTTTTTTCTATTTTATACAAACATTTAAAAAAAAAATACTCATATCAGATTATTTATTTTAAAAGCTATTTCAATAAAATATTTATTACTCATTCACATAATCATTTTTTTAAACACTCGTATTACTCACACATACCAACCAAAAAAGTGAATTTAGAATTGAATAAAATAAGCCTTTACTTTACACATAAGCAGTTGTGTAAATTTACTATATTTACAAGGCAATTGTAGCTATGGATAAGATATACATATTTTTAAACAAAGTGATGTGACCATTTTTTGGGTTAATTAGCCAAAATTTTGCATTTATGCAATTTTAGTAATTTACATTGAATGCTACTGCTCTAATAATCTTAAGAAACCATTCAAATAGTTCATCAAAAAAAGCAAAAGAAAAAAAGAAACCATTCAAATACCCAATTAGTTGTTATTAAAGATGCCTTAATTTACTTACAGTAAGTTGGTCCCTGAAGTGAGTGATCAGGTCATTAACAAAAGCATCTGGGCTTTCAGAAATTCTTGCCCCAATGGAGAGGACTGGTAGAAGATAATTGTTTAGGAAATCATTTGCTCCAATTGTGACTGAAAAAATTGAAGTCTTCATTAAGAAATCTCTGGCCTTTGATGGACCCAACAAGCTGTCAATCTGTTTTCTAGTAATGTTGAAATAATCAATTTGGACATCCAATCCAAGCCGATTAACCTGCACAACATTTGAGTCTTAAATTTAAAGGGACATGTTGATGTATCTTTTTGACTTTTTCCCAGCCAAAAGTTGTTTTTTTTTCAACAAATGAAACAAACGAGTCAATAAATAAGAGAATTGAAAATTTACAAAGGGTTGAGTACTAAGTGCTAACAAATATTCTTCCAGTTGCATTCATAATTCCTCCTCCTCCTGATGCATAATTCACACCATGTAATATAGCTTTCCCAGTGGAATTAGGGGCCAAAAATGGGACTGCATAGTTTGGTATTCCCAATTCATCTCCTGAAAGGGATAAATTTTAAAAGAAAAAAAAAATCAAAATGCAAAATATTTATAAAGAAAAGGTTTTTATTATCTGAAATTAAGAATTTATTTTTTAAATCTATCAGAATGCAAAATGTCATGTCATTTAAAATATTAAATGTACATAAGAGAAAACTTACCTATGATATCACCTATGGTTCTACCATTTGTATACCGGCCGGTAGGATTTCCTCCGGATGCTTTGAAATCAATTCCATTAGGTTGGATATTTGCCTTAGACAACGTTGATAAATAGTTATTGTTCCCTGCATCAACTAGAGAATCGCCAAAGATAAAAGAAGCTCCCGACCCTTCATCATTAGCAGCCTTTCCAATATAGCACCAATTGAAGAAGAAAACAACCAAGGCTGCAATATAATAAGATTTCATGGCTTTGGCTTCTGAGTCCCCAAGTTAATGAGAACTAGGATTAAAGTACCTTTGGTAAGTAACTGCGCAAGTGGTAAGCATATAAGTACCTTCTTTTTTGCAAAAGAAAGCAGATTAAACCATAGATGAAACTTGTAAGCTTGTATAAACAGTTGCATTTGGTTTGACCCCTTTTGTAATGGGGAAGTAGTAAGAACCAGTTGAAGGTACAAACTTTCATGTGGTAGTTCATCAACATTGGCGAAATCTTCTCTACAAGTTAGAAATTTGTAGACTTCGCTTTGTGCAATAACCAATCGGCCAAGTGCCCACATGAAGGTCAAAGAGAGTGAACCAACTTAAACCATTTGTGGCGTACTATTAAAAGAACGTGTTGTTGGGGGACTTAGGTGCTGTTTAGTTGAGTTGGGACACCAATAAAATTTATACAATTTTGAAGGATTAATTTAACAATTTAATTGAAAAATACCAAGATGTTGGAATAGAAAAACTGATGCTCAATGATACTCTACAAGTCTATCAAAGAAGAAAAAAAAATTGATACTTCACAAGGGACGAATATGGTTCTGGATGGATCATTTGTGTGTTTGGTACTGGGCCTCACAGAAGGCTTTGGGATTATTTGGGTTTTAACCAGCTTGATCTAACATTGCCTTTGGGCCCAAAAAGAAAAAGTCCATGACCTATTTTTATTTCCCTCCTAGTCAGCATGGACAATATTTGTCTGGAAAAATAATGAAAATGGATGAAGTCTAATAAAATTGAAGGGTGGATGCTTTCGGCTTAATAAATCAAGAATTCAAGTTATCTAAGTCCGTTGGAAGTAATAACTAATAATTACAATTACAAGTATTACTCTTTTCTTTCATTTTCATTTAGTTTTTGATAATTAAATTATTATGATAAATGGAGGAGGGTAATTTGAACTCTAATACTTGTCATAAAAGAAACCAAAAAATACCATTGAACAAACTATAAGGCTTTTGGCTAAATGAGTTGCAAGGCAATGCCATTTTGTGGTTAAAAAACAAGTGAAAGAAAATATACGTTTTCCTAATTGGGTGAAGGAAAAAAAAAAAAAATCAATCCTACATTTCAATCAATTTTCATCAAGTGAATTGGATAAATTAAGATTAATATATTTTGAGATTTATTTAAATTATTAATGACTTGATAAAATTCAAACCCATACCTAATAAATAGATAAATTTTAAGAAATAAATATCCAAAAATTTAAAGAATCTTAATCCACCTCATCACCAACCTTCCTACCTAATAAATAATGGTCAGTTTGAGTTTTTTTTTTTTTTTTTTTTCATTTAATATACTAGCTTTTTTGTTTCTTTAAAATTTTTTAAATTTTTATTATTTTCTAAATATGATTTCACATTTGTTAAGAGTCTTGTAGTTTAATAGTATTGCCTGCTTTCCTTCATTAGGAGAACTAGGGTTTAAATCCCTTTTTCCCTAGCTATCGAGTTATATAGAAAAAGAAAAAGAAAAAAAAGAACATATGATTTATATTTTAGTGGTCTCATACTCCCATATATATCATAAAAGGTAGAATTTTGATAAAACACCTTAGGTGCAGACTTGTAGTATATTAAGTGTTTGTTTGGGGTGAGCATCTGCGTTTTCAGATTTTGCGTTTTCAGATTTTTTTTTTTCCCTGCGCGTGAACAGTAACCTCACATGGGTTCATTGTGCAGGGGACAAAAATCATTGTTCACACACTGTTCATCACTATTCATCACTGTTCACAGCACTGTTTACGTACTAAAAAATATTAAAAATGACTTCCATGGTACTATTCACACATTTAAAAATTATTTTGTTACAGTACTTTCAGTTTTTAGTTTTTAGTTTCAGCAACAATAAATTCAATCCAAACGGACCCTAAGTCCTTTAATAAAATTCAAACACAATGGTTAGCCTTTGTTTTTAGTTAGCTCTCTTTCTCTCATGTTAAACATCAGGGAAATGCTTTTGCACATTATCAAAGCTATTGAAGTTAATGATCTTATAGCATATGGATAGAAGACATTCGTCCAAATCTTAATTTCGTATTGCTACTTGATATGTCTTAATCACTCTATTTCTAGCTTTCAATAAATTCCATTACCTTTTTCTAGAAAAATAAAAATTAAAACACATAACTATATTGAATTTTATTATCATCGGAAAATATAACAGTGTTTGTGTTTAATAAGTCAATACTTAATACAACCATATATTTGAATTTACATTCTCAAAAAAAAAAAAAAAAAGTATTTCACCTAAAATTTTATACTAAAATTTTATCAATTACAGCATATAATGTATTTGAAATTTTTTTTTCCATCTTAAAATTTTGTTATTTTATAAGAAAAAGAATAAAATATTGGTACGTGGCAAGTTAAATAAAAAAGATGGGTGAAACAATAAAAAATAAATAAATAAACTAACAGCAAAATATTAAATTTGTCCCTATCCCCAACTTTACTTTCCCAGTTTCCCTCGCTCCACTCTCTAGTCCCCACCCTGTATTTTCAGACTCCGAAGTCCAAACCCTTCTATTCGACCGTTAGAGATTCAAATCACACCCACAAAGAGAGAGAGAGAGAGAGAGAGAGAGAGAGAGAGTTCATTGGCGACACAATGCGAAAGAGAAGTGAAGCTATAGAATCCCCTGCAAATACTATCGAAGAAATCCAAAATGGCGAACCCCAGAGCAGCCAAACCCAGAAAGCGTCTCAGTATGAGCTATCCAGAGAGCAAAGGATCAAAGAAAACCTCGAGAGAATGCAGAAGCTGGGCATTCTCGACCTCTCTCTCAAGCTCAAGTCTGTGATTCCCTCTAACACTAAGCGCAACCCAAGGAACCATAGCAACAACAACAACTGTACAACTACTCCTCGGCCCTCTCCTGCGCCGCCATCTGGACCCACTCGCCGCTCTTCCCGGTTTTTCTCTCACTCCCTCTCTTCTTGTTTGAAGCTGAGACACAATGGAATATGAAAAGTTTAAGTCTTTTGTAGGAGAAATTATATATTAAAACCCAATACTTTTATAAACTTTTCGATTCAAACCATAAATATATGCATATATTGTTGTACTAGATAATGCTTAAACAAGCTGATGTCTTAAGCAAATTGATGCCGTGTAGTTACTTAAATACTATGTGCTGATTATATATGAAGTTATGAACATTATTTCACTTCAAGTTACATGATGTTTCAACGTTTGTCTTTTTAAAGCATTTTTCAATTAATGGCTTCATGCGTAGTGGCTTTATAGTTTGAAAATTTGAATTGAAACTTTTTCTGAAGTGCATTGTTTAATTTGAAACTTTTAAAAGTGTGGGTTTAAATTTAATTTGAAACCGCCTCTAAACTATGGGACTTAAAGAAGGATGCCAAATTTTGATAGGCTGTTATGTGTTTGTGATTCTGAATGCTAAATGGGTCTAGTTTTTTTTTTTTTTTTTTACAAGAATATGATTTGATTTTTTAATGAATTTAATTCTGTTTTTGATGGGACATTTTCTGATTTTATTTTATTTTTAATTGTGGAGATTTAGGTTGAAGAATGGGACACCAGTTAGCTATGCAGAAACAGAAATCGTGAAGAAGCGTAAGTCTTTGCAAGATGATGGTGTATTGTTGGAAGAGGGTTTGAAGCCAGAGGTTTACACTGAAGCGCATGAGAAGCGGTTGGGCAACACTGAGAAGAGCTGGGCATTATTTGTGGATGGTTATGGCAAGGATGGAAAGAGAATTTATGACCAAGTTAGGGGAAAGACTTGCCATCAATGCAGGTCTGGTGGTTCTCTCAATTGCTACTGTATTTTTTTGTCTTACAAATTACAATTTTGGTCTGGTTTTTAGGTAGCTGAAATTTAAGCTTATAATATGTGAAGTAAAAGACTTTGCTCACCAAAATTGCTAATAGTTAATAGGATAATACCACAAACACATTTTGAATGCCTCCTATCTTTTTTGATATTGATAAATTTTAGCCTAAGAAAGTTCTAAAACTTTTATTAATATAATGAAAACTAATAAACTAGGAGAGCAGATGTATGTCACAACTTGAGAAAACATTAGTCACATATGCTCCATATCCCGATAGGACTAGTCAAGATATAATTGGGAGTCCTTGTAATTGGTTTTGTAGCCTAGTCAAGTTACATTGTACACATTCTATGTGGGATTCATTAACACACACTCATACAATTAAATCAAACATGATTCAGAAAATTTGGGCAATCACAATATAAGAACAAGGATTTAAACAAGATCAATCAGGAAGGAGAATGGCCTAAGTTTAATAAAATAATAATGCTTATATACTCATGTACAGACAGTGGCTAAAGTAATGGGATGGTGTGGCCTAGTGGAATTATTGCAGACAAGGTGTTGGATATGGTAGTGGTATTTAGCTCTTTGGAGGGATATGTGGTGACTGATGCATTAGACTGTTTAGCAATGCGCTGGGGATGACTTTCTAACTGTTGGGCTAGGGAAAGATTGGATTTAATTTAAATTTTTCTTGAAATGGATTAATAAAGTTTACTGTAGATATAGTGTCACCAATGAGGTTATCATTTTTCTTCTTATTAATTCTCTAAAGCAACTTTTACGCCTTTTGTATTACTTGCAAAAGCAAAGTTACAATCTTTAATTGCGTTTCAAAATTACAAGTTTGTCAACTAACTTTTTTACTTACGAAAGTGTAAGTTATGCTTTATAATAATATAGAAGGTACTTATTTATAATAAAACTCTTTCCCTTCTTACTAAACAAAATAATAATAATAATATAGAAGGTACATTAATCTGTTTTATTGATGGGATGCTTGGCAAAAATATGCTTTAAAGCTGGAGGACTTGTTTCACTTAGTGTCTGAAGTATCCTTTCTGGCAATAAATCTATTAGTTAGGAGAAACACCAAGAGCAGCTAAAATAAATAAAATAAAATATAGAAAAGTGTATTTTATATTATACATCTTCTTGTAACTTATTTTAGTTTAGTTTTTTTTTTTTAATCCCTATTCGAGTTTTAGGATTTCCTCTTCCATTTTATGTTCTTGTTTTATATGGTTTTTATCAGATTTATATCCTTGGCCTGAAATAGTTGCGTGTAGTTTCAATTATTCTTAAGATGAAATGCGGTTTTACAGGCAGAAAACTCTTGGCTATCGGACTCAGTGTTGCAAATGCAACATGGTCCAAGGGCAGTTCTGTGGAGATTGTTTGTATATGAGGTATGCTCTATTCAACATTCTTTTATGTGCTTAAATGTACCATAATTAAATCCTGATAGTATGAAATACATTTTTATTGTACATGCTTACAATGTTAGAGCCTAATAAGCAATTACTGCATAACACCTGGCACAATCTCTCTATGACACCTTCCTGCTTATTGTTACCTTTATTTTTGTCTCTGAATGTCTTCGAGCATTGTCAATCAATTCTGCTAAATTTATCACTTCCTGGTGCTTCTTACCAGGTTACCAATTATGCACCTTTCTGTAATTTAAATTGATAAATCTTCTTCTTCTTCTTTTCTTCTGTTTTTTTTTTTGGTCTCCCCATCTTTGACTCTTTATATGCATTGCTACATGCTCATTCTGGTATGATTATTTTAAGAACGTAATATAGGTTTCTTATTATAGGTATTAAAACAAACCATGCTGAGCATAGGCTGTGGTGTTCACTTGAACCCGATAATGAAACTCAGACAGTTGACATTTTTGGGCTTGTTAACAAGATAGTTAGCTAGTTAACAAGGCGACTCTCACCATATGCTGGCAGATTCATTTTTAAGCCCATCTACAACTCCATTATACTCATAAGCATAGCTAGGTTTGTTGTTGTCATACATACATAGGTTGATTGGTGAGCAGTGATTGCTAGAAGAACCTCTCAAATTCTGCTTTTTATTCTTTCCATGTTAAACAATCACCAAGAGATATAATGAAAAATACATTGGAGATCATGTAAGTCTGCCACCCTTCAATCACTTGAGCACTATAAAAATATCCCAATTTTTGTAGATATAGACCCACTTGTGCTCGCATGTTTGGCTTGTGTAGACCTACTCATAAATTTATCCTTCATATTAAGGTCTTCTGATTTCTCAGCACTGTGAAGGGCGTTATTTGCATGCTGTAAATGGAGTCTTTGAGATACCTGATCACTTTTTGTGTAATGTAAAATCTGATGCCCACCTTCCCCCCCCCCCCCCCCCTTTCTCTTTTTGGCTTTATCTCTTTTCTTTTCTACAGATATGGGGAGCACGTACTTGAAGCCCGGCAAAACCCTAATTGGATTTGCCCTCCCTGTCGTGGAATCTGCAACTGCAGTTTGTGCCGGCAAGCTAAAGGATGGCCTCCCACTGGTACTCTTTATAAAAAGGTTATCTTCTCAACCATGCCTTCCCCCCCTCTCTCTCTGTGTTGAATTGGCTAAGCTCAATTTTGTCCACCCTCCAGATATCAAAATTGGGCTTCAAATCTGTTGCACACTACCTCATTCAAACTCGACGCTTACAGACAAATTTGGATAAAAATGCTGATGTTACCAAGCAAGTTTCTGCAAAGAGGTCGCTGCCATTCTCAGATGTTGAAGCAGTGTCTGAGGGATCTCTCAAGGTTGACGGTATTCACCTTGGATCATTTAAGTCTCAATCTGAAAGTGAGGATAAGTTTGAGGGTGAGAAACAGACTAGTCCAATTCCAGGTACTAACAATCAAGTTTCTGCTAGGAGGTCATTACCCTTTTCAGATATAGGAGTACAGTCTGTGAATCTGACTTCTGCAGAGGTTGAAAATGGGGTTGATGATCTCCCTGGGTTAGCAAAGCCTCAAACTGGAAACAGCACAGATGACCAATTCAAGGGAGAAAAAGAGAAGGAACCTCATTTTACAGACAAAGAACATGGTGATAGAAATAATGATTTGAAAAGTTCCTCAAAGCTAAAAAAGAAGCATGCACTCCCCATTGTACCAATCCCCAATAGTATTGCTGGAAGATTAAGGCAGAGGCGCAGAATAAGCAATGACTGTGATGATAAGCAGTTACCAGGGGTTAGTGAGAAAATTGCAGACATCAAGCAAGATGTATCAGCAAGTGGTGTAGATGAAGAGGAGGAAATGCATTCTAAAGAAAGCGTGGATGACGATAATACTATTGCATCAGAGAGAAGTCCAAAGCATAAGAAGCCTGCTCCTGCTGCTGAACCAAGCTACAGGCACAATGAGTCAGGAATGAATGGGAGAAATTTAGATATTAAGCAGTCTGAAAACAAGTCACCAGCATCATCTGCATTCGTTCCTGCCGCACAAGGTATTGCTGGAAGATTGAGGTCTAGATGCAAAACAAACTGAAAATTCCTCCTCTTTTGTCCTTTTGCTGAAACTTCTCTCTCCAAATTTTCTTCCCTTATTCCTGGAGAGGATTGAGTTCAGTATTTTTGCCTTTTCACATGTGACAGAACTGCCTAAAATTGCAAAAAAACAATGTTTTGGTAGGCTTCAGCCGATTTGCAATATTTTGGTTGTCCATGTTCTACTCTGTCTTGATGCAGTTAAACATGTAGTTTGTCAGCGACTCAGCAGCATCAACTTTTAGATTATCATCTAATTTGAGCAGCATCATTATGTATCTGTAATTCTATTGTTCTTAAATATTTGCTTGGCCTCGTTGTTGCATCACGTAGGGATAACATATATATATGATTTACAAATTGCTATATTACTTGTTACATGGGTGTTAATGAAATAGCCACTGAATAAATTTTAACAAACAGACTATTTTGCCTAAGGCATTGCCATTACTAGAAATCGAAAACAAAACAATAATGTTAATTACACCACCTTAGACATAGAAATGTGCCGAATTTTGCTACTCATTGTTTATGTCAATAGTCAATATATCCCACAAGACCTCCCTTCTCTCTTTTTTTTTTGGGTCTGAATCTCCATGCTGATGAGTTCGTTAGGCCTTTCTGGCCCATTTGTTGAGTGAACTTTAGTGGGTGTTTTTATTTTGCTTATCCTTACATTCGGCTAAGTATAACGGGCTACACAGAAAGTAACTATCAGACTCCCACCTGTCATAATTACAAACCCAATTTGTACCATGGGCCATAGCCATGGACTTTAACTCTTTTTTACTCTTGTGGGCTCATCCCTATGGACCCTATCTCATCTATCCCTTCGTGAGTGTTCAAAGGAGAAAAGGATGGAGATGGCTGGTCACTAAACTTGGAATATTCGTCTTTAATAAATTTTCCCTGTTCGCCCAAAAAAAAGAATCAACAAATCCCAGCCTTTGACCCAAAGAAACAACATCATTACCATTTTTTTCCAAGTATAAGAAAATTATACTACTACAAGTCTACATGTTCCTATCAAAAAATAAAATTCCATGTCGTTTTAGACAGTGATGTAGTGGTCATGAAGCAAACCTAAAATAAAATGTTTAAGCAGGTGTATCTGGCTGGATAAAAGTCAGCTGGCTTTTCTGTCATTGGCTCCTTCATATCATTTATCTGATTTTAGGTGACTTATTTTATTGTATTATTAGACCACAACAACTTAACAAGATAAAGTGATAAACTCTCAACATTTCTTAAATCCCTAATCCAGATAATATGATTTATTCCTTCAAATATAAAATAAAATGATCTATAATTATCAAGGAATTTTACCAACAAAACTGAATAATTGCAACTTTGGTCTTTGGATACTCAATTCTAAAGCGAACTTGAACAAGGCACCCCCATTAAAACTTCAAGACTTTTTTTACCATAAACGTAGCAACAAAGACGGACTTCTCGGTGTATATTCATGTTGGATTGTTGGTTGAGGTTGTTACTTGCCCAAAAAAATACTAATGGAAGTCAAACTTCTGGGGCATAATAACCTAATCCGAAATCATTTTTAGTAGAACTTTGGAAAGAAATAAATTGAACACCTTAAAGTGGGCCAACAAGAAAAACCTCTAAATAGAAACTGCATTGATTACCAAAAAAAAGATCACCCGACATATTTCTTTTAAGGCTAATAAATACAGATAGTTACACACTCACCATATATATATTGTCACATAGATTGAAATCATGTTTTTAAAACACGATTTTAAAGGAGAGTGCATACAAAATGTGCAGTAGCGAGCATGTAATAAGATTTTCTATTTGTTTAAATGAAGTCTCTAATCCTAACTTTAACTGAGTAATAGGTGTCTTTGTAATGTTTTTTTATTTAAGTTTATTTTTTGTTAGTTGTGAATTTTGCTGGATTAGATGTTCTCTAAACTCAATAACTCATTTTGCTGCTAAATTTAATGTAGTTTATAAAGCAAGGATTTTTTTTTTTTTTTGGGTAATAATTGCAATTTGCCTCTTCCTGTTTTGGAAGATTGTAAGCACAATTGTTGTACTGCCTTTGTTTCTGTTTAGCCTTAATGAAATGGCAGTTAAAAAAAAAAAAATAGTATGACCATGAACATCAACACCATGCCAAGGTAGCATGCGATGCAAAACATGTAGCCTAGTGATTCGAGCAAGGGTAAATCGGTCCTTTGGGGGGAAAAAAAGGTACCGTTGACTAATCATGGCCCTTGGATGCGGTCCACCCTTGTGAATTGACCAAAGGTGAAAATGTATTACAAAAAAAAAGTGGTTGACTAAGCATGATTACATTACATTGGGCTGTCTTCAGATAATTACAACTGGGGCATGATATATGTGGTACTGTGCACGTGCTCCATCATCAAACCACTTCAACCCAATAATCCATCAATTAAAATTTTCAATCTCTCAGACCAATCTATACCTTAATAATTGATATTAATAAAATAAATAATGATTTTTTTGCAAATATTCTTTTTAGTCCGAAATGATATAGGATGACTGGCATGTAAGGTATACTTCAAGAGTGTATTATAATTTTTTTAACAATTAAATTTTATTTTCTTAAATCAGTGGTAGATGCAATGACATAATCAGTAATCACATGAGTTCATAAAGCTTTAATTACAAATATTATGGTGTTTTGAGTTTTCTCTTTCACCTTATATGATTAAGAGTGATTTAAAATTAAATATGACATTATCTTCAACAAAAATTAAATGTGACCTTTCAAATTATTGGTGGTAGGGAAATAAAAGGACTGATTACAATTTTGTTATTATGGAGGGGGAGGGGGAGAAAGCCAGAAATGCACAAGGTTCTTAATTATTATTTTTTTTGAGAAGAAAGTTCTTATATAGACTAATATAACAAAAGGAAAGAACGAAAATTCACATGATTGTCTACCACTTCTTTTTTTATTTGTAATCCCTCTCTTTTGGGGGGACCTTATTTGGACGGTAGTCAATGTTTGATTGGCCCAAATTAAAAAAGTAGACTGTAATGTAAGTATAGCAGCTATTGGAGTATTGGTCATTTAGTTTTGTTTTTTAGGCAGCTTCTAGGATTTTGTGCATTTAGTCCGCCTATTGAGGAGACTCAGGAGAGGGAATCCAAGGGCTGTACCCCATAAATGTGTCCATTTTTAATTGACATTTAAGAGGAAGGAAATTAATGGCTACAAAAGTAGAGAGAAACATCTTATAATTAAGGCAGATTCGAGCTAACAACAGTTACCATCAGAGTAATTGGTAATAAATTATTTTATGAAAGTTATGACAATATTTTTATAAAATAGAAAAAAACTTTCAAAGTATTAAAATAAAGAAAAATATTAATGAATTTTTTTAGAGTATTGGTTAATAATATATTTAAAGAAAGTTTTTATGAGAAAAAAAACAAGGGCAAGGCTTGTGTCTAGTGAAATTTTTCACTAGACACGTGTCCAAGATCCAACGTGTCCAGTGAAAAATTTCACTGGACACAAGCCTTGCCCAAAAAACAATTAATATTTTGATAACTTTTTTCATTTCTCATAAGAATGGAGTTTGTCCTAAAATGGATTATTCATTAAAAAAAAAATCCCTATTAAGTTACAAATAAAAATGAAAAGAAAGAAAAGAAAAGAAAGGTTCTTACTTCTTAGTGAGGTCTATTTATATAAGCATCCAAGTATTGTTCGATTATGACACCCCTATTAAAAGGCGTTGGGTGAAGTGTGGGCTCCTTTCTCTAGAGCATGGTAAAATTTAGCATATCCTTTGTACAAATTCAATACACTGTTTAAAAAATACAGTCAGGAAAAACAAACTAAAGAGATGTTGATCCGGTACAACCATTATTAGGGGAGAATGTTTTGCTTCATAAATCATAATTATATGGAAGAAAGACTGTACATGGTAAAGACTAAAGAGTAGGGTTGGATAGTCATAGGTCATAGGACTTCATGTGTTCATATAATCTTTTATTAGGTTAAAAGTTTTTGTTGGGTAAGTAGCAAGCACAGTGGTGAAGTGAGACTTTAATTTGAAGGGACAAAACTTATACAAGTATATGACACACGTATTTATTGTGTTCATATATATATATATATATAGTATTTGAAAGTTGAATCTAATTTGAAAACTAAAAATTTACTTATTTGAAATTAAATGATATTTTAATGTAAGAAGAAAGGTGGAGTGAGACTTTAATTTGAGGGGACAGAACTTATACAAGTATATGACACACATTTATTGTGTTCATATATACAGTATTTGCAAGTTGAATCTAATTTGAAAACTAAATATTTACTCATTTGAAGTTAAATTATATTTTAATGTAAGAAGAAAACTCATAAAAACAACATATTCATAATATTAAGTGTGTGTGGCTTCAATAAATTTTTATTGTTTTTGTTACCATATACCATGAATATTTGTCTTTAAAACTTCTAGTCTTCTATTAAGAAAGCGTTTAGCTTCATTCTCCAAAAAAAAAAAAAAAGAGTTTAGCTTGAAAGCAATATTAGACACTAGAGTAGAGCTTGTTGTTTAACTCCATACTTTGTTGTTTATAAACAAAAATTTATGAAGGAGAATAAATTATTACAAAAAAAATTTGATATCCTATTATAATTTCTTTTAATAATATTTTTCTCTTAAAGATTCTTTTAATAAAATATGTTTCTTTTTATTTTTTAAAATAAAATTTGACATATAACATATATAATCTCTATATATAATTGGAATTGAACACTTAATGTCTAATTTTTATTATTTTCAAAATGCCCATAAAATATACTTTGTATTACTCATGGCGCAAGGAATATTATAAAAAAGACTATTAAGTAAATTCAAAATATATAACAAACTCAAACATGCCCGGTAAAATCCATCCACCACTAAAATTTCAATTACGTTATATATGTCTTATATAGTTTCAAAATCATTTTCATTTGTCTTAATATCTTTCGAGGCAAAAGCATAAAAAAATAATAAATAAAAACTCACCATTTAAAATGATAATTATATAGTATAAACAAAATTTTGTTGTCATATCTTATATACCATCTAATTCCAAAACCATACAAATAAAAAGGGCTTTGGAAAAAAAAAAAAAAAGATTAGTTTTGAGAATAAAAAAAGAATAATAAATTGATGGCCATGAAATTTTTTTTAAAGAAATGAAAAAAAAAAAAATTATTTGATAAGAATATAGCGTGTTTTATTCAACTCTATCAATTACCAAGCATTATGCTTTATTCACCAAAACTTTATTATTATTTTTTTTAAAGATGATTTTCATAACATAATTGGTTTCTCGTTCTTTTAGTTGTATCCAGTATCAACACCTAAATATACAGACATACTTAGCCTCCACTTTCTTTATTTTTTTTTAAAATATTTTATATCTAAAAATAGTAAACTAACTAGGAAAAATAAAGAAAATGGTAAATTTCACTAAACCCCCCAAGGTTTGGGTTAATACCAATTAGGTTCAAAACTTTTAAAAAACGACCAACTTGGTCCTTAAAAGACAATTTTATCCCTAACTCCATTTAGCACTATTCACTCTTCTCTTTCGCATCTCAAACCATCTCTTCTATTCACTATGATTACACTAACATGAGCATGGATTTGAGCACAAATCAGACTACACAGACGCACCACCTCATAGAACACAAACATACACACATACAAATTCCAAACCTTGAAACCCCCAAAAATCATCCTAGATTACCAATCATACACAGATTCATATGCATGCACTAACAAAATCACCATATTAGAGCTATTTTGAGACAAACCCTAAATCAAAAAATACTAGATCTCTCTCTTACTTACTTGCCCATGGTAAGTAAGTAAGAAGTAAAAGAAGAAGAGGAAAGTAAGCACACACCACACGAGCTAAGCTAAGCAGGTAAGTAAACCTTTGTTTCTGTTTCTTCTCTTTCTCAATTTCTCCAAACTAATTTGTAATAGTCTTTTGCAATCTTCTGATCTGATTAGGTTTGAAATCAGAGAGAAATGGCGAACATAGACATAGAGGGAATATTGAAGAAGCTCCCAAACGATGGTCGTATCCCAAAGACCAAGATCGTCTGCACTTTAGGTCCTGCATCTCATACTGTTCCCATGCTCAAAAAGCTTCTCAAGGTTGGCATGAACGTCGCCATAGCACTGATTTGAGAAGAGAGTGGAAGATGGTAGTGGAAAAAATGGGTTTCAGCCATGAAAGAGGGAGTCTTCAGCCGTCATGGGTATGGGTGAGAGAGAGAGGGAGCCGTCGTGGGTGTGGGTGAGAGAGAGAGAGAGGGAGCCAAAGGTCTGAGAGAGAGAGAGAGAGAGAGAGAGAGAGAAGGGTTTGGGACTAAGATGAGAAGGGTTTGGCTAGTTAGGGATAAAATTATCTTTTAAGGACCAAGTTGATCGTTTTTTAAAAGTCTTGGACTTAATTGGTATTAGTTCAAATCTCAGGGGAGTTTAGTGAAATTTACCCTAAAGAAAATGAACCAAAAAAAAAAAAAAAAAAAATCAATCTCAAGGTTTCAGCATTTTTTAGTTAAGAAAACAGAATCATTAAATATTATCGTTTCCATTTATAAAAAATAAAAAATAAAAAATAAAAAAAAGAATTGAAAGAGAGAGAGGACCTCGAGGTACCGATGGACCATTAGAGTAGCGCTATTTGATTTTAAGAATTTATTAAGAAATTCCCGCCCTCCCCCAACTATTTTATTTTTTTTACTTTGTACGTCGGTCGGTGAAATAAAATTAATGAGAACTCAACTAGAATTTTGGGTTTTGGCATGAAATTAGTTGTATTATAATTATCTAGCAGTAGCAAGAAAAGTGGTTGATAATATGTATATTTCTTTTAGTTTTATATATGGTTTGGAACTTTTTACAAAGACATTTGTTAGATTCTTTAAACTAAAAATTAAGTTATTATGTGGTTATAGATATCCATGCAGATTTTTATTTGGAGCCGAATAATATTTCCATAAAAAAAGACAACGGAAAAACAAGAAACAAATACAAAAAAACAGATACAAAGAAAATCTAGATGTCAAAGCAGACTTTCATAAAGTAACAGAACAAAAAATTAAAATTAGACTCTGCAACCGATATAAAAAGCTAAAATTGTTTGGTGTAGAATCTAATTAGTATATAAATACATATCAAAATTTAAATCTAACGAACATAGAAGTTTTCAGTAAATTTTTTTTTCTCGAGGATGCATAGAAGAGGGTGTAGTTCACCAAATGTACTGAAAAATTTATCTCTCGAGGTGTGAATGTTGAAGAGTACAAAAGTTCCAAAATGCCATGATATGATTAGATCTGATCAAATACTTCTGTTGCTATGGATTCTTTCTTACTCCACTTGATGCCTGATTGCTAAGGAATTGGATTAGTCAATTGATTTTTGTTGCAATTTAGTTAAATATAGAAATAAGGCCGATACCAAAAGCTGGGATTCGGCAAAAACTGGATTTTAGAAGTGTGCAAGTGCACCATATTAAGCGGGAGGGCAATCGTTCAACACATATCTTGGCCTAGCATGCCAAATATGTTTTTAGTTATGTAACTTGGATAAATGAAAATTCTAGAATAATTGAGTCTTCTTTGGCTTAATAAGATTTATTATTTTTATCTTCTTTTTAATGAAAGTTACATAATTCTTATAAAAAAAAAAAAAAACAATTTGTTACTTCGTGAAGTTTCTAACAAAAACGTTCAAAATTCAAATCTCCTCCTCATTGTAATTATCAAATTATCCACGAAAACAAAAGGGCATCTAAAATATTCCAAGAGTACAATAATAACATACTCACTCATCTCAAATATACATAATTCTACTAATTAAATTCATGATGAGACCCAGAGGCGAAGCTACATGTTAGGGTGGGCCATGGTCCTCAAAATTTTTTGAGAATATCATTATAGTATATAAAAATATTTAATATTTTAATAATTAGCCTCCAAAAATGGCCCTTCCCCCATATGAGTTAGTCTAACAATGTTCTTAAAAAAATTGTCCAATTGGTCTAGTAGTTATAGAAAATGTATTGTTTCTCAAATTCTTTTTTTTTTTAATTTGTAAAATGTGTTCTTGTATCTCTTAAAGTTTTGAGTCATTCATATTTTTGAAAATTTCATTAGTTCAATTGAAATTTTTGTACTCCCAATGGTAGACAATTTGGTAACTTATATTGAAAATGAAAATTTTAAGAATTTCACTATAGAAGATGATGAAAGATGAATTTAATTTTATGAAACATTTAACTTTAAGGATTTCACTATATTAACTTATGTGTGTATAGATATATGTGTTTGTGTATGTGTATGGAAGTTTATATAGACTAACACAAATCAGACTCCCAAACAAAAATTTATGGCTCCACGGGGATGAGATCTTACTATTAATGTGGGAGGAAAGATTAACTAATTAAGTTAATAATTTTCCCATTTACAACTACAAAACAAATGTGGAAGGAAAGATGTGTACATATAATGACATCAGAAAACTACAAAATTGAGTTTGATATCACCAAAAGGAGGGCCATCCTTAACAACCTGTCGATGTCTGGTTAATTTCAAGATAAATAATGGAGAACTAGTCTTAATAATCTTTAATTAAATTCTTATAGATGTTGACTACTTTGTCTTCTTTCCTAATAATGGACTAAAATAATGTTATTTAAAATTTTAAATTGCTAAAAAGAAAAAGAAAAGTAAAACTAAAGAATTCAACTATCACATGTGCCATTGTTTATTGTATATATATAAGGTTTTCCCTTTCTAATCTGTTGTCTTATTTTTATTTTATTATATTAAATTATATATATATATATATATATATATATATATATAAAGATTTAAAAAGATAATCTTAGTGTTGACAATGGCCCAGGAGGATAACCTAGAAGCACATATCAGTACTAGTCACATGCATGAGCAAATAACGCTTGTTAATCTCAACTCTATTTATTAATTTATCATAATTTTTTATTTTAATAATAAAATTTTGGGTTTAAGACTTCGTGTTTACATCATGTGATTCAATGTATACAAGTTGTACTGTACAATGTTGCTATTTGACTTATTATAAGTACATTCACATAGTTTATTCTGAGTAAAACTATATTAAGAATTTGTTTAAATTATCAATTATCGAAATTTTAAAGAAATTTAAGAGAAGATTTATTAAATATCTTTAAGTTATAGTCTAACGTTTCCATATAAGTATAACACATGCAAAACCATGAATAGGATTCCTTTTTCTTTTTTAATGGTTTTTCAAGATATAACATGCCTTCCTATCAATAATAATAATAATAAATAATAAATATAACATGCCTCATTCAATCAAAACTATCTCTTAAAACACCAAAATAGTTCTAAATAGAAGATAAAAATAAAAGTCAACATTAATCCTTAAAAGCGAATGTAATTATAATATTTTAAAAAAAAATTATAATTCGATTGTTACAACGTTTGAATGGCAAGGAATCGAATCTTAGTTCTCATTATAAAAAAGACTAAGCAATATTATTGAAATACAATAACTTTGGCTTATTTTAAAAAAATAAAATAAAATACACATTATAAGCACTAGGCAATACAGGCAAAACATTTTATTTGGAAAAGAGCTCTATTTTAATTAGAAAGGATATTAATTTGGGGGTATAATTGTTGCTTAAAAAATATAGAACTTTTATAGACCATAAAAAAAGGTAAAATGAATTCCACAATCTCCACAAAAATAAGTTTTGTAGGAATTGAGATCTTGTAGAGTCCTTAGGCTAACTCTATAATAGAGTTCCGAAAATCTTATTCATTCATTTTGAAATAAGTGGATTAGATTTTATTACGTCATTAATATTAATAAAAAAGGCACTGATTATCATCATTTTGATATTTATTTAAAGCATTAATGATGTGATACATTATATTATACTCATTTCAAAATGAATGAATTAAATAAATGGTGGAGTTTCCCCAAGAATTCCATACCTACACACGCATTTGAATTCTCTTGAGTTCTTTACAAGTGAAGAACTCAACCACAATACAATCCAAATCAACCCAGTGATCTTATAGTCTGCGCATCTATGTTGCCAAGAGAAGAAGAAAGATAGATACTAGATAGCACTTTTATTATTATTATTATTATTATTATTATTATTATTTTTTGAGAGAGATAGCACTTTTCTATTTCCTGACTAATTGTATGCCCGTGCATGGATTAATTAGATTTTATTTATAAAGTAAATAAAATATCGTAAGTATAAGTGAAAATCAAACAATAAAATAATTAATAAAAAATATTAAAAACCATATTATGTAAAAGAAGCCTATGTAATATCTGTTTTTCCTTTATCAAACAAAAAATTATGGTCAATGAATAAAATAATTTAAAATAGATAATGAAACTTAATTTCTTCAAAAAAATAGTTTCACTTTACTAATGCAATTTTGATTGAAATATTAATTTTAATCTTATTAGAACTTTGGTAATAAAGTTTCATATAGAGTAAAGTTAACTTAATAATATCTTAATGTGTTTATACTTTATGGTGTTGTGTGTACTATTTTATTGTAAATGTGGCATAAGGGTAAGGTATCAACTTGTAACAAACATGAATTTTAAGACCTAAATTTTATTATATAGTATATGATTTTTATTTTCATTATAGAAAGTCGAGGGAACTTATCATGTATTATCTAAATAATTATAAATACCATTTATTTAATTACTATTAAAGAGGGTTGGATGAATGTTTTTATGAATAAGAGATAATTTCATTAAAAAAAATCATTTTCATAATTTTCCATTGGCATTTTTATGCAGAAAAAAAATCCCTCAAAGAAGTCATGGCTATGTTTGTTATAGCTTACAAGTTATATATCAATGTATTTTCACCTTCAATTTATGTACAATTTTTAAAAGCTCACTTACAAAAAATGGCAACAAACCTTTCCACTATAAGCTATTGAGATGGCAGTAGACTGCTTTTCCTATTAAATATAGCTCAATTGGTAGAGTCCCACTCTAAACTTGGGTCGTTGATATTATGGGTTGGATGTCTAATTGTTTAAGCGATGATGATAGTTGGAAAATAGCTTCCTTTAAGGGGTGCTATTGCTAGACCAACATGATAAGAGCCACTAATGTGTCATAGCGCCTAGTACTCAAACATTGGCTCGAGGTATTTTCTCTACCCTTTCTTACTTTTAAAAATATGGGCACCTCGTGTCTTTGAATCTATAAAACTATACCATTAAACACTTTATTTAGAATAAGCTTAAAATTAATATGAGCTTTAGTGCACCACACCAGTTTTTATTACAAATAATGAATTGACATAAATGACTATGCTTATATTTGAAGTGGCACTCAATA
Organism: Quercus wislizeni; assembly: GCA_023055345.1. NCBI lineage: Eukaryota > Viridiplantae > Streptophyta > Magnoliopsida > Fagales > Fagaceae > Quercus > Quercus wislizeni. Next base: position 8,791,881 of record JALGQJ010000009.1, on the reverse strand, counting down.
TCTATCCGTTTTGAGAGAGAGAACGCGATGATAATAAATACAACGGTGAAGCTAGATTTTATTATTATTTTTCTTTAGGGGTCCAAATAAGTAAATTTTATGTTATTTTATTTATTTATTTATAAATTTTGCAAGAGGGAGAAAGGCATTTATTAAAACCGAGGGGGACCATGGCTCCCCCTCTCTCCACCTGTGATGACGATGACAATAAAAATAATAATAATATTGATCATTAATTAAATTAACTAGATTAAAATATGAAAATAAAAAACGATTTTAATCCGACAAAGTTTAACTGCAAAATTGGTTGTAGTTTAAAGTTACAATCTTACTCAATATCTTTTTATTAAATGTGAATTTTGACAAATTCACATTGAATTATATATTCTTCTTTAATTTCTAGAGAATTAAAGATCAATAACTATGTTATCAATAAATGATCTAAATTGCAAGTTTTTGTAATTTAAAATTATGCATAAAATATAAATTTATAAATCATATGGTAAATAATATCTAATTTGACACAAAATTTAACATGTGAATTAAGAGCATAAAGAACAAATAATTCAACGATTAGATTTTCAAAATATGTAATAATATTTATTTTATTGAATAAGGTTATAACCTTAGGCTACAACCAATTTTGTAACTAAATTTTGTCCATTTCTATATGTCATCTTTTATTCCTTCTCAAATGTAAAAACTAGTTATCAATTTTGTTACCAAACCAAGGTAACAATTTCAAGTTTGTTTGGAATCCGCTTATTTTGCTGAAATTGAAAACTTTTTACTGAAAATACTGTAAATAAATGTAAAAATTAGCTAAAATAGTACAGTGAGATCCATATATAGTACCAAAAAGTGCAGTGGGGCCCATGAATAGTAGCAAAAATAAACTGAATAGTAAAATGAGCTGACTTCTTAATTTGGAGCTAAACACACACTTCATAGTACTTTTGGTTTCGCACTTTATCTCAAAAATTCAATTACTGTAGCTTTTATTTCAACAACAATATCATATAGACCCTTAGTTTAATGAAATCAAGCAATAATAACAAGGAGAAAAATGCAATAATGAATTAATGATCATAATGAAAATATATTTAACTCATGTGATGGAATAAGCTCATATGAAATTTATAAATTAAAATACTAAAAATACTAGTAAATTTACTACAAAGAACTTATAAAAATGTAAAAGTAAATGTGTGGGTGACACATTAATAACATAAAAAATAAAATTTTGAATTACATATATATTTTTATTTTGCTTATTTGACAAAAAAATTATTAATTTATCTTAAATGGCAATATTTGCATCAACTATAACATCATTTGGTTCCAAAAAGGAAAAAGGAACTATAACATCGTTAAGATTAATAACTATGAAATCAAACTAAATTCTAATTAGTTTAATTGATAAAAACCTCTTACTATTAAATAAGAAATTCAAAATTTAAATTCCACTTATACCAAAAACTAATTATTAAAATAATTTTATAATATAAGTGACTATCATAGAGCCGACGTAGAAAACCTATGCAATCAAGGATAGAGGATCTCCTTCAAGAACTAGTATGTATATAGTTTGCCTAGTTGGACAGAAATCAGCTTTTATACAAAGCCAGCTGATTATTTGACTTTTAGGAACTACAGTGGGGCCCAATCAGAGCTGCTAATATCAGCAATTTTAAAAAAACAAAAAGAAAAATAAATTAAATATCAATTAGAAATGCGGTTGGTGGAAGTCAATGTCCTTTCTCACAGTTTGTTAAGGAAGGTTAGTGTGTAAGATTGGAGAGAGAGAGAGAGAGAGAGAGAGAGGGTCAAAGTGATAGACAGAGTGGGGTTATCATATCATATATTATCAATACCGGTATGTTTTGGATTTACTACTAACAAAGTAATTGTGCCTTTGATGCGGAGAGTTGTTTCTGCTTTGTTTGATTTTAATTATATCTTTAACAAACAGTGTCACAGAGAGAGAGAGAGAGAGAGAGAGAGAGTTAGGTCTTTGAGTTTGAGCTCTTTCATGTTTGCTGGGAGTATTTTGACTCTGCTTTCTCTCTATTCTGTGTTGGTTTTTTGAGAAAGCCCTTTTCTTTAACATTGTTTTTTTTTTTTTTTTTTTTTTTCAGTGTCTTGTGGGGTTGTGAGCTTCCTAATAAAAGTTTGAGGATCTGGGTTCTAGGATTTGACTCCTTTTACTCTCGATCTTTTTTGGGTTTTCTTCAAATTTGTTGTTTTTGTTGTCTATATGTGTGATTTTCCCAGTTCCCAAACTAATTGAATAGCATTTTTGTTGTGGGGCTCTCACTAAAAGGTGGTTAATTTTGGGTTTGGATTCTAGTTTTTCATCATCACATTTACTTGGTGTCCAAAAATAGATCTGTGAATTTTTGGGTTTTCTTTGATCTGAATTGCTTTCATGCATATGTCCATATGGAAACCCATTTCCCACTGCGCTGCTCTGCTATTGGACAAGAAGAGCAGAAAAAAATATGGGTCTGATTCTGCTTCCGAAACCAAGAAGAACTCATCGGTTCTCAGGAAATTGCAAGAGAACAAGCTCAGGGAAGCTCTTGAAGAAGCTTCTGAAGATGGGTCTCTCTTCAAATCCAAAGACATGGAGTCTGAGGCCAACCAAGAAGAGAGCTTGGGGAGGTCTCGTTCGCTTGCCAGGCTCCACGCCCAGCGTGAATTCCTCAGAGCCACTGCACTCGCTGCAGAGCGTACTTTTGAGTCTGAAGATGCCATTCCTGATCTCAATGAGTCTTTCTCAAAGTTTCTCACTATGTATCCCAAGTACAGGTCCTCAGAGAAGATTGATCTGCTGAGGTCAGAGGAGTACTCTCACTTGTCCCCAAAGGTATGCCTTGATTACTGTGGGTTTGGCTTGTTTTCTTATGTTCAAACTCTGCATTATTGGGAGTCTTCTACGTTTAGTTTATCTGAAATTACTGCAAATTTGAGTAATCATGCGTTATATGGCGGTGCGGAGAGAGGGACTGTTGAGCATGATATAAAGACTAGGATTATGGATTATTTGAACATCCCTGAGCATGAGTATGGCCTTGTTTTTACTGTGAGTAGAGGGTCTGCTTATAAATTGTTGGCCGAGTCATACCCTTTTCATACGAACAAAAAATTGTTGACAATGTTTGATTACGAGAGTCAGTCTGTGAATTGGATGGCTCAGAGTGCTAGAGAAAAAGGAGCTAAAGTGTATAGTGCATGGTACAAATGGCCAACCTTGAAATTATGCTCCACTGATTTGAGGAAGCAAATTTCTAGTAAGAAGAGGAGGAAGAAGGATTCTGCGGTGGGTCTCTTTGTGTTTCCGGTTCAGTCTAGAGTTACTGGGGCTAAGTATTCGTACCAATGGATGGCACTGGCACAACAGAATAATTGGCATGTCTTACTTGATGCTGGGTCATTGGGTCCCAAAGACATGGATTCACTTGGGTTGTCCCTATTCCGACCGGATTTCATTATCACATCATTTTACAGGGTATTTGGATATGATCCAACTGGTTTTGGATGCCTTCTGATCAAGAAATCAGTGATGGCAAGCCTTCAAAATCAATCTGGATGTACTGGGGCTGGAATGGTGAAGATTACCCCGGAATATCCTTTGTATCTGAGTGATTCTATGGACGGTTTGGAAAGATTGGCTGGAATAGAAGATGATGAAGTTGCTGGGAATGGTGAGAAAACGTCTGAAACTCGCCAGGGAACACAGCTGCCTGCCTTTTCTGGTGCATATACATCTGCCCAGGTGAGGGATGTGTTTGAGACTGAGATGGATCATGATAACAGCTCTGACAGGGATGGGACAAGCACAATATTTGAAGAAACTGAGAGTATTTCAGTTGGGGAGGTGATGAAGAGCCCAGTTTTCAGTGAAGATGAGTCATCAGACAACTCGTACTGGATTGATTTGGGTCAGAGTCCATTGGGGTCTGACAATTCAAGCCAACTAAACAAACAGAAAGTGGCCTCTCCCTTACCTCCTTTTTGGTTTACTGGCAGAAAGAACCACAAGCAGCTATCCCCAAAACTCTCCTCCAAGATATATGGTAGCCCATTATATGATGACAAGGAGGTTAGCCTCGGGCCTCATGATGACCACCATGTGCTATCATTCGATGCTGCTGTCATGTCAGTTTCCCAGGAACTGGACCGTGTCAAGGAGATCCCTGAAGAACTATTTGCAGAGACAAACCCCACTGCTGGAAATTGTGGAAAGTGTTTTGATCATGTTCATGTTCAGGAGATCCAGGAAGAACTTGCAACTAGCAAACCCCTTTCTACTGTGTCTATGTCCAAGTCTTTGGTGAATGGGGTGAATGGATCCCATGTCAACATATCAACTTCTGCCTGTCAGCATTGCAGCCAAGAGAATGGATCAACATCTGAAATTTTCCCAGAGGTGAAAGAGAGTGCCATAAGAAGAGAAACTGAAGGTGAATTTAGATTGTTGGGGAGAAGAGAAGGGAATAGGTATGCTGGTGGTAGATTTTTTGGCGTGGAAGAGAATGAACCATCAAGCAGGGAAAGGAGGGTATCCTTCAGCTTGGAAGACAATCGTAAAGAGCATCTCCAGACATTGGAGCCAGTAGAAATATCTGTAACCAGCCTGGATGATGAGGAGCAAAGCAGTGATGGTGAGTATGCTGAGGGTCAAGACTGGGACAGGAGGGAACCTGAGATAGTACCTCGACATCTTGATCACATTAATATGTTGGGTCTCAATAAAACCACCCTTAGACTGCGGTTTTTGATCAATTGGCTTGTGACCTCATTACTGCAACTAAGATTACCTGGTTCCAATGGGGATGAAGGTCCAAATCTTGTCCACATCTATGGCCCAAAAATAAAATATGAAAGAGGTGCAGCTGTGGCTTTCAATTTGAGAGACAGAAACCGGGGGCTAATCAGTCCAGAAGTTGTTCAGAAGCTGGCTGAAAGAGAAGGTATCTCTCTTGGCATTGGCTTCCTCAGTCACATAAAGATTTTAGATAGCCCAAGACAACAACGTGGTGCTTTGAATTTTGAAGATACTACCCTGTGCAGGCCAAAGGAAAATGGCAGACATGATGGAGGAAAAAGCGGATTCATACGAGTTGAGGTTGTTACTGCTTCCCTTGGCTTTCTTACTAATTTTGAGGATGTTTACAAGTTGTGGGCTTTTGTGGCAAAGTTTCTTAATCCGGCATTCTTCAAAGAGGGTGGGCTTCCAACAGTAGAAGAAGATTCTGAGACATAAGACAAAACATGACAATCTTGCTGTTCAAGTATGAGTATAGTTGTGCTTTTGGCTTTGAAAATTCTTCAGAGGAATCTACCTCAGTCACAGTGGAAAATTGAGAAGCTTCAGAAAGGAGGAAAAAACCTCTGCAAGGATGGAAGGTATTTATTTCTGAATGGCCAGATACCTGAGCCCTTTGCTCTTTCTCAGGACACAATGCATCTGGGTGAATTTGTTAATTCATGTTTGTTATAGCTCCAAGTTTTCTTTTTCTTTTTTCCAAGTTCAGGTTCTTGTAGAGTTGGCTTTAGAAATTGATATCTTCTCAGGAAGTCTTGGTGAGCTCATAGCTGAAATTTCTGGACAGAATTTCACCATGACACTACATTCTGGTTCTGCTCTATACAAAATTAGATTTATTGCTTCTGTAAAGAATTAGCTTAGTGCCTACTGTGGACTGTGGTTTGTACTAGTACTCAATGGCATGTTTATTGTTGCCTCAGGAAAAAAAAGGGTTTAGGATCCCCCACAATGCATCACAGAAAATTGGTACAAAATTGAGTTCACATAAAATCATCACTTCCATCACTTTTATTGTATTCCAATTACCACTTTTTACCTTAGCAGTTACGAAAAAATTGAGAAAATTGTTGTTTATCTAATTAACATTGACAAAAATTTCTATCAGGATCAGTTGCTTGTCTAAATTGGATTTCATGTCAAAGGCATGATTAGTGAAGTAGGTATCCTTTTCTTGACATGAAAATAAGAGATTATGTTTCTAGCGAAAAAAAACAAGAAAATAAGAAAGTTTATTATGTTACTGACGAAGTCCAATTCGACTTTTGTTTTGTTTTGTTTTTATTTTTCTTTTTTGAAGAAAAAATATATAAAAAAAAAGAAGAAGGAACAATTGGAATTGGATTAGATTTAGACCAGGCCTACTCGACCACCAAGAAAGAGTAGTGATTTGATGTTAACAGGAAATAGATATTCTTTGCATAATGCGAAGAGCATTATCAAAATGGAAAAAGTAAAAGTAACCAAAGATTGGCCTAGTTTAAATGTATGGGATCTCTTTTGTCTTTGTAATTATCATAATTGGGCCATACCCATTGAGGTTTGTTCCCATGGAAATATTATGGCGAAAGTAGAATCATTCTGTTTCTATTTTCTTTTGACCTGTGGATTCTGAGTTCTAGGGAAGCTTGAGAGGGTCCTTTCCGTGAATTTGGTAGGGTATGATAATCCAAAACCTGTTTTTTCCTATAAAAGAAATGGAAACAAGCAAAGCTAGTTGAACAAGCTTCAGTTTCAATATATTTTTCATCAGGGAAGTCTTTTATACCATCTAAAAGATTGCATTAATGTAGGAGAAAAAAGAGGGGTGTTTGACAAAATCGTTCTCAGAGAGCTTTAGTGGGGAAGTTATCTTCTAAAGTAGATTATAGTCATATACATGCTAGTTGGTGACGGTGATCCGTTGACAAACTCGAGATGAAATAAGATGCAGTTGGCTACTAAACCAATGGATTTCAATTGTCAGCATTAATGTCAGAAAATAAATACAATTATGGAAACATAAAAAAAGGGATCAAGAAGTTTCTGTAATTTAATGTCATTATCATAACATTAAAAGATAAGGACACCTTCAACTTCAAGATAAATTCTTGTGTCTTATGTATAACCCAATAAGACACGGAAACATACAGATAACAAACTTGTGATCTCAATTAAAAATTGTATGATCAAAAGTCTACATCGTGCACCTATATTGAAAGCCCTTCCTGTCTTGATACAGTTGGTTCCTTTCTCTAAAATGAACCACCAAGTTAGGCCAGATCATCCACACCACAAAAATGGCGGGCTTCTAGACCATATGACATATAGAAACCAAATGTGAATTGAATGTTGAATAAAGAATCCATGCTCTTTTAAGTCCTGATTGGATCCTGGTTGCAACTCATGGACTTTCAATTTTAAAATTTTGATCCATCAAAAGATGCCTCTCCCCTATTTCTATCATTTGTCCGGGTGACATCAACAGATTTGGTGGTAGCAAATCTAAGATTCCATCGCCTTTATAAGAAATGCGGCCTCTAATGCCGATTCCTTGCACTGCAGATACCTGTTTTCCTCCACTATGTCTGTTGTTAAATTAAGCAATATTGGACGTTTTGAATCATAAATTGTACGTTCACGAACTCGTGCAACCCATTTTGCAGCTTCCCACACACCAAATCTGAAACATGTTAAAAAAAAAAAAAAAAAATCAAAAGGCTCATTCTATCTGTTCTGTAGATCAGCTCAGCATGAAAAAAATTTGGGACTTAAACAAGCACATTTGACTGATGAAAAATACATGCAAGTAGATCTCTTTTCTTTTTTCGTTTTTTGCTTTTTGTTTTTTTTTTTACCCTGGTGGAACAAGTATATGAATATCTGTCTATTCACACTCAGGATAGAGTTATAATAGGAGCCAAAGAAGCCATAATTTAGAGACTACTACTAAATATCCGGACTGAAGTCTTCTCACTTCATGTTCTGACGCCTACCCAGTTGTAGCTTCAGAACCCCGGTTGATATAGCTTACTTCACTGTTAACCATCATACTTCCCTCATCCATCAGCTGGCATATGGTTATCTACTAACTTTGGTTCTGATCTTACTACACTTTCACAGGTTAATCAATATTGCAGAGGAAAACCTAAAACAAGATTTAAAAAATGTTACCGTGTATTGAAAGATGAGGTAACTAATACAGCTGGATAAAGAACATCCTTCTGAATATTATCGTAAGGAGAATACTTCTGTATAGCATGAAACTCATCAACATCCCCTGGGTACCCAAACTCTTCATAGTCAGCAGCCATAAGTGGTAAAATGGGGTAGAGAAGAGTGTTGCTTGGATCCAGAAATGGAACCTGAAACAGATACAGAAGTTAAGAGTGACTTACAAAGAAGAATATAACAGATGAGTCTGCTCTACCATAAGTTTTATATACTCAATATAAAAAGAGTTAGGTTTGAGTTATGTATAATGTAACTTTTTTTTTCAATATTACACCACTTCACAATGTGTTTTTGACAATTCTACAATTGGATTACATAGTCTCATTATTCCTTACATGCTTACAAAATATCAAGATGATTAGAGATTAGAACTTTAAAAAAAAAAAGGTTTAATTTCAAGTTTTTTGTACTTAAAATATATACAAAACATTAGTTTAGGGATTAAATAGTAAAATAACATCCAAAAATCACAAATTTTTGGCATGCAGGTTGAGAACAAAAAGATTGTGTAATCCAACAACGGGATTTTCAATATATTAATCCAATCAAAAGCCATTAAGTAGTGCGAAGAGCCTTGTAACAAAGAGTTATTCCAAGTGTACCCTAATCCTGACCCATATATATATATATATATATATATAAGTGCTGTCAATTGGCACTTCTTGGTGTTGGAAGGTGTTTCCAACTAAGATGTCTGTTGGACTTGGAATTTGGTTTTCGTGTAGTGAAAACATAACAAGTATTTGTCACATAAGACTGTTCTATGCGAGAACAATGAACTCCATTTAATCCAAGCATGCAGACTAAAAGCTATGAAATAAGAACAAATGCGATTCAAAAGCAGGCAGACAGATCCATGCATACCTTCAAAATTGCAGCACGAAATAAATCTGGACAACAATTGATGGCTGAAGCAACCAAAAGTCCTCCAGCACTATGACCCCAACCAGCAAGCTTGTTTTCCTGCACAATCCCTTTCTCAATAAGGAATTTGGCACAGCAAAGATAATCCCTTATGGAATTATGCTTCTTAGCACGCCTGCCATCATGATGCCACTTTTTACCCCCACCACCACCACCCCTGGAATGAATCATCCAGACCATCATAGTTAAGCAATAGGCAGTGAAACAGCACTTTGTGAAAAGTATAAGTTTTTCCATGCAGCTCAGTTCACAGAATAGCCATAGAGAAATTTAGTTATTAATATGAAACAAACCTAACATCAGCATAAGCAACAACCCAACCACGATCAAGAAGGCTTTTCAACTCACTACGCCATCGTTTGTCAAGTAATTCACCGTAAGCTCCATGCCCATGAAGTAGCCCAGGGTTTTGATTCTCTTTCTTGTGTTTGCGTGAATAAACAATAGTCAAAGGAACCACAACCCCATCGCAAGAAGAGACATCATAGTGTTCATAAGCATAGAACTCAGAGAGGTCATTCCATGAGTTATCATCTTCAGCATTGATTTCATTCATGGAATTGGAATTTATGATATTTGAGCTTTTTTCAGCAATGCTTGCAGAAGAAGCTGTTCCATACAATATTCGTGTTCTTTCATGAAGAAGATTTTGCTGTTGAATGATATTCCACTTGCCACTTGAGAGGTCATAATCAACCACAGCATCAGGCATCTGTGAAAAATTCAAGAGCATGGGTTTAATTGGATTGGGGAAGCACAGAGTCTCGTGAAAACGTGAAAAATATTTTTAAAAAATGACACCTCCTCGTCATCATCTTTTGATAGTAGGAACACTAAGCTAAAATGTGAGTTACCAAATGATATGAATTCAGTAATTCAAAGTGCAGAAGCATGCATGCTATGCCTAAAGAACCTAACCTCACAGCCTCAGCTACTAAAAACTAAAAATTGAAATCAAACAGGGGAATTTTAAGCACCAGAAAATTAAATATAAAAATAAAGCACGTGAAACTGCAGCCAAAAAAGCTCAAAATCTCCACTCAATCATTTATAAAAACATAGATCTCCAAGGCCTACCTTGAAAGCCAAATGCCTAAGATAGAGTCTGGAGAGTAAAATCATTTTGTCTGGTATAAGAGATGTAATACATTAAGAAACAAATCTGTGACTCTGATGTGCAAAACAGATGCACACAAAGACACATACATAAATACCCAAACACATCAGTCTCCTAATGACAACTGATGACAAGTAAATTGAACCTGAAAACACCATTTTCCAATTCACATCTTCTAACTACGTTTACATTAGGGTGAAATAGAGAATTCTGGGCCATTGCCACCAAATACATTTGATATCACAATAATTCATAAAGTAACATCCTCAATCAATCATCTGAAGAAAAGGACATATTTACTCACATACCACAGGTGATGAAATTGTAAAGCGCATGGTTGATGAATAGAAGTCATAATTTGGCCCAGGTGAAATTTGAGAAACATGTCTTGGAAGAGGGAGGAAATATGGGTTAAGCTCTTTCAGACGAACTGCTCCCTGCCACAAGAGTGAAAAATATTAGAATAAGAATTGTCAAGAGCATGAGATAAATATGGTCATGGTGAAAAGGTTGTTGTCAACACATGATGTGCACAAATGCCAGATTTATTTTCATGTGCCTACCTTCCCAACAGGCAATGGGAGAGTAACTGAACAAATTCTGAATTTTCTACCTCCCCTAGTAATAAGTACCAAGTGTTTATCACTGAAATCAACATCCTCAACAATCAAATCTTCGTCATCAACAAATACACTCTGCAGTAAAAAAAAACAGTGATTACCAAAAGAATAAGTTCGATCTTATCATTTATAAAAACCAGCTAAACAATATAGTACATTACTGAAAGAGTACTAACTGAGAGTAACAATCAAGACAGACAAAGAAAAATCATATGGACTTAAGGACATAACAATTGAATGCTCACGATCATACTTTAAAAAATCATCACAAGGAATAAGGGAGGCTTATAGAGCATTTAAAGGCATAGTTGACCCACTAACCTCCCATATTCTTGGACTGGAAGAAGCATCAACAAGACTACGAAGAAGATAATGATAATCAACTGATTGGCCCTCTTTGGTTGCATCTGTAAATAAATAAAGGTATCCTTGATGATGCTCAACTATGCAGTGGGCTAGACCTTGACACTCCCAAACTAATGTCATGCCAGACAATGGATCAGCTGCATTTATCAGAAATACCTAAAGCATGGTCACTATCATTATATCATCTCAATAAATTAATTTTAAAAGATCCTTAGTGTATAACAATGTGTTTTCCATAGATCACCTTTGAAGATGTAGTCGAGAATGTATTCACAGTCACAAATCGGAAATCCTTAGTATGTCTAATGTTAACATAAACATTTTCATCTGATTCTTCCAGAAGCAACACATCTTCATCAGTTGATCCAATCATGCTACAGTATATCCTGATGACAAGAGAAAAAAATGCCAACTCCAATTTTTTTAAATCCAACAGATAACAAACAAATTATAACAAAATGACATAAAAGAGAATTTTTATAATCCAACAGTCACACACCGGTATGGCCTCTTATTATTATCTGTAACAACATAGATCAATGCTTGCCCATCCTTGGCCCATGCCAAATTTGAAACACGTTCCGCCTGAGGTTTACTACATAACGAACCGGAATTCAAATTCCTTACAGACAACCTGAAGTAGTCATTATCCTTATCATACATAGTATACGCAAGAAACCGGTGATCTGGAGATACTTCTGATAACTCTTCATAAGCATAACCTGTAAATAATTGAGACTAAAATAAAATTAAAACTGTGTATTAAGTTCTTCATTTGGTTGGAACTTGGAAAATATTATAGGAATGGAATTTAAAAATGCCATTATATGCTTATAAAGCATGTGCTAGTGAACTGAAAACTAGGTAAAGTGTCTTATAATGTTTTAGTTCCTTAACAAAAATGATATTGCACCTCCAAATCTCTCGGCTTCCTGATTGTAATCAAGCAGCTTCTGCTCAATTCTCTTCCCGGAAGTAAAATCAAATCCAGCTGAAGGATATTTATGAGAAATGAACTCCTCATTCAAGTTTGCTAATCTCCTACATAGTACTGCATACTGTTTTCCTTCTTCCACTCGTCGATAGTACAACCTGTGGCAACGAAAATCCACTTCAAAATAGTAAAAATAACAAAAAAACAACACTAACATGCTGAACCAAGACACAAAAAAAACAAATCATCAAATCAAAACACCAGTTAGTTTTTGGTGCAGGCGAAAATAACTCTAAATCTCATATTCAATCCTTAAGAACTTTACCAATAGCCCACCACTACATATTTGACTCTACAATTATATTGGCTTTACCGTCCATTAAGTGAAGTCATCTACATATAAGTCAATTTTGTTAATAATATGACCGTTAAATGTCACATAAGTTCCGTCCATTGAGACACATCATTCATATAATACGAGTTGTCACCAGAATACTAGCGGAAATGATGACATATCAGCGAAGCGGAATTAAACATGAAGGGTCAACGTAAATGGTAAAAATGAAAACAAACCCCAAAAGAAAGTAAAAAAAGAAAAACACAAAAGACATGACATACCAAGGGCCCCAGCGGAGGGGAGGGGTGGAGAGGTCGAAGGCGAAGCGAGAGGCCATTTCGGATTGGAGTTTGGCTTGGAGGCGCTCTGTATCGGACATGACGGCCTCCGTGTACTTCTCTTCTTGCTCCATGTACACGTCCATGTGCCGCATCGCTACTTTGTCGCTCAGGTTCGACATCCAGCTGTACGAGTCTTCCCATGTCGAGTCGTGGAACGTGAAGCTCTGTGGCTTCCGTGGTGGCTTCGGGGGCGTCGGAGGGGCTGGTGGGGCTTGTGGCTTTTGGGGCTTGTAGTGAGCCCACCGGCGGAGGAAGCGGTGGCCGTGGTGCCGCATAGTTGGGTTGGGTGGAGTGAGTGGAGCTGAGGAGAGGGGTTTGGGAAAATGGCTTAAGGGTTTAACAGTCCATGAGAATCGACCAAAAAATGGCCCATATAATTGCGAACTAGGGCCAGGCCCAGGCCCACCTCGTTTTAAATTTTTTTGTTTGTGTTGTTGTCTTGTAGGTCATACTCAATTGGTTAACACATTTTCCTAAATAGGAGAAGGAGACTGAGACTGAGGCTGAGCCAGACCCATATGAGTATCTTGCTGGCTAGTTGCGTACAACTACTATGTAATACGCTTTAATCTATATATATATATATATATATATATATATATAACTAACCGAAGCTTCTGCTAGCTCCACTATTTTTTACGTCATCTTAAAAAAAAAAAAGCTTTTTAGCGTTTTATTATATTAGAATTTATATAGTATATTATTAATGTCATCTCTTATTTATAAGCATTTCATTTAATTATATAAGTTATTCCAACTAAAATAAAATGAAATGAAGATTTGAAATAATGTTTTAAACTACCATAAATAAATATTTAATATAAACTAAAATTAATAAAATTTTCTTTTTAAAATTTATTTTCAATAGTTTTTCTACGCATCACACGGGTTAGCGAGTAGTTTTTTTCATTCATATAGAGACATTTAGGTAGGTTCTAGTTAACTCAATTAGTAAAGTTTTTTATGGTTAAATAAAAGATTTGAGATTCAATTTTCGCTTATACCAAATACCAATTGGAGTTTTAGTCGGATGATAAAGAATTATCATTAAGAACAGACGCTATAAGTTGAAACTCTAAAAAAAAAAAAAAAGATGCTACGTCTACAACATTTTTACAACAAATCACATGTGGTTTGTTGTTATTGGTTCAAATTTGAAACTAACACTAAGATTACTTTTTTGCTCCAACAATAACAACTAGTAACAATTTGTCATTTAGGATTTGTTGTAGAAATGTTATAGACATATCATTTCTAAAAAAAAAATCAGAAGCGGATACCATAAGTTGAAACTCTAAAAAAAAAAAAAAAAAATACAAAGACATTCAAGATTTAAATCTTTATATTTAATTATTAAATTATAGAAAGAAAGAATAGTGCTTATTAAATATTGATAATATGACAAAATTCAATCTTTTTATTTCAGAATAAATAAATAGGATTTTAGAAACTTTAGTCTCACAGTTACAAACATAAACAAACTTGAGCTTGTTTAACGAGAAAATAAACTAAAATTTAATATGTATAATATTATTTGGTAATGAGTTCGAACTTGATTTGTGTTTGAATTAAAATTAAATGAAAAACTTGACTTTTAATGCTAGTCTCGCTTCATTTATCACCCTAAATTTTCACTTGGCCAAAAGAGTAAAAGGCTATTTTTGTTGAAAGTGAGAGATCTACTAAAATTGTTATCCTACAATCAAGCCTTAAATGGGCATAGGGTCAAACTTGTTTCGTATCAACCCCTATGTTGTTCATAAACAAATTTTATTTATTTGGGCGCGAATGGCTTATTAAACCAGCCTGGAAACAAGGTTTTTAGCTTTAGTTTGTGGTCACTTGTGATCTATAAATGTATGTTGAGGGAGGGGTGTGGGACTTAGGACAAAGTATACTACGTATAATTTTTATATTCATTATAGAAAGTTGAGGAAATTTTTATCCTTTGGTTTTGTATAATTTTATTTTTAAAAATAGTATCTTTTACTTTTACATTCAAATCCATTCCTTTTCTAGCGGAAAACTAGTCCCTCAAAGAAGTGCATGATTTCCCATAAATCCTCCTTCTTCCAAAAGCTCTGCAATTTATCACTTATTTTAATGAGTCAAATAAAGTTGTTTAGCGAATCAAGCAACCATTTCAAAAGGAATTAGGAAAAAAGGATCTGCTAATCCAACAAGAAGAAATTGCAATAATTCGATAAAGGAAACATATTTAAATCAAACTTGTAAGATTAAAAAGAGAAAGCAATGAAAGATTCATGGAGGGGCTTTGGTTGGACCATCAACTAATATTACGCGGTTGTCTAGTTGGATAGAAAACAGCCTTTACACAAAAGCCAGCCAGCTGATTATTTGACTTTGAGCAGCTCCACTGGTCCCACCATACCACACCATAACAAGTAATTTCTAAATTTATTTTAAAAAAAAGAAAACAAAAACAGAAGAAAATTTAAATCAAATTAAGGTTGTATTTGGATACGTTTATATTTTGTTGAAATTGAAAATTATTACTGAAAGTATTGTAAATAAAGATAAAAGTTAGTTGAAATAGTACAGTAAGATTCATAAATAGTATCAAAAAATACAATAAAACCTATAAATAATTGTAAAAATAAACTAAATAGTGAAATAATTTTAATTTTTTATTTCAATTCCCACACACACTAAGTTTTATTTATATGTAAAATTAGTATTATTTTGTATAAGAGTTTAAATACATTTTTTCAACTTTTAAATAATAGTACATATATTTTTATATATTTTTACATCATGGTATATTTTTAAAAAACACCAATAACGTTATTATAACTACTTTACCAAACGTCCCAGAATCAATTACTTACCAATTGGGTTTTTGTAGAAGTCAAATGTCCTTTCTCACCATTTTTAAGCCAATTTTGTAGAAGTAAATGAGTAGGATTGGAGAGAAGGAGAGACTGATAGAGAGTCAAAGTAATATCCAGAGTGGGGTTATCAGTAGCACTGGTATCTCTTGGATTTACTTCTAACTAATAACAAAGTAATAAATGAGCATTTGATGTGGAAAGTTTGCTACTTTATTTGCTTTTTAATTGCTCCTATATGTTGCAAGGGTTAGGTCTTTGAGCTCCTTCATTTCAGCTGCTTCGTTGGGAGTATTTTACACATACACAGAGCAAGGTTTCGTTTTCTGAGGAAACCCTTTTCCTTTTTAACATTGTTTTATTCAGTGACTGTCTTGTGGGGTTGTGAGCTTCTAGTGAAATTTTTGGGATCTGGGTTCCAGGATTTGAGCCCTTTTAGTCTATCGATCTTTCTTGGGTTTTCTTCCAATTTGTTGTCTATATGTGCGAGTGTGACCCTTCTCTCATTGCATTTCTGTTGTGGGTTTTCACTTCTCAGCCCAAAATTGTGCACTGAGGTCCTAATTTGTGTTTGGACTCTCAAATTTTTCAAATTTACTTTTTGTCCAAAATTGGATCTTTGAGTTGTTTGGGGTTTCTTTGATCTGAATTGCTTTCATGCATCTGTCTGTATGGAAACCCATTACACACTGCGCCGCTCTTATTTTAGACAAGAAGAGCGGAAGAAGAAAAGATGGGTCTGAACATTCAGGTGTTGAAACCAAGAAGAAATCATCGATTCTCAGGAAATTGCAAGAGAACAAGCTTAGGGAAGCTCTTGAAGAAGCTTCTGAAGATGGGTCTCTCTTCAAATCCAAAGACATGGAGTCTGAGACCAACCAAGAGGAGAGCTTGGGGAGGTCTCGTTCGCTTGCCAGGCTCCACGCCCAGCGTGAATTCCTCAGAGCCACTGCACTCGCTGCAGAGCGTATTTTTGAGTCTGAAGAATCTATTCCTGACCTCAGTGAGTCTTTCTCAAAGTTCCTCACTATGTATCCCAAGTACCTGTCCTCGGAGAAGATCGATCAACTGAGGTCAGAGGAGTACTCTCACTTGTCCCCAAAGGTATGCCTTGATTACTGTGGGTTTGGCTTGTTTTCTTATGTTCAAACTCTGCATTATTGGGAGTCTTCTACATTTAGTTTATCTGAAATTACTGCAAATTTGAGTAATCATGCATTATATGGTGGTGCGGAGAGAGGGACAGTTGAGCATGACATAAAGGCTAGGATTATGGATTATTTGAACATTCCTGAGCATGAGTATGGCCTTGTTTTTACTGTGAGTAGAGGGTCTGCTTATAAATTGTTGGCTGAGTCATACCCTTTTCATACGAACAAAAAATTGTTGACGATGTTTGATTATGAGAGTCAGTCTGTGAATTGGATGGGTCAGAGTGCTAGAGAGAAAGGAGCTAAAGTGTATAGTGCATGGTTCAAATGGCCAACCTTGAAATTGTGCTCCACTGATTTGAGGAAGCAAATTTCTAGTAAGAAGAGGAGAAAGAAGGATTCTGCGGTGGGTCTTTTTGTGTTTCCGGTTCAGTCTAGAGTTACTGGGGCAAAGTATTCGTATCAATGGATGGCACTAGCACAACAGAATAATTGGCATGTCTTACTAGATGCTGGGTCATTGGGTCCCAAAGATATGGATTCACTTGGATTGTCCCTATTCCGACCAGATTTTATTATCACATCATTTTACAGGGTTTTTGGGTTTGACCCAACTGGTTTTGGATGCCTTCTGATCAAGAAATCAGTAATGGCAAGCCTTCAAAGTCAATCTGGGTGTACTGGGGTTGGAATGGTGAAGATTACCCCTGAATTTCCTTTGTATCTGAGTGATTCTATGGATGGTTTGGAAAGACTGGCTGGAATAGAAGATGATGAAGTTGCAGAGAATGGTGAGAAGACGTCTGAAACTCGCCAGGGAACACAGCTGCCTGCCTTTTCTGGTGCATATACATCTGCCCAGGTGAGGGATGTGTTTGAGGCTGAGATGGATCAAGATAACAGCTCTGACAGAGATGGGACAAGCACAATATTTGAAGAAACCGAGAGTATTTCAGTTGGGGAGGTGATGAAGAGCCCAGTTTTCAGTGAAGATGAGTCATCAGACAACTCATACTGGATTGATTTGGGTCAGAGTCCCCTGGGGTCTGACAATGCAAGCCAACTAAACAAACAGAAAGTGGCCTCTCCCTTACCGCCTTTTTGGTTTAGAGGTTGGAAGAACCACAAGAGACAATCGCCAAAACTTTCTTCCAAGATATATGGCAGCCCATTATATGATGACAAGGAGGTCAACCTTGGGCCTCATGATGATGGCCATATGCTATCATTTGATGCTGCTGTCATGTCAGTTTCCCAGGAACCAGACCATGTCAAGGAGATCCCTGAAGAAGAAGAATTTGCAGAGACATACTCCACTTCACAAAATGGTGGAGAATGTTTTGATCGTGTTCATGGTCACGAGATCCAAGAAGAGCCTGCAACTAGCAAAACTGTTCCTACTGGGTCTCTGTCCAAGTCTGTGGTGAATGGATCCCATGTCAACAGATCAACTTCTGCCTGTCTGCATCGCAGCCAAGAGAATGGGTCAGCCTCTGAAATTTGCCCGGAGGTGAAAGAGAGTGCCATAAGAAGGGAAACTGAAGGTGAATATAGATTGTTGGGGAGAAGGGAAGGGAATAGATATGCTGGTGATAGATTTTTGGGCTTGGAAGAGAGTGAACCGTCAAGCCGGGAAAGGAGGGTATCCTTCAGCATGGAAGATGATCATAAAGAGCGATTGGAGCCTAGAGAAATATCTATAAATAGTCTGGATGATGAAGAGCAAAGCAGTGATGGCGATTATGCTGATGGCCAAGACTGGGACAGGAGGGAAACTGAGATAATATGCCGGCATCTTGATCACATTAATATGTTGGGTCTCAATAAAACCACTCTTAGGCTGCGGTTTTTGATCAATTGGCTTGTGACCTCGTTACTGCAACTAAGATTTCCTAGTACAGAAGGGGATGATGCCACAAATCTCGTTCACATCTATGGCCCAAAAATTAAATATGAAAGAGGTGCAGCTGTGGCTTTTAATGTGAGAGACAGAAACCGGGGGCTAATCACTCCAGAAGTTGTTCAGAAGCTGGCTGAAAGAGATGGTATCTCCCTTGGCATTGGCTTCCTTAGTCACATAAGGATTTTAGATAGCCCAAGACAACATCGTGGTGCTTTGAGTTTTGAAGATACGACCCTGTCCAGGCCAATGGAAAATGGCCGACATGATGGTGGAAAAAGCGGGTTCATACGAGTTGAGGTTGTTACTGCTTCTCTCAGCTTTCTTACAAACTTTGAGGATGTTTACAAGCTGTGGGCTTTTGTGGCAAAGTTTCTTAATCCAGCATTCATCCGCGAGGGTGGGCTTCCAACAGTAGAAGAAGGTTCTGAGACATAGGTCATACATGACAATCACTCTGTTCAAGTATGGATATAGTTGCATGCTTTTGGTATTGAAAATTCTTCAGAGGAATCTCCCTCAGTCACTGAAAGATTGTGAAGCCTAAGAAAGGTTGGAAAACCTCAGCAAGGATAGGAAGGTATTTGTTTATGAGTGGCCAGATACCTGAGCCTTTTGCTCTTTCTTAGGACACAATGCATGTGGGTGAATTTGTTTATTCATGTTTGTTATTGCTCGGAGTTATCTTCTTTCAAGTTCAGGTTCTAGTAGAGTTCGCTCTAGAAATTTACATCTTCTCAGGAAGTCTTGGTGAGCTCAGCTGAAATTTCTGGACACAGTTTCACCATCGTATAACATTCTGCTTGTGCTCTATACAAAATTAGATTTCTTGCTTCTGTAAAGAATTAGCTTATTCTGCCTACTGCAGTTTATAATACTACTCAATGTCATGCTTATTTTAGACTTCAAGAACTCCTACATGTAATCAGAGTGAAAGTTGCTACCATCCTCCATTTTGTAGCACTTAACTACCAACCAGCCACAGAGCAAGGACCTTCATTCCTCACAGAACCATTTTTTTTTTTTTTTTCAAATTGACTTTGTTGAAAATTCCTGTCTGGATCAGTTGCTTGTCTAAATTGATTTCAGGTCAAAGGCATTATTAGTAAAGTAGATGTCATTTTCTTGACTTGGAATATGAAATTTTATGTTACTGATGAAGTTCAATTCGACTTGGATTAATCTTTTTCCTTTGTTGGAGCGTATATATATATTAAAAAGAAAAAGAAAAAGAAAAAGAAAAAGGGAACAATTTGCTTTGACCAGGCATAGTCTACGGCTCTACCACCAAGAAAGATATATTTGATATGAACAGGAAGTAGATATTCTTTGCATAGTTTGAAGGGCATGATCAAACTGGAAAAAGTAAAAGTAACCAAAAGAAAAGGAAAAACAAAAAAAAGAAAAAAAAAGTAAAAGTAACGAAAGATCGGCTAATTTAAATGTATGGGATCTCTTTTCTCGTTGTAATTATCATAATTGGGCCATACCCATTGAGGTTTTGTTCCCATGGAAATATCATGGTGAAGGTAGAATCATTCCGTTTCTCTTTTCTTTTGATATGTGGATTCAGTGTTCTAGGAAGCTTGAGAATCTCTTTTTTGTGTAGTTGGTAGGGCATGGTCATTGCATTGCTTCATTACTAGTTCTAGAACCTGTGGGAAATGACTATACAAACCCTATTTTTCCTAAAAATCAAGCATAACAGGCCATCTCACACCTGTAACATGACCTAATTAGAGATGGATGAGACGGGCGTGAGGGTCTCCATATAGAACATTGTTCTTGAGGTGATAGATTTCAACAAAAATTTCAAGACAGAATCAAGACTATTATAAGATTAAGATATATACAATAATGGAAACATAATGGGATCAACAAGCTTATGGAAGTCAATAGGTCATTATCATAAGATTAGATTAAAAGATAAGGACACTTCCAACTTCAAGATAGATTGTTTTGAATTTTCATTTATTACCTATATAGGCACCGGGAAACTGTACAGATAGCAAACTGTGACCTCAAACTATTATTAATTTAAAAAAAAAAAAAATCATGATTAAAGTCTACATCGTGCACATACTATAGAAACTAGAAAGCCATTCCTGTCTTTGATACCGTTGCCTGCTTTGTCCAAAACTAGCCACAACTTCACAACCCCACTCAATGATACCTAGAATGTATAACTATTTTGTAATAAGGTGTGATATATAAAAAGTAGCCATTTTAAATTTCAAGTTTTTTTTTTTTTTTTGAAAGACTTCTACAAGTATTTTTTTAATTTTTTTTTATCTTTTTATTTCTTTAAATATTTCATTATGTTGTGGGTTTCAGTTAACTCAATTAGTAAAATCTCTGATGGTTGAATAAGAGATCTAGGGTTCAATCCCGCCTACACCAAAAACTGATTGATGTTTTAGTTTGATGATAAAGAACATAATTATTAAAAGCGGATGCTATAGGTTGAAACTTTATAAATAAATAAAAAATATCATTATATTATTTTTGGTTTAGTTTGCCTTTTGTTTGGATATAATGGTTGGATTTCTTTTTACATAATCTTGGAAATAAAGTGACTCGCTCTAACTAGCTTTTGTTTCCTAATTATTGCAAGATCTTGGAAGCTACATTTGGTGGCTACATGCTGCAAAAGGTTAGGCTACTCAATTAGAGTCAGCTGTGTTTTTTGGGTGGAAAAGAGAGTAGGGCAGAAAACTTGCACCATAGATGGTAGAAGCATGATAGCTCTATTGGGGTGGAAATTTCAAGTACAAGACTTAGTACACATGAGTTAGACTCATGCAAAAGGTTCAAAAGAAACCGACTCTTACCCTCCAAACAGCACTTCCTTAAAAGAACTCTTGTGCTTTTGCTGTCTATGGCCCACAAGGAGTCGAGCTTAATTGAATCAGGATTGTAGAAACTGTGTCATGAAACAACCATAAACAATGGGGAATTAAAAAAGAAAAAAAAAGACACCAAAACACATATAAAAAACCTAAATTAGAGTTATAAGAAAGAACTAAAATCCAGAGAGAGAGAGAGAGAGAGAGAGAGAGAGAGAGAGAGAGAGAGAGAGAGAGAGAGAGAGAGAGAGAGAGAGAGAGAGAGTACTCATATTTCTTGTGTGGAAAAATATGGATTGAATAGGAGAAATGATACTGAATTAATTCAAAATAAGATGGGGAGAAGAAGAGTCCAAAATCCAAATATAGACAAAAGGAAATTAAGGATAAAAAGATTGAAACAGTAAAGTAGAGAAGGAGGAAGGGGAAAGGTTGGAGGAAATACAACAGTAGGAATGAACTAATACGGAGAATAAATTTTTATTTTATTTTTTATGATAGAAAGAAAATGATGATATGACTACTTATGTAGTTTAACAGAAACGTAATAACAATAAATATTATAATGTTTTAAAAATGATGAAACAAAAATGATGATTTGGTTGCTGATATGACTCAACAGAAATATATTAACAATTAATGTTACGTTTCAATTATTAAATATTATAGAAATGAACCAAGTTAGGCCAAATCATCCACACCCTAACAAAGTGGGTTGCTAGGCCATACGAACATGAATAAAGAATACAGAATCCATTACTCTTGGGTCATGATTCTTGTTGCAATTGATAGATAGTTTCTATTTTAAAATTTGATTTATGAAAAGATGCATTTTCCCTATTGCTACTATTGTTTGGGATCAACAAATTCTGGTGGAAGGAAATCTAGGATTCCATCTCCGTTATAAGAAATGCAAATTGTAATGTCGAATCATTGCATTACAAATACCATTTTTCTTCCACCACATTAGTTGATGTAGGAGTTGGCTCATAGTTTGTTATTGGGCCATTAAATTGGGGGCCTTATTAGCATAGTAGAGTGGAGTAGAGTGCAATGAGCGGAATGGAATGGAGTGAAACCTATTTGAGAAATTTGTATTGGGTATGATTATTATATATAAACAT
Organism: Quercus wislizeni; assembly: GCA_023055345.1. Classification (NCBI taxonomy): domain Eukaryota; kingdom Viridiplantae; phylum Streptophyta; class Magnoliopsida; order Fagales; family Fagaceae; genus Quercus; species Quercus wislizeni. The sequence goes on along the minus strand of JALGQJ010000009.1, from coordinate 8,769,328 downwards.
TGTTGTAATCCTATCTTCTCATATATTGGATTATTTAATTAGCTGCTCACTATTGTACAAGTATATACATTGCCGAACTACATAAATTATTTGTGTTGATTTTTCTTATGCATCTCTTCTTTATTCTTTGTGTTAACAGATTATTTCACACCAATTGTTAAATTAAGCAATATTGGACTTTTTCGTTTAGATCATAAATTGTATTTCACGAACTTATGCAACCCATTTTGCAACTTCCCCACACCACAAATCTGAAATATGTCAAAAAAAATATGTTGAATGCCCCATTCTATCTTCTCAATAGATAGGCACAAAGTTCCAACGATGTTACAATTGGGTAGAGACTAGAGAGGGAGAAGTTTAGAGGAAAATTTGTGTTAGATCGGTATACATATAACTTTGATTATTTTGTCTATCTTATATGGGCTCATCTCTTTGTTGTCCAACTAGGAGTCGATTGACGAGACCCACACATGGAATCATGCAGTTTCTTGAACTGAGGTGCGTGATCCTTGCTCCACCAACCCACAATTTCCAATTTTGGGCATAAATCCTGAAATTCTAGCATTCCATCAATGTCATTATGTCCATTACGCTATGCCTCCAATAAATAGAGGAAATCAACGAAAGGTGGCTAGAAATCACCTCTATATAAACATTACTACGCACACTTTTAAGGTATGAAAGATAAACCTTGAAAGTTGAAATACTATTTTACTTAATAAAAATTGGGTTCTAGTGAGTTTTGACTTAAACATCAGAAAAACTTAATCGGGCACCACATTGGTGCCCTTTGATGGAGTGATCTTCTTTTGTAGGTCTTTGAAACATCTATTTGAATGAGTGACCCACTTAAATTTTTGCATTATCGTACATCCATACCTAATTCTTCATCGATACTTTGAAATTTTTGCATCATCATGTCTAATTCTTCATGTAAATTCTCACAAATAAGAGGATTGACATATTTGGTTTAAAATTTTTAAAAACCTAATAGCATAATTGCATTTAGAAAAAAAAAAAAAAAAGTATGCTTCAAAAAGATGCATATAACTTATTTGAAAAATGAATTCTTTTTTTAACAAATGCGAGCAATGGTTAAGATACACTTAACGCTTTATTAAATTATATTTTTATATATTTTTCAAAAAATAAAGTTAAACGGTACACATATATCCAAAAAAAACATACATAATTATAATGAATTTGTGTATGTAAGTCAATGAATCATTATCATATGTATTTTAAAAGTATATACTATAGCTTATAATTGAGTATTTATTAATCTTTAACTTATGCTAGAGAACTCGCTCATTAATGGGACTTATAAAAAATAAGCCAACTTATAAACTTGAAAATTCGGGGTCCTAATAACAGTATTCGGGTGAACTTAGGTTTGAAGAGAAATCTTTTGTTTCAATTCAGTTCGGAACTTTTAGAGGCAGTTTTACTTTATTTTCAAATATGTATGTCATTGTCATGTCAGCATACCAGGAAAGGAAAATGGGAAAGTGAAGAGGTGCCAATTTGGTAGATGAGAGTGATGATTGAGAGGGGAGTACAACCAAGAGGTGGAGTGTGTCTTATGAAGATGAGAAGTTACTTCTAGTAGCTTACGAACTACTTTGTCATGGCTTTCTCTGGTTGATGATATGTGTGTGTTATCCTTGATGTGTTCTGCTAATCTGATCATTGTATGTATCTTATGTTCAGCCTCACTTTACTTTTATAGAGATCCCTATGGACCTTGGACCCCTTTTTTACCCTTTAGTTTCTCTTTTGCTCCAGCAACCAAGCTCAGTGTGAATAAAGAAGAACCGCCTCTCCTTTTTCTTGCTCCTGTTTTCCCCGCTCTTCTTTCTTAAACTGTGCAAGCTTATCCTCTGGTTCCCTCGGTATTGGAGTCACTTTTGAGTCTTTTGACCTTCCTCTTCTGTCTTGGTTTGAAAGGGACCAACCAGCATTGCTGCTGGAGTTTAGGTTTAAACAGAAGTTGAAACTATATTAGGTTCCTTTCTTTTCTTTTGGGTAGACATGTGAGAGGGACAAGTGCGGTTGATTATGCTTAGCTATTATAGCTAGACTATCAAAGGGATTGGGCTGCTCTAATCATATTTTTATTGGATTAAATATGTTGGGCTCAGTTAACTGTCTTAGGCCCAGCCCAATTCATCCTTTATTTATTGGACCTCAAATGGAACAAATGATAGTAGGAATAAGGTTTGGTCGATTAAATGCCTGTTAAAGGCACCGACACCATTTGGATAAAATATCTTATTTGTTATTTTATATTTTTATTGCAGCTAGGCATAACATTTTTGGTTCTGGTTATTTTTTTGTACTTTGTCTGTGGTTGAGTAAATCATTATATATCGATATTAATTCATCCAAACAAAGTAGTGGGGGTTGGTTGAAGTTTGCTACGCTGCTTTAAAACCAGAACTAGAGCAATAAAAATGCCTTCTGAGAAGTATCCAGTACATGCATTTGGACTGGTAAGTGGTATCTACCAAGACCTCTTACTAATATTTTAAGGCCACTTCTAAAGAATTTTTCCCTGTAATTACTAGTGTGGTGGGACGAAAGGACTGTGTGCGTATACTTAAGGAAATAATCATATACTTCAAGGTCTGTATACCTTGTTATTAAAAAAAAAAAAAAAAATGTGGCAGCTCATTCATTACAGTACTTGCGGTTCACCATCTGAATCAACAATCAGAAAGAACTATGAATGTATGATAACTTGCATATTTATAGAGCACAACCACCCAACCTCAACACAAGCAACTACTCGTATTTACTAAAGACTATACGTGACTTTCTGAAGTTCTCGTGGCTCAAGCTGTAGTGACACTGACAGTTCAGCAGTCATGTCAAATGCTCCACATTTCTTCAAGATAATTCTCAACCATTCTCTGCTAGATGGGAAGCTTGTAAGCATATCCATCTCTGTAACTCTGTGTTTGTGATTTAATAACTTGATGCTTCTATATATACTTTGTAAAATTAATCGGGTCAAACACAAGCCAAATGGATTTTTTTTTTTTGTTGGTTTTGTACCGGGTCATTCCGGCCATACCAGGAAATACATGGGATTTAGGCCAGAAAATTCATACCGGACCCAAAAAAAAAATTTATTGGGTTTCAGATCTAATAATCTCTCAATAACTTACTAACTTGCTCTTGCTCGGGTTGCTGCTGTCGTCAACACAGTGCCGTTGTCGCCACCATTTTCGCCTATCTCCTCCTCAGCTTCTGCTGCTTCTTCTCAAACTCCACCACTTTTATTTTTTTTAATATAACTATTTATGCTTCATTTTTGCGTTCACCCAGAGTGTGAAAATGCTATTTTAGCACTCAACTGCATCAGTGATGGCAAAAGTCAAATTTTTTAATATAAATTATAAAGTGCAAAGAACTTTAAAGTTTTTAGATTAAATTTAACTTTTAGCACTTTATAATATATTATACATCAAATTTTCTATTTTTACATGCAACCTATTAAAATAAAAATAATATAAACAACTCAACTATTTTTACATGCAATCCATTAAAATAAAAATAATATAAACTAATAACCATTTAAAAAAAAAAAAAAGAGTGAGAGGTTGGGAGGAAGGAGACAAAAAAATCATTTAAAAAAAAAGAGTTGTTACTTATAGCTTAATGTTAAATTTTTTTAGATATAACATTTTTGATATAGCACATTTTTATGATTTGAGGTGCTAAAATAGCTTTTGAGTGGTTTTGCCATCTCTATTGTGATTGCTGCTAGAGCCAAGATGATAACCACAAAAAATATTATTTAAATGAAAGTTAAAGAGAGGGGGATTTTTTTTTTTTTTTTTTTGAGAAAAAAAGAGAGAGGGACTTGAGTTGTAAAAGAAAGAATAAAGGAATAAAGATAAGGTGAAAATAAAATATACATTTGAACACCCTGATGCCAATTTTGAACTTCAAAATAGAATAACAGTGGCTGCCTATTTCCTTCTCCTAATTCCTAAGATCAAAATTAATGCACCTTGTTGGAGGTGATGGCATGGCATATCTATTGGCCTTTTGCCCTTAAATATAAAATGGAGTATAACTGTATGATAGTAGAAAGGAATGAAGTTTTTTTTTTGTGGGAGGGGAAGTATCTATTTGCATTTTAATCGAATAAAGATAAAATGCAGGAAATATTTTGATTAGTATAATGGAAAGACCGAAAGAACCATTCCCCCTAACTCCAATTTAAAGTTCCAAATATGGTAATGGTGACTGGATGTGGCCATTTCCTTCTCATTCCATTCTCCTGCTGATGGTTCTCTCAAGCAACCTATTAAGAAACAGAAGCAATGTTTTTTTTGTTAAGTGATAACAGGGATTTTTAGAAAGACTTTTGAAAAAAAAAAGTTATAACAGGTTGTGTGCATTTAATACTAGCCTGCTAGATTTTATGTGCAAAGTTAATCAAAGATTCAATCTTTACAGAGGATCCCTACAAAGTTTTCAAGGAAATATGGACAAGGAATGTCAAACTTGGCATTTCTTAAGCTCCCGAGTGGTGCAGAATGGAAAGTAGAAATGACAGAACATGATGGTGAGGTTTGGTTAAAAAAGGGTTGGCAAGAATTTGCCAAGTATTATTCAGTGAAGCAAGGACACTTACTAGTCTTCAGATATGAAGGAAATTCCCACTTCCATGTACTCATATTTGATGCAAGTGCAACAGAAATAGAATATTCTCTTAATAGCTCTCATGGTGAGGAGGGCAAGCTTAATGAAGAATTTCAAGGTCCTAAGATGGAAGAAATTGAGAGTGATAGTGCCATTGAAATCCTAGGTTGGTTTCCACCATGCCCAAAAAGAAGGGATAAATCACCACTACCATGTCTTCGACCTCACAAGAAGATGAAAACTAATCCAACTGGTAAAATTGCTAGCACTTCTACTATGCAAATGCCTCATAATCAGGTATGGATCAGAGAGCCTTGTTTATACTGTTTCTCATAATCATGTTTAACTTAATTTTTCAGCAAAAGTTCTTAAAGGCATTTCTACCACTGAGCAATGCTCGAATTCTAAGGTTGTTAGAAGGATCCAGCCACTGAACAACAGCAAAATAGCTAGAGCTCTTCAGAGAGCAAGTGCCTTCAAACCTAAAGATCCATATTTCATGGTTGTCATGCAACCATCGTACTTGCATCCTAAATTGTGCTTGGTAAGCTTCCAATTTAACAGCTACTTCTTTTTTAGGAAAATTTAATAGCTACTTGATCATCACAACTTCTACAAAGTTCACTTTGCATGACAAGATACATTAAAGAGAGGAAATTTGGCAGCAATGCATTTTTTCAGAGCCACTTTTCAGTTTCTATCTTGATGGGAAAAGTAGTATTCCTTATAATCTTTTTCATCTTCTTCTTCATTTAACTTTTTTCCCTAGAGTATACCAATCGACTTTGCGAGTAGATATTTGAATAAGAAGCATGGGGATGCCATCCTTTGCATTTCTGATGGGAGAAAATGGCCTGTTAAGTATACTTGCCAAATGTTTGCTACAAAACCAAAAAGTTTCTTCAAATGTGGTTGGAGAACATTTGCAAAAGACAATAATCTGGAAGTAGGTGATGTTTGTGTCTTTGGACTGTCCGAGGGCACTAAAATGTCTTTCAAAGCAGTCATTTTCCGTGTCAATGAAGAACATTGCCTCCCACTGCCAGTGCCAGGTGAGGAATCTGCTGAATTTTTCAAATTAGTTCTCCATTAATTTGCATGACTTCATATATTCAATTTCTTTTATGTTGTGTGATCAGCTCTTGACAATGGAGTTAATCAAGTTGAACCCAAGAGAACTCTTAAATATGAATTTGAGTATCCTAGCAACCATAAAATTGGCATGTCTAGCTCCAGTTACAAATCCACAACCAAACACCTTCAACATTCTCAAGGAAATTTCACAACTGAACCTCAAGGAACACAATCTATTGACAGGAAGATCAATAAGTTAAAGAGAAACTTAAACTCACATAGTTCCATGCGAAGTTTTGAAGGTATACATTAGGACTCATTTATGTTTCTGCTTATGTTATTTGTTATTCAGGCCAAATTACTAAGCTTGGGTCAGGTTATTTACGTTCTTCTTAAATGTTGATCTCGGACAGGGGGGCTTAAGTTTTCTGCTAAAGAAGAAGGTAGAGGCATGCCTGATTCTCCTAGGTGCCCTGAATCTCACGGTTTTAGGGAGACGCAAGGACTGACTTACATTGAAAAAGCTAGAGCGCTTAAGAGAGCTTGTGCTTTCAAATCAGAAAATCCGTATTTTATGATTGTCCTGCAACCATCATACATTTATGGCAACAACAACTTGGTAAGCTTTCAATTCAAGGCATGCCGGAGAATCACAAGTTTAGTAATCTTCAATTTGAAAGTAATATGCATTAATTATCATTCTCTCTTCCTACCCCTCTTTAGGTTATACCTCTCGACTTTGCAAAGAAACATTTCAGTGAGAAGCATGAAGATGTCATCCTTCAAGCTTCAGGAAGTAAAATTTGGTCTGTCAAATACAATTTTAGAGAAGCCTATGGAAGACAAAAAGCAGAACTTTGTAGTGGTTGGAAGGCATTTGTCCGAGATAATAACTTGGAAGTAGGTGATGTTTGTGTATTTGAGTTTATAAAGGGCATTGAAATTTCACTGAAAGTTGTCATTTTCCGAGACGCTGAAGATGCAAATAGGCACGGGGATCCAGGTAAGAAATCTTTTCAATTATTAATTCAATAGCCCACTTAGCTTAAATGCATATGTATTTGAGTCAATCTAATTGAGTCCAAGACAAACTCAAAATTTAAATTTACAATTGATCATACGAGCAATAATGAACAGAAAATACTCATTGTTTTAGTTGATCTACCACAGGCAAGTTCAAACAGTGGATACACAAGGAGAGCATCAGTAAGCATGTTACTCAAAAGTCTTCATCTTCAAGGCTCTTAAGAGTTGTTGAAGCTCCCCACAAATTCACCTCAGAGAATCCCTTCTTTGAAGTCATTATAGGGTCAAGTTTTATGGAGCGTGCATTGGTAAGGTTATGAACAACATAATCTTATACTAATTCGCACGAAACACTTCTATATTATGCTCAAAAAGAATATCAACTCCCTTTAGCGCAGGAGAACACCCATTAGATTAAAAGCTACAAGTTGATAGAGTTTTCTTGCTTGAGTAGAGCCATCAATATTATTCAGATCTAGGTTAAAAAATAATAAATCATATCATGTATAACAGCAGAAAAGTAAATAATACCACGATATGATGACTCAAGAAAATCGATAAAACGAATCATTTTAAGGTAAAAACCTGGGGAGGATTTGACCTAACAATGCTCAAGATAAAGCAAATCCACTATAAGAGAATTGAAGTTTTTACAATCAAATTTAACCCTAAATCTATTGCTACCTCAAATAGTAACTTACTGACATGACCACGTGCAATCTCCGAATCCACAAACTCTTTCTCTCCTTGGATTTACTGCTACACAAGCACCCACGCTTGTGACTTTGAGATCCTACTCAAAGGTTTCGGATCACCCTTAGTTGTTGATCTTTGTAGTAGCAACTAGGTTCTACCATCGCTTGATTGTACTTGATTGTAGATCTTACTCTGGTAGACGCTTGTGTAGTTAGAAGGTACAAAATCTCTTAGATTTCACAAAGAGTAACGCATATGTCTTCCCAAAAGTCTGAAAAATGTAGCCAGGGTTTCCCTTTTATATGTGGACAAGTTAAATTGAAACCCTAAACGTTTTCGTGGGCTTAGGCCTGATTTAAAAATTTGTAGAATTTTTTTTTTTTGTGATTCTCGATTGATCGGGTCTAATTCTCGATCGATCGAGCTTGGCAGATTCTAACTCCTCTTTCTGCAGTTAGCTCGAACTTGAAGCTTGAAACATACACCTTTGAGTATTGTCTAACACATAGACTAGACATGTTTTGTTCTCGGTTTGCCAACACATACAAAATATTATTCTAACCATTTAATCCTAAATCTTTAGAACCTAACACAGTAAATTCCAGAATCATAATTTATAAAACATAAGAATTGGAAATGCAACGTCAACCATATATGTTATGATGCTCATCTACTAATCCTCTTTCAATACATAGATCATTAATCAATCAGGAAAAAGAAAATTACTATTGTTCAATGAATAATACTTTGTCTCACAGTCAAGAGTTTTGTAGCTTTGTTGCGTTGCTTGTTCTCCTTTACGAGAACCAATGTTTAAATCCCCACTTTTTGCAACAATTGAATTATATACACACATTGTCTCTCGACTGCTATACACACAAAAGTGCCCCCGGCTTTTCTAAAAAAACCCCTCCCCCTCTATTTTAGTGTTAATTTATTTATATAAAGAAAGAAAAATTGAGTAGATTTTTGGTAATGGGCTAATGGCCCCTTCATATATTATTTTTAAAATTTTTATTATTAAAAAACAGTATAAATATTCTTTAATGTATGGTTGTCTCTCCCCCTTTTTTTTTTCTTCTTTTAATATTAACTATTTTTCCATATATAACCATTGATTTTGGTATAGGTTTATAAAAACACATAAGTTAATTTCTTTATTAGAAGTTCTTTTTCCCAAAACAAACTCATTTGCATCTGCATTGAGAGAGTTAGCAATATAGGAATAAAAAGATACATTTAGCTGCCCCCTTAAGAAAAATTTCTTGTTCTGTCATTAACTATTGACTATCTGTTTTGTACAGAAAATACCGTTTAGCTTTATCAAAAGAGGTAATATTACACATAAACAGAAAGTGATGCTTCAAGTTGGGGATAAATCATGGCCGGTGAAGTTGTTGATTTATCCACATTTGTTATCAAGTCAGTTGTCTGCTGGTTGGTTTGCATTTGCAAGAGATAATGGTCTGCAAATAGGAGATGTATGTGTCTTTAAGCTAATTAAGAGTGATAAAGTTGTGCTCAAAGTTTACATTTTTAGAGGCCTCAGTTAAACGGTTAGTGTTGTGATGTAATTGTCATTTTGGGAGCTTATTTATTTTGTGGTTTTTATGTTCCTCTTGTTCTGCTCTTTGATTAAGATAGAGATGATCTTTTTGTTGTATCTTAGGGCCTCTGGCCTCTCTTTGGACTTAAATCTATTAGAAGGACATGTATTTTCGTAAATTATTTCTACCCAACAAAAAAAGTAGTGCAGACTGCAGAGTGCATAGACATTGGAACTATTGTGAAACGATGGGATTGTCCAAAGATTTTGGAATAATTGTCACTTGTGTGAGTTGGGACTGAACAGGATTTCATCTTGTGATCAAAGTATGTATCCAAAAATTTTCACCATTCAAGAATAAAATATATAATAAGATCCAAACTTACTTAATATATGAAAATCTAAATTAGTATTTATGTAGTACAATGTAATGTAAACAAAAGAAAATATGCAAAGTATTCCTTTATTAAAATTTTAACTTAATCATCAACTATTAAAATGGATCTCAAGTTTGATTTTTTTTTAAATAAAAAAAATTCCTTTAATAATTTTTAATACAAATTTTCTTTTAATTTACATTATCAAAGAGTTTGTTAGGAAAACATCTTATATTATGTTGCGAATTCTAGTTTTGAAAATATTCATGGTTGCAAAGCTAAATATTGTAGTTGGTTTCTCATCATTCACAAATAAAATAAAATTCATATAAATTATCTCATCATATGTTCAATATTCTTCTAACTAAAAATTATTTATTTTATTCAAGTAAAAAGTTTATAAAAAAAACAACACTTCAAAAAAGACTTCAAAATTACTCAGTTCAATCGCTCATCATTATGTTCTATAATATGTTAAATATTCTCTTACATGTTGTCAAGTAATTTTTATTTTTATTTTTTAATCAGTAAGTTGCTTGTGCAATGCACTGATAATTTTATGATATTTTATGTAAGACAGTTTTGGATAATGTTGTACATATATTATAAAGAAAAAATAAAATAAATTAGAGTAAAGAAACATATACATTTTGAAATATTGAAAATTAATTTAGTAGCTTCATTGTATATTTGTGGCATTCTTAAGGTAAGATTAATTTAAAAAAAAAAAAAAAACTATGAAACCAAAAATAAATGCAAAAGAGTAACAGGACCATGAAAACCAACTAATTTGTGTTATGTTCACATATTTCATACCATGAAATGAAAGTATGCCAAACTTTTTGACCGTCTTCCGTTCATTGATAGTGCAATATTTAGACATGGTGTAGACAAGTGTGTATGTATGTGTCTTATAGATGATTTAAAATTAAACCATGATAGAATATGACTTTACATTGCACACAAAATATTCTCTCTACTTATATACCCAAAACAAAAAATATCCAACCAAATTACCCAAAACACACATGTCTACTATCATTATTCAATTGAAGTACCATCACACACCCTTGGCATGATGATCACTCCATATATATAAGTGCTTGTGGTGTGTGAGGGGCAAGGGCCGGAGTTCAAGTCTCCAAGAGAGAGTTTCACACACATATACACTTAGATTAGGTTAGAGTAGAATTTCTATCTTGTATTTTTTTTTTAAATTATTCAATTGAAGTAATGAGAAAAAACAACTTTGGAGGAATATTATAGAATAGAATAAAAGTTGATATAAAATTTATCTTTCTCTTTCTCCTTAATTTTAAAACAAAATACACATTTCAAACATCCACAATTAATCACATCATTTACAAAATCCACAAATCCACAACGTCTAACCTTAACATCAAAATTGTAATTGTCGTTGTCACTCAATATAAAATGCAAGCCCTCCTTCCTTGGTTGTAGCCAACTCATATGAGTTAGAATTAGATGAGACACAATGTTAGAGCTACGTAGGTGTTGTCGAAATATTGAAGCTAAATGACATCATTTTTGGTCTATGTGTATTTGACATGGGATGTCATGAATGGATATAGTTGTATGTATATATATATATATATATATATATATAAAGGGGTAGAAGTGTGAAATGTGAAAATGGTGAATTAAAATGCAACGAGTTTTGTGTGTATGTGTGAAGGATAAAAAGTCTTGAAACATTAAACCAAAAGATACAAAAAATATTTATTTTTTAATTAGAAAATTCTTGAAACATAAAACCAAATGAAATAAAAAGTCAATATTTAATTTGTTCTTATTTCTGATGTGCCACTTGAGAATATTTCAATTCTCTCTACCTTTCAAACTCTCAAATTGTCAAATCCTTAGAGGGGAGATTAAAACTTTACACACATAATACCTTGGGTGTTCTTTGGTGTTGGGAACCACTGAACCAATTCCTAAATCTTCAAGAGGACTTGGAGTGGCCAAATAGACTTGGTCATGCAATTGGTGACTCAACTTGTGAAACCAGTGGTTAGCAATGAGAAAATATTGGAGTAATAAATTGTGAGCAAGAGTGAAAATCTCGAATACATTGTTATTTACATAGTTTGGAGAGTTTGTAAGTGAGATGTATTGCAACTATCCTTATTAGTGAAATCAATTTTGTGCTATAGTTCTTGGAGAATATTTTGCCCAATTTCTCACTCCGTAATCACTTCACGGTGTTTGGGTGCTTCTAATTGTTTTGGGATTTGCTTTTGTATTTGTGTATTTATGTACATATCAATTGGCTAATCATCATATTAACAATTGGGCTTAAATTTGTAATTAGCTTAAAATTGATATAAGCGATAATATGTATTGAGTTTACTTTTGTTATGAGACCTCCCTCGTTTTTTTTTTTTCTTGTGCTAATGTTAGCATCTAGGGCATTTAGGTTGCGTTTGGAATTAGCTTAAAAAAATAACTTTTTTTTGCTGTTTAGCTTATTTTTGCTACTACTCGTGAATCTCATTACACTTTTTGGTACTATTCATAGGCCTCATTGTACTATTTCAATTACCCTTTAGCTTTCTTTACAGTACTTTCAATAAAAAGTTTTCAATTTCAGCTACATAAGTTGTTCCTAAACAGACTCTTAGAGTACCTAAAAAACGAGATACCCTAAAGTGCTGGTTGAGATGTATATATTTCAATAGGCGATGTTTTGGGGGAAAAAATCATTGGCAATTAGAATAGGCTGAAGTGCTATATGAAAGGTTGTCTAAGAAGAAAAAAGATTGATCTTGGTCTTATAAAGTCTAATAATTAGAGCAATCAATTTTAGACGGATTGATGCGAATCTTCTTAAACATAATAGAGAATGTTTCATGGCCATGGAAAAGAATAAATATATATAAACAGCCACAAGTAGAATATATAGAGAAATTCATGAGATAATGAATGACTATTTATTGCACAAACAAATACTTCAATGATCCGTTAGCAAAAAAAAAAAAAAAAAAAACAAAAACTTCAATCAAGAAAAGAAAATTACTACAAAGGTTTTACTCTGAGTAAAACCATTTAATTCTTCTAACTGAAGTACTGTACATCTACTTCTTTATATTTTTCAGAAGTAAGGAGTTGGATTGATGCGAATGTTCTTAAACATAATAAAGAATGTTTCATGGCCATGGAAAAGAATAAATATATATAAACAACCACAAGTAGAGTATATAGAGAAATTCATGAGATAATGAATGACTATTTATCGCACAAACAAATACTTCAATGATCTGTTAGCAAAAACAAAACAAAAACTTCAATCAAGAAAAGAAAATTACTACAAAGGTTTTACTTTGAGTAAAACCATTTAATTCTTCTAACTGAAGTCTGTGCATTTACTTCTTTATATTTTTTCAAAGTAAGGAGTTGGATTTGATTTGGACCCCTCCTTTCAATGTACTCCTTTTGTTACTCATGAGCATCTACTTCGCCCACACATGAAAACAAATCGAAGCTTGAAAACGCAATCAAGGAAAGAACAGGAGGAGGCAGTGTAATACCCCAAACCCATACCAAGGATTTAGATGCACGATCTGTCTTATAAATAATCAACAATAATATAATGGAACAGAGAATAATTAAATATCCACAAAAATACTTCAAACCATCAAAATCTTTCCCATGAAATCCATAAAACAAAAACTTTAACAACAAAGTCTCCAAATACAATCTCAAAGAGCTCCACAAATGCCAAACTCACTATCCTAAGAAAATATACTAAAACAGTCCATCAATTAACATAGTTCCAAAAGAAGTCTTCAATCTATGTTTCCAATGATCTACCACCAAAAGATATTCCACTGCTCTAATCTGAAAGGGTGGAAAGAGGGGGTGAGCTGGAAGCTCAATAAGAGGCTACACAACATGAGGATGTCTTTCAAAAAAAAATAATAGTATCATTGACAAAATATAATCTTTACAAAACATTTACAAATAGCTTTAACAGTAATATAATATATTCTTTAAAACTGCCAGAAAGAAAACATTTACTATAGCATTGTAATCAGTAAATAAAATAGTAACCACTTTAATTGGCCAAAATACACTAAATAGGTAGAAACAATTTATTATAGAAATAAAAAATTTTTCCACTTACAAAGGTCAATAACAATAAAACAATAGTTTGATATGGAATACATTAAACATTAGTCAGACAAAGACATAAGCTACTAAACACTCGGTAGGTGATTCCCATAGGGAAAAATAACACTAACCTCAAAGAGGCAACACTAGCTCCAAAGAGCAAACGATAACACTGACTCCAAAGAGCAAACAATAACACTGGCTCCAAAGAGCAAACGATAACATTGCACCACACCACAATAACACTACATCGGCTGAAGACCAACACTTAACCCTGTGTTGGCAAAGGTTGCAGACTTTCTAGCTGACCATTTGAAAACATTCTTACTTTATTACAATATTGTCAATACCAATCATATATCATATAAAAAATGCTTTCTCAAAAATATCATTTTGAGTCATTCTTAGCATATATTTCAAAATAATATACAAGAAATAATAAAATTCAGGTATATATAAAGCATTGACAATGGTATAAGTTTTTGAAAACTTCACTTTTGAAATTATGTATATATAAATATATTTTTACCAAAAATATATATAAATATATACGTCTTGAGAGATGTCATGTTTTGAAGTCCACTTACATCTAGTTGCTAATACTCGTAGTTTAAATCCAAAATCAAATGGGCTCTTCCACCACACCTAAAAGTAAAGGAGTAACAAAATTATATAATTAATCCACCTCGACGTATACCATAAGGATGTAAGGGACACTTCCTAATAATTTACTAGTCTTTAAACATCGCTACAATCCTCCATAATATATTACTACTCCTTACTACTATTGTGTCTTTAAGGCTAATAGAGGTATTACCACATGTAAGGATATCATCTAATGAGAATATGCATGCTAGCGGTTCACCAAGATTTTCATCAAATCCTAATAGGTTAATATCAATACAACCATTGTCTAGTTAAGTCTCAGATTTATATTTTCCTTAAGATTTCATCTAACACTTCAACACCACCATGAAATACTATATAAGATCCAAATATGTGTATCTATAGCATGTACTGACTATTAGAAATTTAATCTAATATATATATCAACCTTTGTTAGACCAAAGGTCTGCAAATCCAACAGGTAACCAATATGATACAGCCCTCAGTACATGCTAAACATGTATATAGAAACCCAAGAAAAGTTCAATGTACCATTCAATCGAATTAATTCTATGGGACATGGACCCATTATGATATACCCTAATAATCATCCAACTTAGCCGATTAAGTATATTATCTATCTATATAAACATGCCATAATAGACTGAATGATCAAGTTCAACGTATAAAGAATTACCTCTACAGTTTTGTCCTCGTGAAGCTTAGCAATTAGGGAAATAGCAAGCCGTTGCTCTCAAAATAAATAAAAGAAAAATTCCTTTCACGTGACTGATTTAAAAAGATCTAGTATGTGTACCTCTAAAATAACACTCCAATTTAGTCTAGGAAGATCAATCCCACTCCAATTAGTACTTTTGAATAACACTCCTACTTGGGTTAGAGTTTAAGACCCACTAAAACTTAAATCAAGGTTGTTTAGATAGGCTAGAACTCTAAAGAATTCTAATAACACTTAAACTCCTAATCCAAATAGGTTTTAATCTCTTAGCCTTCTCCTTAACTGATAAGAAGACTAAAAGTTAAATACGGATAATCCACAAAAATAACTCTCATGTTACATCTTCTTTTATTTATTTTCTTTATAGTGAGTTTGGCATTTGTGGAACTCTTTGAGATTGTATTTGGAAACTCTATTGTTAAAGTTTTTGTTTAATGGATTTCATAGGAAAGATTTTGATGGTTTGAAGTATTTTTGTGGATATTTAATTACATTATGTTCCATTATATTATTGTTGGTTATTTATAAGACAGGTCGTGCATCTAAATCCTTGGTATGGGTTTGGGGTGTTACAGAGATGGTATCAAAGCCATGCCCTAGCCAAAAAGTGTGGGCCCCACACGCAAGGACGCGTGTGCCCTTAAGGAGGGTAGATTGTAGTGACCCAAAAGGTGGTCTTGCATTTCATAGAATCCCACATCGTCTAGGGAAGCACATAAGAATGTGCTTATAAGAAATGACATCACTTTAATGTGTAGAGGCCTTTTCTCCCACTCCTATGTACTTTGGGAGAGAACAAAAACCGTGAGAGGAATGGACTCCAAAACGGACAATATCTACATAGTTGGGGGGTCGTTACAGGCAGTACCAGACTTATGCTTTGATTCCATCTTCCCCTTCAGATTATTCTCTATCAACCACTTTTTTGTTTTCTCAGCAACAGTCTCTTTCTTGCTAAAGGTGTAGCTTCTGAGGTGCCTCTGCCTCCTGGAAACATAGCTCTCATGGCAGACACAACTTTTAGAGTTTACCAAAGAAGAAAGACCCTTCTCTTTCTCTTTATTAATCATGCTTACTTTTCTTTTTAAGAACTCTGTGTCTGATTCAGGCCATTGGTAAAGCTTCACAAAGCTTGTTTTTATTTGGGTTTGGGCATCTAAACAGCCTGCGGCAATGCAATTTGAGTTCATCATCCTCTTCTTCAACTTCTTCCTCCTTCAGTTCACTACTATTCTTTTGCGCTAATGCCTTCTTCAAAGAGGGTCTAGATTCTAGTCCGTGAGTTCCATGGCTATTCTTGCTCTATTTATTGTGCATGGACGACAACACCAACTAGATTAGGTTTTGAATATCCTATTCCTAGTTGAATAGAAAAGTTATACACACTAGGAGTTCGGTTAAAGAATTTCAGTTTTATGTTTTAGTTTCCTCGGAACAAAAAAGTTTTATGTTTAGTTTGCAACTTCTACATGTAATAGTATTCGACCATTGGCGGAGAACTTTCCCAAAAAAAAAAAAAAAAACACATTTATACAATTATACTCCGTACGTTCCTAAAACAAACAAACAAAAAATTACCACCCTTGTAATAATATTTTATATTTTTGTATTGGTATTTGTATTTTGTACAACTACAAAATGATAATCTAGTTGTAATAGAATCTTTGTTGTTACACTCTATCTCCAATGGCGGCGCCACATTTAGTCTAGGATGTTCCCAGGAACACCCTGACCTGAAAAAATTTTTTTATATATAATAATTTAGAATTTTTTATTTGTTTACCCTTAAAAAAAAAAAAATAGGAACACCCTCAAATAAAAAAATTATTTGTTCTACTTTCAAGCAAAAAAAAAAAAAAAAAAAAGGCCAAAAAAAATTTTGAACTAAAATCTGAAAAAAAAAAAAAAAAGTAACAAAGCAAGCCCACTAGGGAAAAAAAGCCCAACATAAAAATGAACAGATTATAGATAGTAGCAAACCCACGTATTACAAATGCAAACCCAACATATGATAGATGGTAGCAAACCCACGGATTCTCAAAAAAAAAAAAAAAAAAAAACCAATATACGTGTCCGATTCATCAAGTAAAGCAAAAATTGAAATTAGAAACCTAACCTAAAGAAAAAAAACCTCATCAGCCATCAACGACAACAACCAACGAATGGCATGAGCTCCAGAGCACATCGGTCATCAGTGATCGGGCCTTAAACTCGATTTCTAGAGCACATTAGGCATCGGAGATCGGAAATCGGAGATCGGTCCGATTGGATCGAAGATCGGTCACGCCTTAACATGCTACCCGATGGCGCCACCCCTCAGCTTAGCCTCAGGCCTCCCTGCTCCCTCAACCTCAAGGTATTTCATCTTTTTCTCTCTTTAGTCTCTTACATATACGGGTTAATGGGTTAATGGGTATGGGTTTCTCTCTTAGACTCTCTGTCTCTCTCTCTTTATCTAAAGACTGAAAGCAAATGAGAGTCTCTCTCTCTCTTTGAAACTTTATTTGAGACTTTATCTGATTGCTTAGCTTTACCTTATCATTTTATTAATATTTGCCCTTGTTTTTGGCTTTACTCGTTGGTGTTGTTACCGTTGTTGTTGTTGGTGTAGGTGAGATACAATTAATTATTTTTTAGTGTATTGTGATTTGTGATTGTGAATTTATCTGATGGGCTCTTGTGATTGGGGGCCATAGGGCTTGTCTGTTGAGTGGGGGGTAGATGGGGGTATGGGGCTGGGGTGGGATATTTGATTTGGGGGAAGTAAATGCACATGGGGTGTGTGCTAGTGCAACTAATAAACAATAATTTAATTAACCAAAAATTAATTGGGGGAAGCAACTAATAAATAATAATTAATAATTTAATTAACCAATACATTATAAAAGACAAACAAATTAAATTATGTTAGACTAAACAATAATTAATAATTTTATAATTAATGAAACAATAATATAACAAATCATAGTTTATAAAAGACAAACAAATTAATGAAACAACTAAACAATAATAATTAATAATTTCCTTTTTTATTAGATTGTGTAATTTATCATTCTTAAGGAACACCCTGAGAAAAATTTCTGGAGCTATCACTGATCTCTAGAGTTTGAAGTTTGAACAATATTTCTCCATCTTCCATCATTTATCTATAACAAAAAATAAAAATAAAAATAAACAACTTTAAAGTTTAAATTGTTATAAAATTTCATTATAAATTTTTTATGTAACATTTTCATTTTGTATGGTATTTTACTTTCAAGAAATAAAGTACTGTGTAATTTTTTTTTTTTCACATTTTTTTTCCTTTTGAAAATTTTATATTATTAGGTGGGTTATAAATATTTAAGATAGTAATCAGTATTTAGAGTGGGGACTGTAGAATGATTTTTCTTTATCATTTTTTTTTTTTATTTGTATAGTACTTTAATTTCAAGAAATCAAATACTCGGTAAATTTTTTTTTCACATTTTTTTTTATTTTGTAAATTTTATATTATTAAGTGGATTATAAATATTTAAGATAGTAATTAGTATTTAGAGTGTGGACTACGAAGTGATTTATCTTTTTTATTTTTTATTTTTTATTTTTTGGTATAGTACTTGTAGGGTCACAAATCGTAGCCCAAACCCAGGTAGAAAAGGATGTGGGCTAGGATTGACTTGGCACGACGTCGCCCATTTATATGAAAGCCATATAGAGTCTCGGGCAGGCTTTTACCTTAAGTCCCGTAACAGCGTGGTCAAATTGATCTCCTGCCTCCCCAAATCTAACAAGGGGATGAAAGACGACTACCTTATCTTGTCGGGGCCTTGAAGTGACGGCCTAGCCTGCCCAACCAAGGCTGGGAAACCAGGTGGAGCAACCTAGATTTAGGATTTCTAACTTTAGATTTAAGGAGTACTTAGATATCGTTTTAATACATTTACATTTATTTGTTTAGTTATTTCATTATTTTTTTTTTGTTGCCGAGGCTCTTAACTGTGTGATTTGTTTGCTTGACAGATAAATTTTTTACCAACCCCAAGCTTAGCCTGATCAATGTTCTAGCACTGAACTACTTGCTTAGATCGGAAATTTTTGTGAACGACGACGGGCAGCTTCGGGCAGTTCACCTTATTTTGGACTTTGAGCCAATTTCAAGGTCGTTTTTAGACGTCGGCAATTCCATCCAAGCAGGAGACCATCGTTTAGCGCGCATAGACGTATCTCGGCCAGACTTTCTCGCCCCATACGATCTTCCTCCTGTTGACCATCCTATCCCACAGGGGATACCCATTGTTGCCCAACCGTTACAAGAAGTACCCCTTGGGGAGGCCATCCTCCGAGAAGGCACAGCTTCCTCTTCCTCCCTCGAGCAAGAGATTGACAGATTCAGATTTGAAGAAGAAACAACCCTTGTATCGGAGGCCGAAGAAAGGGCGGACGAGCATTCGTGTGTGCAAACTCCTGCTCAGGTAGTAACGTACATTGCCGATACATCAGACGAGGAGGAAGAAATGGCTCCCAAGACTGGTCCTAGTCTGAAAGAACTGATACGGAATAGGAATAAGGCGCCATCCCCCCAAGAGAAAAATAAGTCGAAACAACCTGCAAATCCTCCTCCTCCTCCACCCCAAGTTCCTGCTGACCTCGGGCTAAAACCTAATCCAGATTTGAGGAGAAAAAGGCCAGTAGAGTCTGCTGAGGAGGGGGAGTTGGGGCCCATCAAAAGGAACTAAGCAGGCCAGACAAGCATAGGAACACAGGGGTAGGAGGTCCCACTCTGTGGACAGCCGAGAGGAGCCCCCACTGGCCCAAGTACGTCGGTCACCACGAATTTGGTCACCCGTACTGGAGGTTGACGGTACGCCTATCGCGATGGATGCCTCACTTAGGCACTTTCGCGGAGGTCATGCAGGCCGGATGGCTGAGGCTCTGCAACAGCCCCTCCTCCTACCCCAAGATATGGCAGCCTACAGGAGTTTCAATCATCCTGACCTCTTCCTTTCCCTAAAAAGGGACTTGGCCATGGTAAGCAATTCTATTCATTTTTCTTTCATTTTCGTTTACTTACATATATATATATATATATATATATATATATATTATTATTTTTTTAAATCTAAGCCACTTCATCACTGTGCATAATAGGTCACGCAACAAGTTTACGTGGCTGAGGAGTGGGTGAAGAATTCTCGTGAAGAGACGAGGGCTGCCCACGACGCCCGAGAGACTGCGGAGGCTCATCTGAATGCATTAAAAGATAAACAAGCACAGATGGCCGACCAAGTGAAGCAGGCTCTCCAGGATAAGGCCAGTGCCAAAGCGGGCTTAAAAACGACTGAGAGGCAAGCTGAAAGCCTTCGTAAGGAGCTACACTACTGCGAAATCAATCTGGAAATAGAAAAGCAGGCGGTGAAAGAGCTCCGCGAAGAGCTTCGCAAGGCCAGGGAAGCTGCCCAACTTCTAAAGGAGGCAGTTGAGGCCGAGAAGCAGGCTTCGTATGCTCTGGGGGTGCAAGAGACTCAGAGTAGGCTGACTGAAGAATTTTCTACCATTGCCAGGGACTACTGCGACATCACTTGGGGTAAAGCCCTTGATGCCGCTGGGGTCCCTGCTGATTCCAGCCTCAGACGACCTGAGAGCATATATTATGATTCCGATATCCAGGAGCTCCCAGGTTCTGACTCTCCTCCCCCAGAGCAACTGGCCCCAGTATCTAAAGTCCCTGCAGCAAATCAAGCCCTTCCTGCTCCTGTCGAAGTCCCAACAGATTCCCACCAAGATGCTGGTCAAGGGAAAAAAGTTGAGGCTCCCCAGGTTAAGGACAATAACCAAGAAAAGGATAAAGGCAAGGCTTCAGATACTGCCCCTTCTCAGTCCGAACGAGTTGCTGACCCCCAAGCTCCCAAGACAAAAGCTTAGGATATTAGTTTTAGTATTGCGTTTGTTTTCTACGTTTACTGTTTTCGTATTATTTTTTTTTTTAAAGACTTGTACTTTGTTCTCATTATTAATGAAGATACATTCCTTTTGTTTTACGTGTTATGACAAGTAATGGTGAATTCTTCTGCTGTCATTTCATTTTTTTTTTTACTTGTGTTATATGTATGACTAATTTGACTAAAAAGTTCTGGAAATTGGGTTAATATATGAACCGAATAAATATAACCAAACCAAACAGGAATTTTAAATCATATGCTTAAGCTTATATTTGAATACTAAAAAGGAACTTAGAACAAATGTTAACTAACCCAAATCATCTGGTCCGAGGACTCCAGTCATGATTGAGTTTAAATTTAAACATGTGGTGGGACTGGGCAAGAGTGTTAACTAACCCAAATCAGCTGGTCTGAGGACTTCAGGCATGATTGGATTTAAGTTTAAACACTTAATGGAACTGCAGGAATGTTAACTAACCCAAATCATCTGGTTCGAGGACTCATGCATGATTGGATTTAAGTTTAAACACTTCATAGAACTACAAGTGTTAACTAACCCAAATCATCTGGTCCGAGGACTCATGCATGATTGGATTTAAGTTTAAACACCTCATAGAACTGCAAGAATGTTAACTAACCCAAATCATCTGGTTCGAGGACTCATGCATGATTGGATTTAAGTTTAAACACTTCATAGAACTGCAAGTGTTAACTAATCCAAATCATTTGGTCCGAGGACTCATGCATGATTGGATTTAAGTTTAAACACTTCATAGAACTGCAAGTGTTAACTAACCCAAATCATCTAGTCCGAGGACTCATGCATGATTGGATTTAAGTTTAAACACTTCATAGAACTGCAAGTGTTAACTAACCCAAATCATCTGGTCCGAGGACTCATGCATGATTGGATTTAAGTTTAAACACTTCATAGAACTGCAAGAATATTATACACATTTCACATAAAGAACAAATATTGATCAAATACACATTTATTAATAATAATACATTTTTAAGTTATTGACATTCCAAGGGCGGGGTACTACAAGTCCGTCCAGGTCTTCTAAGAAGTATGCTCCAATACCAGCGTTGGAGGTGATATGATATGGTCTTTCCCAATTCGGCCCCAATTTTCCCCACGCTGGGTTTTTTGCCGAGCCCACAACTTTGCGTAGTACCAGGTCGCCTGGGGCCAAAGGTCTTGTTCTTACGTGGGCATCATAACCTCGCTTCAGTTTCTGCTGATAATGGGCCAATTGAACCATTGCGTTCTCTCTCTTTTCGTCAATCAGGTCTAGACCTCTTGCTAGGTGTTCATCGTTATCTTTTGGATTGAATGAACTGGTCCTCGTCGTCGGGAACCCAGACTCCAAAGGGATGACGGCTTCAGCTCCGTAAGTCATTGAAAAAGGGGTCTCTCCAGTGGACCTACGAGGCGTGGTTCTGTACGTCCAACGTACATGCGGAAGTTCTTCCACCCATTTGCCTTTTGCATCATCCAATCTTTTCTTCAATCCACTTAGTATGATTTTATTCACAGCTTCAGCTTGTCCATTCCCTTGAGGGTAGGCCGGAGTAGAGTATCTGTTAGTAATCCCCAGCTCGCCACAATAATTTCTGAACATCTTGCTATCAAACTGGAGTCCATTATCTGAGATGAGTACATGAGGAACGCCGAACCGAGTAACAATGCTTTTCCAGACGAATCTTTTCGCATCCACATCTCGGATATTGGGTAGAGGTTCTACTTCAACCCACTTTGTAAAATAATCTGTGCCGACTATGAGATATTTCTTGTTTCCCACAGCTTTAGGAAATGGTCCGACGATATCTAAGCCCCATTGAGCGAATGGCCATGGACTAGATAATGGATTGAGGACTCCCCCTGGTTGGTGTATACTCGGTGAGTACCGCTGGCATTGATCACAATTTTTGACATATTCCAAAGCTTCTCTCTGCATGTTCGGCCACCAATAACCTTGTGTAATGGCCCTATGCGCTAAGGATCTGCCTCCAGTATGACTTCCACAGATTCCTTCATGCATCTCTTCCAGGAGTAATTTGGTTTGATCAGGATGAACACATAGCAAATAAGGCCCAAAAAAGGAATGCCTATATAGCTTGCTGTCCTCCGACAGCCAATAACTAGTAGCTTTCTTTCGTATTTTGTCAGCTTCGATTTTTTCCTCGGGCAGAATATCTTCCTTTAAGAATTTCATGATAGGATCCATCCAACTTGGCCCCGTTCTCACTTGATTGATTTGAACCACGTTCACTATTGTCGAGGGTCGATGTAGGTCCTCAACAAGGATTATGCGAGGCAAGTTCTGTGCCGAGGAGGTTGCAAGCGTGGCCAAAGAGTCCGCATGCGCGTTGCCACTTCTTGGCACATGTAGCAAGCTAAAGGATTCAAATTTCATCTGCATAATCTTAACTTGGCTAAGATAACCTCGCATTCTTTCGTCCTTGGCTTCGAATTCCCCTTTTACTTGACCGACAACTAGCCTTGAGTCCGAGAAGAGTTTTATGGATTTTCCTCCCATCCTTTGGACCATAGCCATTCCCTCTAATAGAGCTTCATACTCCGCTTCGTTATTCGTAGCAGGAAAGTCTAACCTCAGAGACTTTTCAATGATAACCATCTCGGAAGACGTCAGTACTAATCCAACCCCCGCACCTTTTTGATTTGATGCTCTGTCTACATACACTTCCCATGTCGGAGGGCAATATTGGGAGATAGTACCGACCAGTTTTTCATCCTTCTCCCCCTGTGCTAGTAATTCATCCGCTTTAGGTTCGGTGAATTCTGCCACCAAGTCGGCGAGTACCTGTCCCTTCACTGAGGTGCGAGGTATGTACTTGATATGAAAAGCTCCCAGAATTGTACCCCACTTGGCTATCCTTCCTGTGTAATCTGCACTTCTAAGTATGGTCTTTAGTGGGAGTTGTGTAAGAACGATCACTGTATGTGCTTGGAAATAGTGAGGCAGCTTGCGCGTGCCAAGCACCACTGCCAGGATGGCTTTTTCCAGTGGTAGGTAACGCACTTCCGCCTCGTGTAACGATTTACTCACGTAGTACACCGGCCGCTGTATGCCGTTATCTACCCGTATCAACACCAAGCTTACTGCATAGGAGGCCACAGCAATATAGGCAAAAAGTACCTCATCTGGCTCAGGACTAGACATGACCGGCAGCCGAGCTAGATAGTCTTTGAGTTGCTGAAAGGCTACGTCACATTCCGTCGACCATTCAAAGCCCTTCCATTTTTTGATCAATAGGAAGAAAGGTCGGCACCTGTCTACCGATCGAGATATGAATCTATTCAAAGCGGCGGCCATTCCAGTTAGTTTTTGCACTTCTTTTGGGTTCCGAGGAGTTCACATATTGGTGATGACTTTAATCTGGTCAGGATTGACTTCGATTCCTCTATGAGTAACCATGTAACCCAAGAATTTGCCCGATCCTACACCAAATGAGCATTTGGAGGCGTTTAAACGAAGTTTATAGCTTCTGAGAATTTCAAAGACAACTTGAAGGTCTCCAAGGTGCTCGGACACCTTTTTGCTTTTCACCACCATATCGTCTATATAAATCTCCATATTTTTTCCTAGTAATGATTCGAACATCCTCGTCATCATTCTCTGATAGGTGGAGCCTGCATTCTTCAAGCCAAATGGCATCACTTTGTAGTGGTAATTCCCCACTGGAGTAACAAAAGCAATTTTTTCTTGATTGTCCAAGGCCAAAGGTATCTGATGATAACCTTGAAACGCGTCCAAGAAGCTCATCCGAGGATGGCCGACTGTGGCGTCTACCAGTTGATCGATTTTGGGCATGGGGAATGGATCTTTAGGGCAAGCTTTATTCAGATCTGTGAAATCAACACATACTCGCCACTTCCCACTCTTTTTCTTGACCACTACAGTGTTTGCCAACCATTCAGGATAGAAGACCTCCTTGATAGCCCCTGCCTGTTTGAGTTTCGTCACTTCCTGACGGACTGCTTCTGCATGCTCTTTAGATGGACGACGAGGGAGCTGCTTCTTGGGAGCCGTTAACGGATTAACATTCAAATGGTGACAAATGAAGTCTGGATCCACTCCTGGAGCCTCATAAGCATTCCATACAAAGACGTCGATGTTTCGTTTAAGGAACTCTACCAATTCCTCCCTCTCTTGCTGAGGTAGTTGAGATCCGACCTGAAAAAATTTCTTCGGGTCATCTCCTATTGTGACTTTCACAAGATCTTCACACTTCACCTCATCGGATACCCCACCACTAGATAACATTGGGGGTTTTAACTGCTATAATTCCTCTCTATGAGTCACAGATTCTGCTTTAGGCTTGTGTCGGATGGCTGCTATCATGCATTGTCGCGCCATGGTTTGATCACCCAGTATTTCTTTTATCTTGCTTCCGGATGGGTATTTGATCTTCTGATGCAGGGTGGAAGAGATTGCTCCTAAAGTATGAAGCCAAGGTCTAGCCATGATTGCCGTATAAGGGGAGTATGCATCTACCACTATAAAATCGACCTCCACTATCTCCGATCCGGTTTGCACTGGTAGTCTGACCTGTCCCTTCAGGATAACAACCTTCCCCTCAAAACTCACTAGGGGGGAATGGTAAGACGTCAGATCTTCAGTTTTTAAATTCAGCCCCTTGAAGAGGTCAGGATACATGATCTCGGCTGCACTGCCTTGATCCACCATCACTATCTTTACATCATAGCCTCCGATTCGGAGAGTGATCACTAAAGCATCATCCTGAGGCTGAACAGTTCCAATCTTGTCCTCGTCCGAGAATCCCATGACTAAGGACCGATTTAATTTAGCTTTCTTCGGCTCGTGGGAATCATCCTCGGGGAACAGGCAAGCCACGAACATTACTCTGGAGGGGCATGACCCCGTTCTGCCAGGCGCCGCAAAGATAACGTTGATAGTTCCAAGAGGGGGTCGTGGAGGATTCTCCCTTTCCGGTCGAGTATCCGTCTAACCACCCAAACTGTTAGAATGATGCAACAACTGTTTCAATTTACCTTCTCGGACAAGTTGGTCCAGGTGATCCCATAAACTTCTACAGTCCTGGGTAGTGTGACCATGGTCTCTATGATATTGACAATAGAGATTTCGGTTTCTCTTTTCAGGGTTTCCCATCATCTTATTGGGCCATTTGAAGAAGGGCTCGTTTTTAACCTTTTCCAGGACTTGATGCACGGGCTCTCGGAATACAGCCCCGACTACCTGATTGTTACTTGATGTCTGCTGCTCAGTATAATCCATTCTCGGCCGGTTATTATTGTATTTGTCCGGCCTAAATTCTCTCATTTCTTGAGGGATAAGCTTAGCTTTCCCCTTTCCTTATTGTTGCTGTTGTTGATCATCTTCTATCCTTTTATACTTATCCACTCTATCCATTAGCTGTCGCAAGCTGGTGACCGGTTTACCTGTCAAGGATTTTGTCAGACCATGCTCGGAGGGAAGTCCGACCTTGAAGGTTCTGATAGCAACTTCATCAAAATCCCCATCAATCTCATTGAACATTTCCCAATACCTTTCGGCATATGACTTCACAGATTCTCCTTCCCTCATGGTCATTGACAACAGAGAATCTAGGGGTTGAGGAACTCTGCTGCATGTAATAAACCGGGAACAGAATGACTGAGTAAGTTTCTTAAAGGAGTTGATGGAATTAGTCTTCAGCCCATCAAACCATCTCATTGGCAACGGTCCTAGGCTGGAGGGAAACACTCTACACAACAAAGCTTCGTCCTGAGAGTAGACCGCCATCTTTTGTTTGAATTGGCTTACGTGTTCTACAGGATCGGTACGTCCGTTGTACATGGAGAACGTAGGTTGGTGAAAACGTCTGGGAAGCTTTGCCTTTTCTATTCCCTGAGTAAAGGGGGACTTAGAAATTTGGCTCAGAGCCTTCTTCATGACCTTAGTTCCCACTCCCCTTCTAGGCGAACTTTTTCTCCTCCTCTTGTGAGAGTGTTCCTCTTCATAGGAATAGGATTCACTGGGTGGAGTTTCTAAGCATTCCCTGTAACTGTCCTCTCCTTCATCATTGGAAGAAATATCAGAACTTGAAGGGGTTTGATTTCGTTGTGCTCGATGAAGTTTCTTTTTTAAATCTTCTATTTCTCGTTGCAAATCCTTTTGATTAGCGTGCTCTTGCACCAAATGGCCCCTTCGTTGATAGCCACTTCTACCAACATGGATCGTCCGCGAGCTACCCTCTCGTTGGTTATCTACGTGATTTTCTTGTTCAAGGTCGTGGAGCTCGCCTTGTTGATTGACGTTTACTGACTCTGCATGAGGTGGACTAGTCTGCTGTGGTCCTGAACCCGCCATAACTGTTGTAAACTTCACCGGTGCTAATTCTTCCCACAGACGGCGCCAATTGTAGGGTCACAAATCGTAGCCCAAACCCAGGTAGAAAAGGATGTGGGCTCAATAAGCCCAGTACAATAAATTTGTAAGAGAGTGGGTGAAAGAATTGGGCTGATGATGGGTTTTTCAACAATTACTGGAAGCTAAGAGTTTGTCCGAGGAGAATAAAACACATAATTAAGTGATGATCTCAGGTTCGAGGAGCAAGATTTTGGGTGAATTGGTTATTTCAAGTGGTGTCCGAGGAGTAAGTTCTTGGATAAAATGGTTGTTTCCAATGGTGTTCTTCCTAATGCTACAGTAATTCTTCCTTAATGTTCTTTCCTTATATCTTCTCATCCCCCCCTTCTGGAGGGTTTACTCCATTATATAGTCCTTTTTTATTCAATCCTACCGTCCACTTGTCCACCATCTAGCTTCGTACTTGAGTTTCTGTCTCCCTTCCCACAGCTTTTTGATTTTCTGGGGGTAAAGGTGGTTGAAAACACTGTTCAGAGGTCTTCTCCACATTAATGCGGCCAGGAAAGCTGCTGTAATGCATTTAATGCGGTGGTAGCAGCTTTTTCCCTAGAAATTTCTGTGTCCTTATCCCTTCCGTGTACATTTGTAGTCTATCTTCATCGCTGGAACTTCCTGGAAGGTAGACTAGGGTAAGACGAAGCCCACTTCACTGACACATGTCAGATCCGAGGAGGATAATCCTCTCGGACCAACACCCTTGGACATTTACATGCTATACTATTAGTTATAGGGCTCCCCCATGATTTCTTCTCCTCGGACGTATTGTTAATAAAATGTGGGACTTAAGCCCGATGCAAAGGCCCAAGCTTTTGCTCCCCCACAGTACTTTACTTTCAAGAAATCAAGTATTGGATAATTTTTTTTCACTTTTTTTTTTCTTTTGTAAATATTATATTATTAGGTGGATTATTAATATTTAAGATAGTAATTAGTATTTAGAATGTGGATTGTGGAGTGATTTATTTATTTATTTTTTCCTTTTCTTTTTGTATGGTACTTTACTTTCAAGAAATCAAGTACTGGGTAATTTTTTTTTAAAATTTAATATTATTAATTAGATTATAAATATTTAAGATAGTGATTAGTATTTAGAGTGTGGACTGTGGAGTGATTTTTCTTTATTCTTTTTCTTTTTGTATGGTACTTTACTTTCAAGAAATAAAGCACTGGGAAATCTTTTTTTTCTTTTGTAAATTTTATATTATTAAATGGATTATAAATATTTAAGATAATTATTAGTATTTAGAGTGTGGACTGTGGAGTGATTTATCTTTATTTTTTATCTTTTTCTTTTTTTATGGTACTTTACTTTCATGAAATTAAGTATTAGGTAAATTGTTTTTCATTTTTTTTTCTTTTGTAAATTTTATATTATTAAGTGGATTATATATATTTAAAATAGTTATTAGTATTTAAAGTGTGGATTGTGGAATTATTTATCTTTATCTTTTTTTTTTCTTTTTGTATGGTACTTGCAAGAAATCAAGTACTTGATAATTTTTTTTTCACTTTTTTTGTAAATTTTATATTATTAAGTGGATTATAATATTTAATATAGTAATTAGTATTTAAAGTGTGGACTATGGAGTGATTTTTCTTTATTTATTTTTTCTTTTTCTATTTGTATAGTACTTTAATTTCAAGAAATAAAGTACTGGGAATTTTTTTTTCTTTTGTAAATTCTATATTACTAAGTGGATTATAAATATTTAAGATAGTTATTAGTATTTAGAGTGTGGAGTGTAGAATGATTTATCTTTATCTTTTTATATTCAAGAAATCAAGTATTGGGTAAATTTTTTTTTCACTTTTTTTTTATTTTGTAAATTTTATATTATTAAGTGGATTATAAATATTTAATATAGTAATTAATATTTAGAGTATGGACTGTGGAGTGATTTATTTTTATCTTTTTCTTTTTGTATGGTACTTTACTTTCAAGAAATCAAGTACTGGGTAATTTTTTTTTCACTTTTTTTTTTTGTAAATTTTATATTATTAAGTGGATTATAAATATTTATGGTAGTAATTAATTTTTAGAGTGTGAACTGTGGAGTGATTTATCTTTATCCTTTTGTTTTATTTTTCTTTTTGTATGGTACTTTACTTTCAAGAAATAAAAAATTGGGTAAATTTTTTTTCACTTTTTTTTTTGTTGTAAATTTTATATTATTAAGTGAATTATAAATATTTAAGATAGTAATTAGTTTTTAGAGTGTGGACCGTGGAGTGATTTATCCTTTTTTTTTTTTTTTGTATGATACTTTACTTTCAAGAAATCAAGTATTGGGTAAACTTTTTTCTTACTTTTTTTTTTCTTTTGTAAATTTTATATTATTAAGTAGATTATAAATATTTAAGATAGTAATTAGTATTTGGAGTGTGGACTGTGGAGTGATTTATCTTTATCTTTATCCTTTTCTTTTTGTATGATACTTTACTTTCCAAAAATCAAGTACAAGGTAAATTATTTTTTTCTTATTTTTTTTTCTTTTGTAAATTTTATATTATTAGGTGGATTATAAATATTTAAGATAGTAATTAGTATTTGGAGTGTGGACTGTGGAGTGATTTATCTTTATCTTTATCCTTTTCTTTTTGTATGATACTTTACTTTCCAAAAATCAAGTACAAGGTAAATTATTTTTTTCTTATTTTTTTTTTCTTTTGTAAATTTTATATTATTAGGTGGATTATAAATATTTAAGATAGTAATTAGTATTTAGAGTGTAGACTGTGGAGTGATTTATCTTTATTTTTTTTTGGTATGGTACTTTACTTTAAATAAAGTACTGGGTATAGACATCAAAATTTTATGATGTCTTTACAATCATCCGATTGTTCATGATAAAATATTTGTAATCAAATTAATCCCCAATTGATGATGTGGACGATCAACGAATGAAATCAAGCCACGTAGCAATATCAAAAAGGCATATGGCAACGTTAGAAGAAAAGATCTAGATGGAAAGTTCAGACCAAATTAAATTCATAATTAAATCTCAATAAATGCTGAGAGAAAATTCCAAATCAAATGCTATTGAATTGCCTATAAATAAAGGCTTCTCATATGAGAAAAGGAGACAGAAACAAAGAAAGAAAAACCCTACTAACACTTTGCCAAAATAGAGAGTCATCTCTAAGTCCAAAAGAGCACCCTTACTCCCTCAAAATCAAGCTCATTCCTACTTCTTCAAATCAAAGTAATTAGGGATTTTCCTTCAATTTTGTTCGAGATCAAGCCAATGGCCCTCGACTTCAAATCAAATACATCCAATCACACATCCAATTTGGAGACATCAAGGCACGATTCAAGATTAAGCTTTATAGCCCTTCAGATCGTAAAGTTCTTTGGAGATCGAATCAGAGGAGTTTTATTGTATTCTTTCATTGTAAAGAGTCATATAAAGGATTGTACTCACATATATATATATATATATATATATATATCAATATAAATTGATAATTTGTTACACTATTTCGTAATCGTGTGATATATCTTTCACGAAAATTGTGTGTACACTGGGTAATTGTTTTTTGTAAATTTTATATTATTATGTAGATAATAAATATTGAAGATAGTTATGAGTATTTAGAGTTTGGAATGTGGAGTGATTTATCTTTATCTTTTCTTTATCTTTATCTTTTTGTATGGTACTTTACTTTCAAGAAATCAAGTATTGGGTAAATTTTTTCACTTTTTCTTTTCTTTTCTAAATTTTATATTATTAAGTGGATTATAAATATTTAAGATAGTAATTATTATTTAAAATGTGTACTGTGGAGTGATTTATCTTTATCTTTTTTTTTTGTATGGTACTTTACTTTCAAGAAATCAAATACTGGGTAAATTTTTTTTTCACTTTTTTTTCTTTTATAAATTGAACATTATTAAGTGGATTATAAATATTAAGATAGTAATTAGTATTTAGAGTGTGGATTGTGGAGTGATTTTTTTTTTTTTTGTATGGTACTTTACTTTCAAGAAATAAAGTACTGTGAATTTTTTTTTTTGGGTAAATTTTATATTATTAAGTGGATTATAAATATTTAAGATAGTCATTAGTATTTAAAGTGTGGACTGTGGAATGATTTATCTTTATCTTTTTTTTTTTTTTTTTTTGTATGGTACTTTACTTTCAAGAAATCAAGTACTGAATAATTTTTTTTTTCATTTGTAAATTTTATATTATTAAGTGGATTATAAATATTTAAAATAGTAATTAGTATTTAGAATGTGAACTGTTAGAGTAATTTTTCTTTATCTTTTTTTTTTTGTATGATACTTTACTTTCAAGAAATAAAGTACTAGGAATTTTTTTTTTTGGGTAAATTTTATATTATTAAGCATATTATAAATATTAAAGATTGTTATTAGTATTTAGAGTGTAGACTGTGGAATGATTTATCTTTTTCTTTTTGTATGGTACTTTACTTTCAATAAATCTAGTACAGGGTAAACTTTTTTCTCACTTTTTTTTTTCTTTTGTAAATTTTATATTGTTAAGTAGATTATAAATATTTAAGATAGTAATTAGTATTTGGAGTGTAGACTGTGGAGTGATTTATCTTTTTCTTTTTCTTTTTCTTTTTGTATGATACTTTATTTTTTCCAGAAATCAAGTACAGGGTAAATTATTATTTTTTTCTCTTTTTTATTATGTAAATTTTATATTATTAGGTGGATTATAAATATTTAAGATAGTAATTAGTATTTAGAGTGTGGACTGTGGAGTGATTTATTTTTATCTTTTTTTTTTTCCTTTTCTTTTTGTATGGTACTTTCAAGAAATAAAGTACTGGGTAATTTTTTTTTTTTTGTAAATTTTATATTATTAAGTGGATAATAGATAGTTATTAGTATTTAGAGTTTGAATTGTGGAGTGATTTATCTTTATCTTTTTTTTTTTTTTTTTTTGTATAGTACTTTACTTTCAAGAAATCAAGTATTGGGTAAATTTTTTTTTTCACTTTTTTTTCTTTTGTAAATTTTATATTATTAAGTGGATTATAAATATTTAAGATATTAATTATTATTTAAAGTGTGGACGGTGGAGTGATTTATTTTTATCTTTTTCTTTTTGTATGGTACTTTACTTTCTAGAAATAAAGTACTGGGTATTTTTTTTTTCACCTTTTTTTTTACTTTTTTTTTTCTTTTGTAAAATTTATATTATTAAGTGGATTATAAATATTTAAGATAACAATTATTATTTAGAGTGTGGACACTATAAAAAAACTTGATTTTTAGCAGTGGTTGTAACCACTGCTAAAACTATTAAAAACTGCTGCTAAAAGTTAGATAAGTCTATACCAGTGATTTTCTAAACCCCTGCTACAACTTGAATAATCGTTGTTAAGTTCCCGTTGCTATAGGTCACTATAGGTTATATCATCGGTTTTAGGAATCACTGGTATAGAAAACATCTTTGAACTGCTGCTAGAGAATTAAAAATTGCTAGTACACACAACCTTACCTTTTGAAATTAATTATTTATACCAACAGTTATGTAATTGCTGCTATAGATTCTTTAGTAATAGTTCTATGAACTGTTGCTAGAGAATCAAAAACTACTAGTACACACGACCCTTCCTTTTGGAATTAATTATTTGTACCAACGGTTATGTAATTGCTGCTATAGATTATTTAGTAGCAATTCATAGAATTGTTGCTAGAGAATTAAAAAACCGCTAGTACATATGGCCTTCCTTTTGGAATTAATTATTTATACTAGCGGTTATGTAACTGATGCTATAGATTCTTTAGTAGCAGTTCTATAAATCGTTGCCAAACAAAATTAAAAATGTTAGTATTCCTTTCCCTTATTTCTAGCATGAATTTATTTTTAACATCGGTTTTGTGAATTACTACTAGATATTCTTTAACAATAGTTTTATACAACACTTCTATAAAATAAAATAAAAACCGCTAGTTGTCCCATTCTTACACTTTGCTATAAATTAGTTATTGCAACAAAAAACAACCGCCACTATAGGTTCCATGTAGGAGCAGTTATAAAAACCATTGCCGAAGGTATAAACATTATTGAATATTACAAAAATATTTTTTAATTTAAATTTTCCCTGAAAATTAGTATTATAACATGTTTGGAATGTTATTAAAATGGGGAAATTTCACAGTGCCCACCTGTGGTTTAAAAATTGTCACTTAACCCACTTGAGGTGGCCTCCGTTAGACCCCCGTTACCCACCTCTGCCATTTCCGTTAAAAAATCCTCTTTACTATATAAGTCAAAATTAGTACTCAAAAAGAACCCTAAAAAAAGGAACGAGCTCTCTCCCTCTCTCTACCTTAGAACCCCAAAACCATTTCCTCTATATCAACTTGATCTTCGGCCTTGGACTTGGAATCTAATTATGAAATTGCCCCCACTGCTGATTTCATCTACTCCCGCAACTTCACCAAAGTCGCTTTACAGGTAACGCTGAATAAACCACCCAAAAAAAAAAAAAAAATAATAAAATGAAACTTCCTAAAACCCTAGAAATTATCTCTCTTTTTTTAATCCTCTGTTTGGTTTTCGAGAAAACCAAAAGGAAAATATAATTTTCTTGTGTTAATGGAAGTGGAAACAATTTACTGAACAAAAGGAAAAAATAATAATAATAATAACAGAAGCTTTTAGAGAGATTGCTGAAATTCAGTGTCTTTATTCTCTGATTGGTTGCTTAGAAACTGAAGGAAAGGAAAATAGAAAGTTAGTGTGTGTCAGTGAGAATTTAAGTTTGATTAGTTTGCTAGTTTTGGTCACTTTCTTCAAAGATTCTAGGGAGATTTTGGAAATTCTATTTCCTTATTCTCTGTTTGTTTCCCAAGAAAATGAAGGAAAAGGAATAAAAGGTTACTGTGTCAATGAAATTTAAATGTGATTAGTTTACTTGCTTCAGTTGATTTCGAAGAGATTATTGAAATTCTGTTTCTTCATTCTCTGTTTGTTTGCTGAGAAACTGAAGAAAAGGAAAAATTTGTTTGTTTCTTCATTCTCTGTTTGTTTCTTCAGCGCCGTCACCAACACAGCAGTACTCCACTTGCTGAAGCTCCTGGATCGGCTCAGAGTGGCACTGTTTTGAACAGAGTTGGGTTTGCTGTTGGATCTATGGCTGTAGCAGTATTAACCCATTAACCCACAAATCCATTAAACCCAAAAAATTTGAATAGATTGCTGGGTTTGTTTTTACAGTTTTTTTTTTTACTTGCAAATCTGGGTTTCTTTTAGAGAACCCAGCAAAAGAAAGAGGGTTAGAGTTTTATTTTGTGATCGTTCTATGAAGAATTATGTAGTCAATTTTTGGATTTAGCAGTGGAAGGCTAGCGAATCTGTGGGTGTATGTTCACATGGATTTGTGGCTTTGTTTGTGACTGTAGATGTATTGGTTTTCTTTTATGTTTTATGTGAAGAAGAAGAAGGAGAGAAAAGAGGAGAGAGACATAAATATAATGAAAAAGACACATTTACCCCTATTTTTAATGGTGAAAAGGGAAAGGTGGGTAACAGGGGTCTAACGGAGGTCACCTCAGGTGGGTTAAGTGACAAATTTTAAACCACGAGTGGGCACTGTTAAAACGGGCCAAATCACAAGTGGGTAAAGTGCAATTTCCCCTATTAAAATCCATAATTTCAAAACTCAAAGTAATAAAATAATTGTATCTTATAGATGATTTAAAATTAAATCGTGGTAAAATATGGTTTTACATTGCGCACCAAATATTCTCTTTACTTATATACCCAAAACAAAAACTATCCAAACCTAAATCATATTTAAACCCCTAATTTTGAAAGGAAAAAAGAAAAAAAATTACCTGTAAGGGTTTTGGCATCCTGATGGTAGTGGGAAGCTTGTATAACAGAGGTTGTGACCCCTTAGATTCCTCTTTCTCTCTCTTTCAATTGTTTTGTAAGCCTCAGGTCTTTTATTTTGGTAATATATAGTGAAATAGTGTGTTTTATTTAACAATCTACAACAGTTTTGTGTCTCTCTATTTCTCTTTAGGGCCTTATCTGGTTAGTTATTACTATTAGTCCTTAATTATTATTATTTTTTGCTTTTAAAAAAAAATATACTAAAACGGTGGGTATGCTAAAAGATATGAAGAATAGAGAAATGTGTGGTGTAAGCTTAGTCAATTAATGAAATATTCTCTCTACTTATATACCTAAAACAAAAACTATCCAACCAAATTACCTAAACCTAAATCATATTTAAGCCCCTAATTTAAAAAGAAAAAAGAAAAAAAAATTACCCGTAGGGGTTTCGGCGTCTTGATGGTGGTAGGAGGCCAGTATAACGGAGGTGGTGACCCTTCAGATTCCTCTTTCTCTCTCTTTCAAATGTTTTGTTAGTCTTAAGTCTTTTATTTATCTAATTTGTTATTACTATTAGTTTTTACTTATTTTATTTTGTTTTTTGTTTTAAAAATACTAAAACAGTGGGTATGCTAAAAGACATGAAGAATAGAGAAAAGTGTTGTGTAAGCTTAAACAATTAATGAGATATTAATGAGATAGCAGTAAAATAATTTAATGAGAACTTTTGGGTAATAGTAAAAAAAATTTAATGAAAGAGGTAAGGCTAAATGAAAAATTAGAGCACTACTTGGCAGGACCTTATGCATTCCCGCATGAGGTCTAAAATACTAAAACAGTGGATACACCAAAAGACATGAAGAATAGAGAAATGTGTGGTGTAAGCTTAGACAATTAATAAGATATTAATGAGATAACAGTAAAATAAGTTAATATGAATTTTTGGTTAACTATAAAAAAAACATAATGAAAGAGGTAAAAAATGGTAAATACAAAATTAGAGTGCCACTTTACAGGACCTCATGCACTCCTGAATGAGGTCTCTGCTTTTATATATATATATATATATATATATTAATTTTTATACAAGATTGCTACGAATTTATGTACATGTTTGTGTGTATGTATGTGAATTTTGTTTCTTTTTTGTTGCAGAGGAAGGTCAGGTGGAGTTGCAAGAGGCGGTGAAGTTATGGAGTAAGAAAGATCGAGAATCGCTGATGAACAATCAGAGCGAGAGGAAGAGAACCAGTTCTAAACGAGAAGAAGGAGAGGAAAGCACAGAAGAGAGCGTCGTAGACAAAGAATACTCCATCGTCATCGTCGACTTAAACAACCACCGCCGGTCGACAAGATCTTTAAGGCATTGGAAAGTTGCCGATGAAATGATCGGCATCTCTGTCCAGAGAAAAGCTCGCTCCTATAAAAATCTAAATCTCCCCAACACCTCATCATTTTGTGATTGTAGGTACAAAGAAGAGGAAAATGGAGGGTGAGAAAAGTTTAGGTATGGTTGAGAACAGTGAAATCTGATAGGCCACAAACTGAATGACCTATTGTGATAGAAATTAATTAATTAATTAGCCAAGTTATTAATTAATCAATTTATCATGCAAACGTTTGGTAGCACAAACAAATCACTAATAAACTAATTATGCAGCGGTGAAATAAATAACACGGTGATTTGTTTATAAATGGGGAAAAACCTAACGGCAAAAACCTTATCGGGTGATTTTCAGGTCACCACTCTCGAAATTCCACTATTATCACAACAAGTGGTTACAAGTAAAGGAATCCCAAGTACTTTACCAACCTACAGTTGAAACCTTACCCCAATACCCAATCAAACTTGTTCTGTAGTGACAGTTCCTCTTTTTGATGCATGGCTCCTAAATACGTGACTAATAGTTGCGCGGATCCCAGTACGCGACTTCAATAACACCAATTGAGAAGATTGTCAGCTGCAAAGTTCTTCAATTCATCCACACAATGAAGATTAAGAAGATGCTAGGTCACAAAACCCTACGGTGCAAATACACAACAACTTCTTCAAGAGAAAGAGATGAACTAGGTCAAGAACCTTGTCTTCGGTCACAATTTGCTTGAACAGAGTTTGCTCAATGCTTGTGCAACTTGTGTACCATTTTACAGCTCTTAAAACAATCCTTTTATATGTCTAGGGTTAGGAGAAAAGAAGGCCTAAAGACATATTCACGGATCCTAAGAAAATCAGATTTGAATTATGAAATTCTTAAACCTCGACAGATAGGAGGTGTCGAGAAGCTATCGACCAGCTGTCGAGCTTTAATGAATTTGCACTCTTTGCTTGATTTCTTGAATAGACTTAAAGGCTTCAACACTTGATCTTGAAACGAAGTTTCTTTAAGTATTTAAACACATCCTAAGTGTACCTTAATACAAGTAAAGTGTGTTTTGTCAAAGGATAAGCCAATTACATAAAATCATGACATATGTTCTTAACATGTGAAACACATATGTCCTAACAATCTCCCCCTTTGACAATCCGTGACAAAACCACAACAAACAAATGAACATATGAGAGAAGTCATAAATCACCAAACTCATATTCACTTGTTGAATACAATAAAATCTATCCTAACACAAATTCTTGAAAAACTTTGTAAGAAGAGAGTTTATGGCAAGTAGACTTTGACAACCTATATTTCTAAAACACTTTAAACAAAACTCATCAAGGCATCTTTGTTTGAAATAGAAATAATAGATTGCATACAAATAATAAGAAGCATGTGTATAAAGAGAGAAAAGAAACAAGACATGAAAGGGTAGGTGAAAGAAAAACATACATCAACAATATAGAAGAGAAAATAAGTACAATGTATGTCTATAAATGGTCACAAGACCTCATGTACAAGAACAATGTATCTAAGAAAGAAAAGAAAAGAAAAGATACATAATAATATCCTTACTACATCCCTTAAAAGAAAAAAATAACAACACTCCCCCTAACACAATGATCCAAAAACTAACTCTCCCCCTAAGAGTGATTACTCTTATATCCAAAACTACTTTCCCTTTTTGTCACGAGTGACAAAGGGTAGAGTGTCAAGTAGACATCTCATCGGTAGAGCTAGCATCTCCATCAGCATCATCGTCATCACCATCATCATCATCCTCATTCTCAGAATCAAAAGCCACGGGAGGAGGTGGCGAAGGGGTAGCCTCAGGAGTAAATCTGCCCATGGACGCCTGTCGTCGTGCAATATGACCGACACGAAAGTTCACCTGATACAACTCCATAGAGAATGTATCCAGGCGAGCATCCATGCGCTGCAGTTGCACCATGACGTCTCCTAAAGACACATCACCTGAAGAAGAAGGAGCAGATGCAGATGGAGCAGAACGGGATGGTGCAAAACAAGAGGAAGGTGCTGCTGAATCTGACTGCTGCGACTGAAATTGGGCCTCGCTACGTTTAACGGTAGCGTAATCTATGGCACATATGATGGTAAAATGGTCGGAAGAGGGAAAATGAACGAAAAAATGGCGTAAAATCATCGTGATAGTAGAAGGAAAGATGAGCTTATCATGGGACGCCGAATCTAAATGAACATCTATAATAGAAAGAATGAAGTGAGAAGGAAAATCTATAGTAAGATGCTCAAGAAGAGACAACAAAAATCAAGCATGAGGCTCTGTAATGGAGTTATAGTGAGAAAGTGGATGCAAAACAAAAGTCATCACCATGTTCATGAATCTAGGACCTTTAGCAAAAGGTGGACATGGTGTAAACAGACGCTCATCCCAAGCAGTAGGGCGCTCACAAAAAGCAGACATGAGCTCATCCCTAGACTCAGTCCTCAGATGCTCACAACTAGGATAATTAGGAAACTTTATCCTAGGGACCCGAAGCACATCCACAACTAGCTGCGGTGTGATAGGAATGCGCGTACCTCGAATGTGAGTGAAGAAGAGAGGTACATAACGATCAATCCTGTGCATGTTGAAGTAGAACTCCTGGATAAGCATGAGAGGACATGTGACCGGGATGTCACACAGTGACTCCCATCCCCTACTGTGAATGACAGAGGGAAGGTCGGTGTCGGCAAAGTCCGACAGAACGAATTGGCATTCCGAATGAATGCCTCGTCTAGAGAGGTTCTCTAAAAATGCCTTAAAGGCATCATCATCACGGAACCGAACATTAGAAGGTGAAGGATCAGAAGATGAAGAAGCATCGGAACGAAGAGGGTTCCGAGTTGGAATGGATTTACTTTTAAGTGCCATAGACATGACTAACGCAAACAGAAATAGAGGGAGAAAAAGAAAAGACAATCAGAAAAGTCCCAAGCAACATCAATAATATCAAATATATTGAAAAGAAGGTACGTATGTATGGGATATGCGTGAATATGTGACATGCAAAACTAAATGCATCATGAGCTCAGCCCAATCTAAACCTATCAGCACATAAACACATAGCATACATCTAAATGCATGTCAATACTGTTATAATGCTAATGTGATGTAATGTATGAGGTTTTAAACTCATTTAAGTGAAAACCCATCCCAAAATTTTAAAAATAACTTAACAATTTTGAAAAACCCCAAAATTTTCAAAAACCCCAAAACCTAGGTTTCAAAACATGAAATGCATGAAGAATGAGAGATTAGAAGCTTACCAAGAGAAGAAAATCTTGAAAAAGCTTGAAGAAACCTTTGAGGATTGAGATTGGAGTGAGATGAGAAAGTTTGGGAGAGAAAATAAGGAGCAATCGAGAGAGATATCAAGTGAAATGAGGATCAGATTGCACGAGGAGGTTTAAATAGAACCTTCAGTAAAGCTCGACAGATGAGGTGTCGAGGAAGCTGTCGAGGTAGGTGTCGAGAAAATGCTTGTCGACAGCTGAGGTATCGAGCAAGTATTGAGCGACAAGGAATCAGATCCAAGAATAGAAGCTCGATCGATCCACCAGGTGTCGAGAAGCTATCGAGGAGGCAGGAGCATTCTCGATCGATCCACCAGGTATCGAGGAGCTATTAGGGTTGAGATATGAAAAAGGCTTAAGAAGCTCGACAGATAGCAAGGTGTCGAGGAGGTAT
Organism: Quercus wislizeni; assembly: GCA_023055345.1. NCBI lineage: Eukaryota > Viridiplantae > Streptophyta > Magnoliopsida > Fagales > Fagaceae > Quercus > Quercus wislizeni. The sequence goes on along the minus strand of JALGQJ010000009.1, from coordinate 8,729,226 downwards.
CGAGGAGGTGTCGAGCCACTTTTAAAAACCAGTTTTTCGAGAGGAGAAAAACACAGTCATGAATGCAATCCAACATGCAACTCAACCAATGATCCAATCAACATAGTAATCTCTTAAAATTGTCTCTCAATTTAAAATTTTGAGCACATGGATCTCCAAAACACACACACACACTAAACAAGTCTAACTAATTTTATATTTGAAAAACCAAGTTAAGACAGTTTAGTGAGCATACATTAACACATGTAAAACTTGTGATAGCCAAATCACATTGTATCTGCACATGTATCAAGAATAGCAAAGAATATTGCGTGTTGTGTGTGAAAAACATCGTTAGATTGTATAAGTGTATACATGTTATGACGATTTGAGATATGAGAAACTCGCTTTAACTCACACACAATCATAACTACTTGATGGAGACTATCACCTTCAAGGTACATCCTATAACTCCCACATCTCCTAGAATACACACTTACAATCATTTTTAAAGCATTTTTGATCTTTTTGCTTTTGATTTTTCTTTGCATATTTTTCTTTTAAGTATATAATGCATGGGCATATTAGAAAGAGAAAAGAAATACCCAATGATATTTGACATTCCAATTTTGTTATGCCTGAGTATAAAAATGTCATTGGCACAGTACTTTTGCTATGCCGAAGCATACAGGTGTCAATTTATGATTAGCGGGCAACAGTGGTGAGATGGTTATTAATGCTTTTCTCTCAGGATTTTTTAGTCATTCCCGTCAAAAACAGTGATACGAGTGTTAAGTATAAGAGACAACTCAATCTTACTCATCACAAACAAGAGCCATAAAGCTCACTTGCTTAGTTGTGCATAGAGATACTCATCTAAGTTACAAGAGATACAATGTTTAGAAAACTTTATTTCAATGGCCATCCAAGGTACACAAGTACCAATGTACACATAACACACACTGTTTTTGTATTCTTTTGATTTTTCAATTTTTTTTTTTAAATTTTTATATCAAAAAGAAAGTAAACAAAAACTGAAAATAAACAAACAAAAACATGTTAAACAAAGCAAATCATAAAACTAGAAGCAGATGCATGAGAAAAGAAGATGAGAGAAAAAGATCATCCCATAGAGATAACACCAATGTTTTGACGAAGGAATTCGAAGCGTTTACTGTCAAGAGGTTTGGTAAACAGGTTAGCCTTCTGATCATCAGTGTGGATAAACTCAAGAGTGAAAGTACCATCTTCGACAAGCTCCCTAATGAAGTGATGTCGAATCTCTATGTGTTTGGTTCTAGAATGTTGAACCGGATTCTTAGAGATGTTAATGGCACTGGTATTGTCACAATAGATAGTAAGATGCTCTTGACAAATACCATAATCATGGAGGAGTTTTTGCATCCATAAGAGTTGGGTGCAACAGCTACCGACAACAATGTACTCAGCTTCAACAGTAGATAAAGAGATGGAGTTCTGCTTTTTACTCATCCAAGAGACAAGATTATTTCCCACATAGAAGCAACCCCTTGAAGTACTCTTTCTATCATCAGCATTCCCAACCCAATCAACATCAGAGTACCCAGCTAAGACATCACTTGTGTCCTTACTGTACCACACACCAAACTCAGCAGTGGTCTTGACATACTTTATGATTCTTTTTAAAGCAGTCATGTGGGACTCCTTGGGATTAACCTGATATCTAGCACACACTCCAACACTGTAACAAATGTCAGATCTACTAGCAGTAAGGTAAAGAAGACTACCTATCATGCTTCTATATATAGAAGGATCAACACTTTTACCTAACAAGTTAACGAGTTTAACATTTGGGCTTATAGGGGTTCTAACAGAACTAGCATATTTTAAACCAAACTTTTTCACAAGATTCTTTGCATATTTAGATTGAGATAGGAATATACCTAAATCTTGTTGACGAATCTGCAACCCAAGGAAGTGAGTTAGCTTTCCAATCATGCTCATCTCAAACTCGGCTTGCATGAGTTTTGAAAAACCATGAGCAAGTTCGTCCTTAGTCGATCCAAAGATGATGTCATCAACATAGGCTTGAGCAACTATCAGCTCGTCATCTTCTTTTTTGATGAAGAGAGTCTGATCAGCCTTTTCTCTTATGAACTCATGTGACACCAAGTATTGTGTAAGTCTATTATACCAAGCTCTAGGGGCTTGCTTTAACCCATAGAGTGCCTTTTTAAGATACAGTACATGATTCGGAAAGTGTGGATTAATGAATCCTTTTGGTTGAGCCACATAAAAATCTTTTTTGAGTAGCCCATTTAAGAAAGCAGTCTTTACATCCATCTGATAAAGCTTGAACTTCAATTGAAAAGCCAAAGCAAGGAGAATTCTGATGGGCTCCATACGGGCAACTGGAGCAAATGTTTCATCATAGTCTACTCCTTCCATTTGTGAGTATCCTTGAGCTACAAGCCAAGCCTTGTTGCGGATCACATTGCCTTCCTTATTAGTCTTATTGCAGATATCCACTTTGTACTGATGATGTGTTCACCTTCCGGTCTAGGTACCAAGATCCAGACATCATTCCTCTGAAACTGAAGCAGTTCATCATGCATTGCTTCAACCCAACTTTCATCATGAAGAGCTTCTTCAACTTTAGTGGGTTCAACCTGTGACAGATAACAAAAATACGACACAAAATTAGCAACACATTTATCAATTGTATGTTTCCTTAATGTGAGTTCATTCAGGTTTCCCACAATATCTTCTGGAGGATGATTTTGCTTAATCCTGGAGGAAGGTCCTTTCTCCTTATGGGATTCAGAATCTGGTGAAGTGGTTATATCTGCGGAATCTTCCACAACACTAGGAGTACCTGGAGTACTAAGAGATGCAGGTTCTTGTTCAACAATTTCTTAAACTACTCTAGGCTTAGGAGGAAGAATTTCTTTAGTTAGTTCCTTAATACCTTTTCCAGAGTTGGAGTCTAAACACTCATCAATAACAACATTCACTGTCTCCATTACCTTCATGGTTCTTTTGTTGTATACTCGATAAGCCTTACTTGTGGAGGAATAATCCAGAAATATTCCTTCATCACTTCGGGAGTCAAAATTTCCTACATTCTCCCCATCCTTTAGGATGAAACAGGTACTTTCAAAGATCTTGAAATACTTCACATTAGGCTTCCTACCTTTCCATAGCTCATATGGAGTCTTCTTGGTACCGGGTCTAAAATACACCCTATTAACCGTATGACACGCAGTGTTAACGGCTTCACCCCACAAGTTTCTAGCCACATCCTTATTGTATAACATGGCTCTGGCCATCTCCTAAATCACCATGTTCTTTCTTTCTACTACACCATTTTGCTGAGGAGTAATAGGAGCAGAGAATTCTTGAGAGATGCCTGATCTTGTGCAAAATGACTCCATATATGAGTTCTCGAATTCTTTACCATGGTCACTTCGAATTCGATCAATTTTCAAACTCTTTTCATTCTGCAGTCTTGTACACAAAGTTTCAATGTGCTTAGGAGCATCAGACTTGGATCGTAGAAGAATGACCTAAGTGTACCTAGTAAAGTCATTTACTACGACCATGATGTATCTCTTACTACCAAGATACTTGGTTCTGGTTAGACTCATAAGATCCAAGTGTAGAAGCTCCAATGGTCTAGATGTAGCTGATGTCTGAGTGCCAAGATGCTTAGCTTTTGTCTGTTTTCCTAACTGGCATGGTCCACATACCACATTGCTCATTCTACTAAGCTTTGGTATCCCCAACACTGACTCATGCTTAGATACAATAGAAAGATGTTTATAGCTAGCATGTCCCATCTGTTGATGCCATAGATCTTTATTTGGCAAACGAATGCTATTACACATAATATCAGCATCAGGAACCAGTCCATAACAGTTGTCAAGAGTGCGAACACCACTTATGAGTTTCTTTCCAGACTCATTCATGACAAGTCACTTTCCCTTGGAGAATAGCACCATGAAGTCTTGATCGCATATCTGACTTATACTTAGCAGGTTCACCCTTAGACCTTCTACATATAGAACGTTTGCAATGTCCGGTAGTCCAGGTAGAGAGATAATTCCCTTTCCTTTAATCTGTGATTTGCTCCCATCACCAAAAGTGACATTGCCACCCTTTTTAGACTCAAAAACCTTGAAGAGAGATCGGTCTCCAGTCATGTCTAGAACAGCCACTGTCCAGGTACCATAAACACGTGTCCATCACTTTGAATGTGGACTTCATCATAAAACACACTTCGTGCTTGGATGACAAATCAGTGGGAATGGTACTTTCTCTCAACTGCCTTATATGAGCTATGCCTTTAACTTTCACTCTTCTCAGACGAACTCCTTTGCACATCTTCATTTTGAGATAGTCTAGTTTCTTCTTAACCAAACTGAGATCTTTTCCAATGGTCATCGGAAGAAAATTCAAATAACTTTTAAACTTGTATTTTCTGAGATACTCAAACAAATAAAGATTAGAAAAATAAGATGTATTTGAGAGCAAAGATCTTTTCAGGCCAGTTACAGCCATGACAACAGGGGTTGATGGATCAACACAGCAAAGATTAAACCCTAATCATAGTGTGCCTGCTCTGATACCACTTGATAGGCCACAAACTGAATGACCCATTGTGATAGAAATTAATTAATTAATTAGCCAAGTTATTAATTAATCAATTTATCATGCAAACGTGTGGTAGCACAAAAAAATCACCAATAAACTAATTATGTAGTGGAAAATAAATAACACGGTGATTTGTTTACGAATGGGGAAAAACCTAACGGCAAAAACCCCATCGGGTGATTTTCAGGTCACCACTCCCAAAACTCCACTATTATCACAACAAGCGGTTACAAGTAAAGGAATCCCAAGTACCTTACCAACCTACAGTTGAACCCTTACCCCAATACCCAATTGGACTTGTTCTGTAGTGACAGTTCCCCTTTCTAATGCACGGCTCCCAAGTACGTGACTAATAGTTGCGTGGATCCCAGTACACGACTTCAATAACACCAACTGAGAAGATTGTCGACTGCAAAGTTCTTCAGTTCATCCACACGATGAAGATCAAGAAAATGCTTGGTCACAAAACCCTACGGTGCAAATACACAGCAACTTCTTCAAGAGAAAGAGATGAACGGTCAAGAACCTTGTCTCCGGTCACAATTTGCTTGAACAGAGTTTGCTTAATGCTTGTGCAACTCGTGTATCGTTTTACGGCTCTTAAAACAATCATTTTATATGTCTAGAGTTAGGAGAAAAGAAAGCCCAAAGACATATTCACGGATCTCAAGAAAATCAGATTTGAATTATGAAATTCTTAAACCTCAACAGATAGGAGGTGTCGAGAAGCTATCAACTAGCTGTCGAGCTTTAATGAATTTGCACTCTTTGCTTGATTTCTTGAACAGACTTGAAGACTTCAATACTTGATCTTGAAATGTAGTTTCTTGAAGTATTTAAACATATTCTAAGTCTACCCAAATACAAGTAAAGTGTGTTTTGTCAAAGGATAAGCCAATTATATAAAATCATGACATATGTTCTTAACATGTGAAACACATATGTCCTAACAAAATCGAAAGTGAACAGCTTGAAAAGACTGAAAATTCTTCTTTACCAAAAAAGTGTGTCATTGGAATCATAGCAAGAGGTGGATGCTGCAATAATAGTGATAATGGAGGAGGAGGATCTGAAACCGTCGAATAAAGAAGCCGGAATCGGAGACTACGTGTCGCCAAGGAAGGAATCAGCTATTCCTTGTGGTGGTGATGAATTGAATGCTGTTGAGAGTAAAAAAAAAGAGAGTCAAAATGATATCGTTTTGGCTCAATTAACAGTAGGACATAACTGGAGTTTAACGAAGTACCAAATTGACAACAATTGAAAGTTAGAGGACTGAAATGATAAAACTGAAAGTTGGAGGACTGAAATGAAAAAGACTGAAAGTTAGAGGGTTAATTTTGCATTTTTGCCAAATTTTTATTTTTAAATATTTGTTTTAAGTTTTAACCAAACAAAAGAGGATATATTTTGTTGAAGTGTTTGGGGGAAGTGAAAAAAAAGTGTGGGAAGTGAAAATTAAAATATGTGGGAAGTGAAAATATATGTTGAAATTTATTTAAAAATTTTATTTTTAAAGTGATTTTTTTAGCAATGAAAAAACTAATTAATATACCCCTGAAATCGCTAAAATGACAAAAAAAAAAAAAAAAAAAAGCCCTCAAATCCTTTAGAATGAGAAAAAACAAAAAAAAACTTTGAAACCTCAAAAATGACAAAAATACCTCGAAATCAATAAAATGACCAAAATACCCTAAAACCTCTCAAATGACCAAAAATACTCTGAAACCTCTAAAATGACCACACAAAAAAAAAAAAAAAACCCTAAAACCTCTAGAAAGACAAAAATACTCCCAAAACCTCAAAAATGAGTGAAAGTACCTTGAAACCTCTAAGATGACCAGAGATAGCTCGAAATTGGTAAAATGACCAAAATACCCCCCCCCCCCCCCCAAAATCTCTATAATGACAATCTTGGTCATTTAAGAAGTTAAGAAGTATTTTGGTTATTTTAGAAATTTCAGTATATTTTGGTCGTTTTAGATATTTCAAGGGTATTTAGGTCATTTTAGAGGTTTAGAGAACAGAGCCAACCAAATTTTTTTACCATGCGGGTACACAACACATGTCCATCATACATAATACTTAGATTTGAAATCTAACCGTTGGATTTGAAGAATGTAATGAAAGGTTAATTTTGGTATATTATGGTCACAATCAAACGGTTGGGTTTAGAGAAAGGAGTGGTCAAAGTTTAGTTAAAGTTGGTCAAACCCGATCAATCTTAGAGTCCATGGTGGACAAAAATGGAGACCCTACTGATGAACTCACGATGGCATTGTTCTCATCGATAAGCTCTTCAAGATTTCCGACACTCATGGGGGACCCATGAAGATCGTCGACCTTAGATTGGTCCTCCTCGTTCTTCTTCTCCTGGGGTTTGAGTCTCTCTTGGTTGGCCACAAACTCTTCCTCCATTAGAAGATAGTCTTTGATGCGTTTGAGTTTCAAGAGACGAAGCCTGCACATGCTGAGGGGCATTACGGTAGGGAGACGCCTTGGGCTTCTGGGTCCTTTTGTGTGAGAAATGAAACTTTTGTTTAGGAAATGAAAAATGTAAGTGGGAAAAAAAATTTGGGGAAAAGAGTGAAAAAAATAGTTAGGCGTGGGAAATTTTGTGTGCGAAGGATAAAAAAAGGCATAAATGCATTTTTTATCCCTATATTTTTGGATCATTTCTATTTTGGTCCTCACTTTTCTATTTTACCGATTTTAGTCCCTAAAATGAAAAATGTGTACCAATTTGGTCCTTATTGTCATCTCACTAACGGAAATTGCTTACGTGGTAAACGAAGTGCATTGTTTACACACTAAATGCTGACATGGCTATTAAAAAAACATTAAAAATTTCATATTTAGCATATTAAAAATTCCAAGTCAGCATTTAAATAAATAGTAAATTGCATTAAATTTTTTTTTTTTGAATTTCTAAAAATTTACAATTTATTAACAAAATCCTCAAGACCCAGTTCGAGTATTCCCAATATAATTCCAAAAAAAAAAAAAAAAGAAGACTAATTACCCAAAAATGAAAATTTGATATCATTGAGATTAAAAAAGAAAAAAAAGAACTAATTTTTACCTAGCTTCGTCGGCGTTGTAAATGGAAAAAGCCAAGCATTTGGCTTCGTCCAAGCCTCAATGGTTGTTTTAGGGGCCTTCAATCGGTGAACGGTGTCGGAGAGTGCTAATAGAGAGAGACCTAAGCTGGATTTTGAGAGTGAGGATGCGTGGCAGTGAGGATGCGTGCTGGTGAGGATGCGTCGTGGTGGTGAGAAGATCGATCACTGGGTTTTGAGAGTGACAACAGATTTTGAGAATGAGAGAGAGTGTGTTTATTTATTTATTTTTTTTAGAGTGAGACAAATGGATGAGAAATGAAAAGGTTGGACGCTAAAGTGATAGGTTTAGGCAAGGGAAAGGAGAAAAAAAAAATAGAGGGAAAAAATTGGACTAGTGAAAATTTTAAAATATTTATTTTTGGTTACTACTGGTGATGGTGATGGCAGCTGATGACGACCGGGAAATATTTCTAGTAGTGCTGTTGAAGGATGTTAGTGGTGACTATTAGGACATATGTGATTTAATGTTAGGAACATATGTCAATATTGAATTGGCTAATCCTTTGAAAAAACACACTTTACTTGTAATTTGATAGATTTAGGATGTGTTTAATGTTTCAAGGAATAAGGTTTCAAGATTAAGTGTTAAAGCCATGCAAGTTTGTCAAAGAAACAAGTGAAAAAGTGCTGGTTTTAAAACTCGATAGTTAGTATCTATCGAGGTTTAAAAAGATGTTGAATCCCGATGCTCGACAGATAAGCTATCTATCAAGGTTTATGAAAATCAATTTTTCAGAACTGATTTCACTTTAATCTGTGAATACATGTTTGAGTTTTCTTTTATCTCAACCCTAAACATATATAAGGATTGTTTTAAGAGCCGTCAAAGGTTGCGCAAGTGTGGAGCAAAGTTGTGTTCATGCAAATTGTGACCGAAGATAGAATTTGCCTTAACTCATCTTTCTCTTGAAGAAGCTGCTGTATTTGTACACTGTAGGGTTTTGAAACCAAGGAGCTTTGTGATCTTCATCGTGTGATGAACTAAAGAACTTTGTAGCCAACATCTTTCTCAAGTTGGTGAGTAAGTCGTGTATTAGGATCCACGCATTGAATTGGTTAGTCACATATTGAGAGTCGTGCATTAAAAGAAGAAATTGTCACTAAAGAACAAGTCCAATTGGGTATTGGGGTAAGGGTTCAATTGTAGGTTGGCATAAGGTACTGAGATTCCTTTACTTGTAATCGCTTGTTGTGATAATAGTGAATTCTCTGGAGTGGTGACCTTAAAATCACCCGGTGGGGTTAAAGCCGTGTAGGTTTTCTCCATTCGTAAACAAATCACTATGTCAATTTAATTTCTGTTGCATTTAGTTATTTGATGATTTGTTTGTGCTACCACAGTTTTGCATGCTAATTGAATTAATTAATTAACTTGGCTAATTAATTAATTAACTTGGCTAATTAATTGGTTAATTCATCATAAGGGGTCAATACATTCTTGGCTTATCAAGTGGTATCAGTGCAGGCACACTCTGATTAGGTTTTAATCTTTGTTGTGTGATCTATTGACCCCTGTTGTCATGGCTGCAACCGGCTTAAAGAGATCTTTGTTTTCAAATACATCTTATATTTCTAATCTCTACTTCTTGTATTAGAAAATGCAAGTCTAAAAGTTATTTGAACTCTGTTATGATGACTATTGGAAAAGATCTTAGCTTGACAAAGAAGAAACTAGACTGTCTCAGAATGAAAATGTGCAAAGGAGTTCGTCTGAGAAGAGTGAAAGTTAAAGGCTTTGTTCATAAAAGGTAGATGAGAGAAAACACCATTCCCACTGATCTGTCATCTAAGCACGAAGTGTGCTTCATGATGAAGTCCACATTTAAGGTTATGGACATGTGTTTGTGGTATCTTAACAGCGGTTGCTTAAGGCACATGATTGAAGACCGGTCTCTCTTCAAGGTTTTTGAGTCTAAGAAAGGTGGTAATGTCACTTTTGGTGATGGAAGCAAATCACAGATTAAAGGGAAGGGAATAATCTCTCTACCTGGACTGCCAGACATTGCAAATATTCTATATGTAGAAGATCTGAGAGTGAACCTGTTGAGCATAAGTCAGATATGTGATCAAGACTTCCTGGTACTATTCTTAAAGGGAAAATGCCTTGTCATGGATGAGTTTGGGAAGAAACTCATAAGTGGTGTTCGCACTCTAGACAATTGCTATGGCTTGGTTCCTAATGTTGATATTGTGTGCAATAACATTCGTTTACCAAATGAAGATCTATGGCACCAAAGGATGGGACATGCTAGTTACAAACATCTTTCAATTGTATCTAAGCATAAGTCAGTCTTGGAAATACCAAAGCTCAGTAGAGTGAACAATGTGGTGTGTGGACCATGTCAGCTTGGAAAACATACGAAAGCTAAACATCTGGGCACTCAAACATTCGCTACATCTAGAGAGCTATTGCATCTAGATCTCATGGGTCCAACCAGAACCGACTCAGAAATCCACTACATCTAGAGAGCTACTGCATCTAGATCTCATGGGTCCAACTAGAACCGAGTCTTTTGGTGGAAAGAGATACATCATGGTTGTGGTAGATGACTTCATTAGGTACACTTGGGTCATCCTCCTACTATCCAAGTCTGATGCTCCTGAACACATTGAAGCCTTGTGCACAAGGTTATAGAATGAGAAGAGCCCGAAGATTGATCGAATTCGAAGTGATCATGGTAAAGAATTTGAGAACTCATACATGGAGTCCTTTTGCATGAGATCAGGTATATTTCAAGAATTTTCTGCTCCTATTACTCCTCAACAAAATGGTGTAATAGAAAGAAAGAACAGGGTTATTTAAGAGATGGCTAAAGCCATGTTGCATAACAAGGACACAAATGATGTCTTAGCTGGGTATTTTAACGTAAATTGGGCTGGGAATGTTGATAATAGAAAGAGTACATCCGGGGGTTGTTTCTATGTGGATAATAATCTTGTCTCCTGGATGAGCAAAAAGCAGAATTCCATCTCATTATCCACTGTAGAAGCTGAGTACATCGTTGCCTAACTGTTGCACCCAACTTCCTTCAGATGCAAAAACTTCTCCATGATTACGGTATTTGTCAAGAGCATCTTACCATCTACTATGACAATACCAGTGCCATCAACATCTTTAAGAATCCGGTTCAACATTCTCGAACTAAACACATAGAGATTCGACATCACTTCATTCGGGAGCTTGTCGAAGATGGTACTCTTACTCTTAAGTTCGTTCACACTGATGATCAGAAGGCAGATTTATTCACCAAACCTCTTGATAGCAAACGGTTTAAATTCCTTCGCCAAAACATTGGTGTTATTTCCATGGATTGATCTCCTCTTCTCCTTCTTCTTCCTCATGTATTTGCATCTAGTTTTATACATTGCTTTGTGTAACATGCCTTTGTTTGTTGTTTTTCAGTTTTGTTTTATTTTGCTTTTCATAAAAATAAAGAAAAAAATTTGAAAAATCAGAAAAATACAAAAACAGTGTGTACTTGTGTACATTGGTACTTTTGTACCTTGGATGACCATTGAAACAAAGTTTTATCAATTTTGTATCTTTTGTAACTTAGAAGAGCATCTTTATGCACAACTAAGCAAGTGAGTTTCGTGGCTCGTGTTTGTGATAAGTAAGATTAAGTAATCTCTTGTACTTAACACTCGTATCACTCTTTTTGAAAGGAAGGACTAGAAAATCCTAAGAGAAAGGCATACATAACTATCCCATCACTGTTGCAAATGACATTTGTATGCTTCGGCATAGCAAAAGTGGAATGTCAAATGCTTAACATCATTGGGTATTTCTTTTTTATCTCTTATATGCCCATGCATGGTTTGCTTAAAAGAAAAATATACAAAGAAAAATAAAAAGCAAAAAAAAAAAAAAAAAAAAGAGTCAAAATGCTTTATATATGATTGCAAGCGTGTATTCTAGGAGATGTAGGAGTTATAGGATGTACCTCGAAGGTGATAGTCCCCATTAAACAGTTATGATTGTGTGTGAGTTAAAGTGATTTTCTCATATCTCAAATCGTCATAACTTGTAGACACTTATGCAATCTTGCGATGTTTTTCACACACAACACGCAATATTCTTTGCTACTCTTGATACATGTGCAAGTATAATATGATTTGGCCATCACAAGGAATACATGTGTTAATGTATGCTCACTAAACTATCTTGACTTGTTTTTGAAATATAAAATAGGTTAGACTTGTTTAGTGTGTGTGTGTGTGTGTTTTGGATCTATGTGCTTGACATTTTTTTGTTGAGAGATGATTTTAAGAGGTTAAAATGTTGTTTGGATCTTTGGTTGTATTGCATGCTTGATTGCATTAATGTCTGTGTTTTCCCCTTTTTGAAAAATTGTTTTTATACAATCTCGACAGCCGCTGGACACTTCTCGATAGCTATGCTATCTATCGAGCCCTTTTAGCTTCTTTTTATCGCATTCTCAATAGCTTCTCAACAGCTACTTGATCCATCGAGAAACTTTCTGAATGCTTGATAGATTTTCAATAGCTTCTTGATCCATTGAGATCCTTTTGCTGGGAACACCTCTCGATAGATCCTCGACAGCTCTTCGACAGCAATTTCACGCATTTTAAATCTTGACACCTCTCGATCTGTTGAGCTTTATGATTTTCTATATATACCTTTCAGCGCGATTTTCTCTCATTCTCCTCGACCTCTCTCGACAAGTCCTCTCTCTTCACCTCCCAAAACCATTCTCTCTCACTCTAAACTTCATTCCTAAGTGATTTTTGGCCTAGATCTTGTTCTTCTTCATTGGTAAGGGTCCTTAATCCTTCATTCTTCATGCATTTCATGCATTAGACCTAGGTTTTTGGGTTTTTTAAAAGTTTTGGGTTTTTTCAAAATTGATGAAGTTTTGGTGAAATTTTTGGTATGGATTTTGTGTAAATGATCCTAAATGTTCATGCATTGCATCACATTTGCATTTTAACTATATGTTCATCATTTTAGATGTGTGATTACTATGTTAAATTGTTGTGTGTTGGTAAGTTTGGATTGGGCTAAGCCTATGATGTTTTTAAGTTTGCATGTCACATGTTCATGCATACGTACCCTCAATTCTTTATATTCTTTTATATTGATTTGTTTGGTGCTTTTCTGCATGTCTCTCTCTCTCCCTCTCTCTCCTTCTTGCATTAGTCTGCTCTATGGCACCCAAACATAAATCTACTCTGTCCCAAAACCTTCTTCATTTTGGGGCATCCATTTCTTCTGACTCCACTCCTTCTCACGTACGATTCCGTGATGATAAATCCTAAAAGGACTTTTCGGAGAACTTTTCTCAACGAGGCATTCATTCGTAAAGCCAAGTCATTTTATCGGATTTTTCCAATACTGACCTTCCCACTGTCATCTATAGTTGGGGTTGGGAGTCACCGTGTGACATCCCGGTCACTTGTCCCTCTGTGATCATATAGTAGTTTTACTCTAATATGCACGAAATCGATACTTTAGTACCTCATTTTACCACTAGCACTCGAGGTATGCGCATCGTAGTTACTCCAGATATTGTATTTGAGGTACTACACGTTCCTAGGGTAGCGCATCCTGACTACCCTAGCTGCGATTGTTTGAGGACTGTGTCCAAAGACGAACTCTCATTTCTATTTTTTGAGACACCTTCATCTTGGGGTAACCGTCAAAACACCCCTTGCTCGGGCTTTGCAAAATATTCGAGATTCCTTAACATGGTGATGACATTCGTTCTCCATCCATTGTCTCACTATAACTCCATCACAGAGCCTCCTACTTAATTTTTGCTATTCCTCCTAGAAGGCTTCACCATTGACTTCCTTTCTCACTTCATTCTATCCCTTATAGATGTCTATAGGGATATGGCGACTCGTGATAAGCTCATTTTTCTTTCCACTATCATAAGGTTTCTTTGCCATTTTTCTATGTCCTATCCAGAGTCTACATAATTTTCCGTTATGTGTGCCATAGACGTTGCTACCATACGATGAAGCAAGGCGTAGCTTCGATCGAGGCGGTCCCTGACCGAGACTGCGGTTCCTCTAGCTTCTTCAATTCCTTCCTCCTCCACTCCTTCGTCTTTTGCGGGTGGAGTGACTCTAGAGGCCATCATGGCACAGCTTGTGTGCATGGATGCTCACCTTGACACACTCAGTGATAAGTTGTGTTAGGTGAACACCCGTGTTGGTCGTATTGCACGACGACAGGTTGCCATGGGTGGTTTCACTACTTATGCCCCTCCATCTCTACTGACTTCAAAGGATGAGAGTGATGATGGCTTTAACAATGATGATGCTGATGAGGACAATGATGCTAGCTGGCCCAGTGATGATGAGATGTCTACCCTTTGTCACTCGTGACAAAAATGGGGAGTAGTTTTGATATGAGAGTAGTCATATACATAAGGGGAGAGTTAGCATATGAGATTTTTGTGATTGGGGGAGTGTGAGGGATGTAGCGAGGTTTTTATGTATTTTCTTTTCTTTCTTTTACATTTACCTCATGTATATTGGTTTTGTGACCATTTAACATACATCGTACTTATATTTGGGTTTATATATATTGATGTATGTTATTCACCTATCTTTACATGTGTTGTTTCTTTTCTCTCTTTATGCACATGATTCTTATATATTGTTTGCAATCTTTTATTTCTATTTCACACTAAGATGCCGTGATGAGTTTTGTTTAAAGTGTTTTAGAAATACAGGTTGTCAAAGTCTTCTTACCATGAACTCTCTTCTTGCAAAGTTTTTCAAGAGTTTGTGTTAGGATAGGTTTTATTGTATTCATCAAGTGAGTATGAGTTAAGTGATTTATGACTTCTCTTATATGTTCATTTGTTTGTTGTGGTTTTGTCACGGATTGTCAAATGGGGAGATTGTTAGGACATATGTGATTTAATGTTAGGAACATATGTCAATATTGAATTGGCTAATGCTTTAACAAAACACACTTTACTTGTAATTGGGTAGATTTAGGATATGTTTAATGCTTCAAGGAATGAGGTTTCAAGATTAAGTGTTAAAGGCATGCAAGTCTGTCCAAGAAACAAGTGAAGAAGTGTTGGTTTTTAAAGCTTGACAGCTAGTATCATCGAGGTTTAAAAGATGCTGAAGCTCGATGCTTGACAGCTATCTCGACAGATAAGCTATTTATCGAGGTTTATGAAAATCAGTTTTTTAGAATTGATTTCACTTCAATCCGTGAATACATGTTTGAGTTTTCTTTTCTCTCAACCCTATACATATATAAGGATTGTTTTAAGGGCCGTTAAAGGCTGCGCAAGTGTGGAGCAAAGTTGTGTTCATGCAAATTATGACCAGAGATAAAATTTTCCCTAATTCATCTTTCTCTTGAAGAAGGTGCTATGTTTGTACACCGTAGGGTTTTGTAACCAAGGAGCTTCGTGATCTTCATCGTGTGATGAACTGAAGAACTTTGCAATTAACATCTTTCCCAAGTTGGTGAGTAAGTCGTGTACTTGGATCCGCACATCGAATTGGTTAGTCACGTACTGGAACCATGCATTAAAAGGCGAGATTGTCACTACAGAATAAGTCCAACTGGGTATTAGGGTTTATGTTCAATTGTAGGTTGGTATAAGGTACTGGGATTCCTTTACTTGTAACCGCTTGTTATGATAATAGTGAATTCTCGGGAGTGGTGACCTTAAAATCACCCAGTGAAGATTTTTCCATGTAGATTTTCCCAATTCATAAACAAATAACCGTGTCAATTTAATTTCTGTTACATTTAGTTATTTGGTGATTTGTTTGTGCTACCACGCTATTGCATGCTAATTGAATTAATTAATTAACTTGACTAATTAATTGGTTAATTCATTACAAGGGGTCAATACATTCTTAGCCTATTAGTGTTCGGTGGTAAAGGATTGGTGATGAAAATGCTTATAAAAAGAGAGAGAGAAAGAGAGGGGGTTTTTTCTTAGAGCTAACAATAGAGGGATATATTGGAAAATGAAAGGAGGAGGGAAATGAAAAGCCAAAATGGCGTTTAGGCCAAAACAATGGAGGGATACATTGGACCAGATGCAGACAATTAAAAGGTCTATTTTGGCGGTCAAAACCGCCACTATAACTAAGAAAAAGCGCCGCAAAAAAAAATATATTGCAGCGGTTTTATATTCCACCACTGTAGTATTGCGGCGGTTTATATAGCGCCACTGTAGTACGCCGGAAAAGGCTAGATCTATTGCAGCGGTCCAATGAAATGCCACAATATATCTCATCTATAGCGGCAGGCCAAAAAAAGCCGCAATATGTGACATATAGCGGCAGTTTTTGCAACCGCCGCAAAAAACCAGCCGCAATAGCTCAATTTTCTTGTAGTGAGTTTCTTTAATCTACTCAACATGCAAAGTTCAACCATATATCAAACACCATAGCCGATACACAAAACTTTTACTTTTGCGAGTTTTGAGAGAGATCATGGTAGGCAGACACAAATTTTACTTAAAAGCTTGAAATCGATCCAAAATACTCTAGGTTTTTGCCCTTTTCACTTTATTATTATTATTTTTAAAATTTTGAGCCAATTTCAGCCATTTCAAATTTTTATTTAAGAAATTGGCAATGACGGAGTCAACTCCTTTAATTATTATTTATTTTCCCATTTAATTTAGAATAGGAGGCAAATGGTAAAAAAAAGGTTTCTACAATATTGACATTCTCTTTTCAAGCTCCATCAATGAGAGTAATTTTGTAGACACTCTATTTTCCAACCAAAACTTAAGGGTGTTTCATCTAGTTAGTTTTGTAATCTTGAACAAAATTCCATTTGTAGATATTGTTTCTAAAATTTAAGCTTACTAAAAAAAAAAAAAAAATTATAATGAGTGTGTTGCTAGACTTTCTAATAAAAATAAAGTTTCTAGCTTTACCAAATATTATAATAATTAGAGCAGTTAGTGAGATATGCAATACATGGGAAATGTGAATTTGGAGTTTGAAATATAATTTTATTCTTAGAATTTTAAGACATGTAATGGAATGGGATTTTATTTAGCAAATACTTGGCTACAATTCTTTGACATACTTTTATTTTATTCTTTCTAGTGTTGTTACTTGTGAACATTGAGTTTGACATACTATTATTAGTTGTCTAGTTTTTTAGACTTAATTTTAATTAGTGATATACATGTCGGGGACATTTTGCAACAAGGGCCAAAAATGCAAGAACGGCCCAAATCTCCCCTTGGGTTATTTAGATGTAATTATTTGTGCAGAGTTGGGCCCAAAATTCCAAATGTATGATGAACAAAGGCCAATGGTACTTTAATTTAACAAGGGAGAAAATAAAATGTCAATAATAAAAATTAAGAAATATGCTTAAAAACAACAAGTTTGAAACTTAGACCCACAGATAGTAGGAAGAGGAAATTGAGAGAGATCACGAGGGAGAGAGGAAATGTTCCTCTATACCAATATTTTCACCCCCAAACTTCAAAATTGTGAGAATGTCTACTGGCTAAATGGGCTTTTGCAGAGTTTCAACTCTAAAATAAAACGTGGCTAATTTGCTTTAGATTTGATTGGAAGCTTTTGTATTAAGTTTGGAGTGCTCTTAGTAATTGGTTTTTGCTTAATAGAAGAGACTTTGAACCCCAATATATCAATCAAAGAGGTTATGGTTAGATTTGCTTTAATTAGGTAAGAGTGTTGTTATGCTTTTTACATAATTTGGGAAATAAAGTGGTTTGCTCTCATTGGCTGCCTTTTCTCAGCCATTTTAGAACACTAGAATGCTCACCTAATTGAGGGCTAGCAGCTGAAGTTGGTCTATGAGAGCCAACTATGTTTTATAGGCAAAAAAGGTTAGTGCAGAAAACTTGGGCCAAGATAGCAGAAGCATAAGACCTCTTTTAGGGTAAAAAATTTAGGTGTAAGACCTCCTCCATCTGCTCGAGGTACTACTAGTGTCCCTTACCCACTTAGTAGCACGCATGAGACAAGCTCATGCAAAAGGTTAAAAAAAAAAAAAACCGACTCATACCCTCCAAACCACATTCCCTCAATTTTCCCAATATGTCACATGGGCTTGGGTCATGCTTAAAAAAATATAATATAATACATGAATTAGATCTACAGCGAGGTTGTGCTCGATTGAGTCAGTAGACTTGTAAAAAATGTATTGCAAAAATGGATACCGTGTTTAATAACTATGCATGAACCCCCCCCCCCCCTAAAGTTTTGAATGTAGCACTTGACCTCTTTGATATTGTCTTATCTATAAACAACTAAACATCCATTAAACTAAATGGTGAATTGCTCATGTGGTGACACATGCCCATATTTAGAGCCACATTTTTACATAAAATGATACCAATTTCTTTTTTTTTGGGGGGGGGGGGGGGGGGGGGCGGGGGTCGGGTTGTGTCACACTGAACTCTAGGGGTTTAGTCCTTTTTTGTGTGAATAATTTGATAATTGGGGAAGGGAATGTAAACCTTAGATTTTTCCGTTAGAAATACCAGAGGTTAGTATTACAGAATTAACGATTAATAATTAAAAAATTAACAAGAGGAGGTCAATTGTTACACTCAAAATGTTAAAGGGGTTCCCTATTTTTAAGGGAAACCACTAGGGGTTTTGTGTATTTTTTTTTTCTTTTTTCGTTATTATGAATACTTTTTTTTTTTGGCGAAGTTTACCAAGAATATATTATTATTAGGAAAAACTATTACATATCAAGGTTGGGACATTAGAGTAACTAGTCGCTAACCCGTGCGATGCACGGGATAGTTCTTATAAATGCTAAATATTTTTTTAATCAAATTAAATGCATTTTTTGTTGGGTTGAGAGAAATTTAGTCAACTTAAATGAACCTTTTCGCTTTGGATTTTAAGGAATAACTCACACAAAAAGGAATATACAAATTTCAAAGGAATATACAAATTTCATTAGGATTTGAGCTGGTTAACCAAGATAGTGTGACCTTGTCAAATATTTCTTAATTTGCCAACAAAGCAAATTATTGCTTATTTGAAGCAATTTACAATGTTCATTCTAGGCAGAAGCTTATGATGTTCTATCACTGGTTATTGCCTTCACAACAAAAAGGGTAAAATTTCAAATCAAAAGATTACATATCACATTTAAAAGAAACACTAACAAAAAGTAAAATATATGACATGCACTAATAACAAATGATCATAATATTTAAAGAGTTTTGTAAATCAACAACAAAATCTTATTAAATTGCTGAGGGTAGCTTCACTAACTATATTTTATCAATAAAAATAATTTTCTTCATAAGACTTGTTTAAGTTATCATATTAAATATGAGAAAACAGGTGCAAGCATATTGTTGTTGACTCTACACTGTATCACAAAGAGTCTCTTGGATTGCTTCATTCTTCTCTGTGCTCTACAACTAAAGCTCCCTCATCATAAGCTTCCTACCTTGCAAAACTGTGCAGACAAAAGCAGAATTCCAGAATTTTCATTTCCTACTTTTGCAGACCTCAACAAAAGTTAAGATTCATGATTTTATCAAAATCTTGCATGCCTATATTATTAAAATTCTCAATATATACACCATTAGTATAGATATAAATTGATTCAAAAGAAGTCTTATGCAAAAATATCACCAACAAATAATCATAATATTTGAAGAGAGATGAATGAAGCAAAATAAAAATAATTAAAATTCACAAAATGAAGAACCAAATATCAAGAACATAGAGAGAGATTGTTGGAAGCAGAATTAACAAACCTAACATAAATTGTTAAGATTTTAGACTCGATTGGAAAGGAAGTAACTCTAAAAGTTTTAGCTCGCCAAGCTTTCTTGCATTGTTTTATACCTCCTGGAGCAAGGATATCAAGGGAGTTATAGGATGAGCGGATAATAGACCAAACAAATTGGCACGTATATCAACCATCAATAACACACCCAAAATTATAAAAATCTAAATAGATTAAAATATTAAATTGAGAAAGAACTTAACTATTTATTTATAACTGCCAAAAATGTTTAAGGATTTCCAAAACTACTAAAGTTTGTCAGGGTTAACAAATTTTATACACCTATGGGAATCTAATTCTTTTCAATCTAGTCAAAGAATTAGATAAACAAACAAAAAGAATAGAAAGATATAATACCTATTTTCAAAGTTTTCAAGGGCTTTAACTAATTCCTCATACTTATATTCCTTTATCTCTACCTCTACTACTTTCTCCACCACTCTTGCACCTTTTAAAATGCCAAAATAACCCAACGACGTCGTTTAATGCAATATCTTTTAAATTAAAGCATGGACACAATAAAAATGAGTGAAAAAGATCATAAATTTATGTAAACATTCAAAAATTTGGGAATTTAGATTTAGATTCTGTAATAAGAACAAAACAGTCGGGTATATTATCTTAAAGGTGCTGTCTAACATGAAACAGATTGGGTTGCCGAGCTGTTTGGTTTTTCCTTTTTTTCCCACTAACAAAAGTAGTATTGTTTAAGAGAAAAGTTTGAGTTGAAGCCAAGAGAAGAATTTTTATAGATACAAAATATTCAAGGGCAGGTTGTATGATTGAAAACAAATATTTTACCTTCCAACCATTTAAAAGAAATATTTTACCTTCTCAGAATGAATTATTGGAAAAACAACTAAAAACAATTATAATGAGTATAACAATCGCAATAAACAATATGTTCCAACCGTTTAAAAGAAATATTTCAAATATTTGTTCACAAAGAAATAATTTAACATTAAATAAAAATTGCAAAGTGGAAACAACATTAGAAATTAAGATACCATAAACAAAAATGTAATCAAAAGAAATCATAATACCATCACTTAAATGTGAAGAAGCCCAAGTTTGAAAAACCCCACTAAAGTATTCGATTTGTACCACAATAAGACATGAAAACAATAAATATATTAGTAAGTATATGAAAAATTGATAATCACAATCAAATTCAAAAATCAAATGGAAAGACATGTCAATCTCACTGTCCATAGGACTTTTTTTGTAAAGAGAAATGCATGTTTTAATTTACTGTGTAGTTTTAGAGAAACAAAAAAGGAAAAAACAATTCTTGACAATATCTGAGGACCTTAAACAATCATATATTATGAACATTCTCTGTTAACAAAAAGATTTTTTCTTTCAAAAAATCACATGCCCAAACATAAGCCTAAATTTTTTATAAATCCAAACATAAACCTAAATTAAAACAAATTCAGATAAAAAATGATATTAAAAACTCCAGCAACCTGAAACTGAAACAAACCCCAATGGCAACCCAAAATAAATTAATTAAGCAAACCCCAGCAGCAGCCTACAACTATCTGCAACACAGCCATACATATCACTGAAAATTCTGAAACCACAATCTACAACAATATGAATTAATTTTTCAGCCAAAATAAATTAATCATCAGGCTAACTCTTAGGCCTTTCAAAAACACAGGAAAAAAAAAACCATTAAATCGATGCTATCTCCACTACGAAACCCATCGATATTTACATATTTTCTTACCAAACCTGCAGAATTTGAAATCCCTAAATCAATAGAAAACCTAATTGAAGACATATAATTAAAACATAACTTTGAGGCTCTGTTCCATTTAAACCAATTTCAATCTGAATTTTAACCCATATCAATCAAATAAAATTGAAACTTAAGAAAGATTAGATTGGAATTCTTCATACCTGAAAAATCGTCCAACATCAGAAACGGAAAACGATCCAAATTCTTCAAGTCAGTCCTGAAAATCAAATGCCCAGAAAGGGGGCCAAAAATTAATCAATGCCCAGATGATAAAAACTCAAGAACAAAATAACTATGAATCAAAATTGACATCAGCCAGAGGAGTTGTGGTTGAGAAAAGGAGGGAGCTGCATTGAATGAGAGAATTGAAGAAGAAGAAGGAGATGGGAGTGAGCTTGAAATAGAGAGAGTTTGATCGAGGGTTTCGTTAGGGCTGAGTTTGCGTTTGAGAGATAGGTTTGAGATAGTTGCGGCTGAAACCTACGGTTTGTAATTTATATTTGGTGAAAAAAAAAGATTTATTATTATTTATTTAAGTATTGGCTGAAACCTACGGTTTATAATTTGTATTTGGTGAAAAAAAATGGATTTATTATTATTTATTTAAGTATTGGCTGAAACCTACGGTTTATAATTTGTATTTGGTGAAAAAAATAAGATTTATTTTTATTTATTTAGGTATTGCTGACATGGAAAATTGTGGGAGCTTAAAAAGCTTCGGTTTTATATATATATATATAGATTTGCTACAGATGACAGGGATTCTTATTATATTTACATGCACAAGTGGACTTTGGTAGTCCAAAGGTGTAGCACCATCCTATAGCATCACTTCCAAATTGTTTCTTACATGCTTTATCGCAACCTCCAGGATTAATAACGCAAAGTCCTTTGAACAGATCCGATAATGCTACGCAGGCCATTGTCGTCATGTTATTGCCTGCACTCAACATTTCATGAAGCACTAAGAATCTATACAAATCTATGATTTTTTTTTGGTAAAAAATATTTAAATTAAACCCAAGCTTCACATTTAAATTTACATAAAAATTACTTCATAGTTCATACAACTAGTAAGAGTAAAATGTCTTGAATTTCTTATCTTAGCTTGGTTCTATTCGTTTTATAAATCTCAAAACGGAATGTAACATTAAAAATTAAGTCCAAATTAGTAAATTACTTATCTGGATAGATGATTCATTTAGACAAATAACAAATGATGAAATATTTACCAGAATTGATCAAGAGAAAAGCTATAAATATGGCAAAATTTGAGAAGCACCTCATTATTTCTTTCTTTCTCTCTTTTGATGGATTCTTTCTTTTGATTTGATGGAAAAGAATAATTAAGGTGGTGGGAGATTGACATTATGCCTCAAAGGTATTTATAAGTGTTGAGGGGTTATGGACCAATGACCTTAATGGTCTAATGGCACCTCCTTGGGTATATTCATAGGAATTTATTATGACTGTGTTTTAATGTGAAACTATTAAATATATAATTTTGGAAATTTATTAAAAGGAATTTATTTTGGTTGTGTTGGTGTCTAGAAATATATATTCCATCATTTTTTAAACAAAAGAGTAATGTTATGACTACAAACTATTTTATAACATTTTTATAAAATGATGATATGACCAACTTCTTATTGGTTTTCATCTAGGTCTGCCATTAATATCACTTTTCCATTTACTAATAACCACTTACCACATCAGCAATTTGTAAAATATTTTGTAAAAATGTTTGTATCTCTAGCGTTACTAAAAAATTATAATTGAGATTATAATTGAGATTTTAAATATATAATATAATGTAAAATCAATATATATAACTATATATATATATATATATATATATAAGGACTAGATTTGAGTCCCTAGCCCAAAAGGTTGAAGGACTTAGACCCAAAAAGCCCAAAACAATGAATTTGTAGAGAGTGAGTTGGAAAACTGAGCTTTAAAGAATCAGAAAACCACTAAAGTGGATTTAGATTACAAGAGAATGAAGATGAACAAGTTTGAACTAAAGAAAATCGTCCTCGACACAGTCCGAGGAGATCAGTTTTTATATATTTCTCTCAAGTTTGATTACAAATATAATTCTTGATTGCTATAGTGTTTTTCTCTTAGTTTCTCGATCCCTCTCTCTCATTGCCTCTTTCTTCTTTTATACTATCTTCCCCTTTCATCTCTACCCTCTGCGTGCAAGCCAGATGGTTGGTGTTGATAATTGTCCCATCAGCACCTTCCTGAAGTCTTTGTGTAGTAGCTGTAAGGCTGATAACTACTGTTCAGGTATCACTTCCATATTAATGCGGCCAGAGAGTTAGCTGCAGAGCATTCAATGCGGTGGTAGTAGCTTTCTCCTTAGATATTTTAGGACTCCCCCCTGTCCTATGTTTCTGTAATGCTTATTCATATCAACAGAATTTCCTGAAACGTTCCCCTAGACAGCAGATTACCACTTCAGACCTCGGCTTTGGTTAGCCGAGGAGGCATTCATCCTCGAACCACCCATTATGGGCTCTTATGACCAAAACTAACTTCTTCATTTACCATCAGGGACTCACCTATCAATGTTTACTCCTCCTCAGACGACTTCACGTCCTCGGATTGGGCCCCAAACCCAATATATATATAGATAATGAGCTCTTGGGCCTAATCCCCTACAATATATATATATATATATATATATATATATATATAGGAATATTGATGAGGTAATTCAAAAGTTTATGTGATAAAATATCATAAGGTAAATCAAAGTCTAACGTCATCTATCTTTTTTGTATATAAATATGAAATTTGCTCATTTTGGTTATCATTTATAAATATTTATTATGATTGTATTTGTTTATGAAATTTGATAAATATGAATTCATATCTATTATAATTATAATTATGTTTTTATATTGAATGATCAAATATAGAGTAATGCTAGAGATACAAATTATTTTACAAACTACTAATGTGGTAAGTGATTATTGGTAAATGAAAAATTGATATTAATGGTGGGCCTAGATAGAAGCCAATAAGAAGTTGACCACATCAACTTTTTTACAAAAATGTTGTAAAATAGTTTGTGGTTGTAGCATTACTCATAAGTATATAATTTTGGTAATTATCAATAGGTATTTTTAATGATTGTGATCATATATGAAATATCAAGGGAAAAGCTGACAGGACTAATAAAGTAACTAATTTTTTTGATAACTTTTTATATTTTCTATGAAAGTGGTACTAAAACTTTCTTAAATGTTTCATTAACAAATACTCAATGGCACACATTAGCTTTTCCCTATCAATAATTACCCTATTTAAAGAAGAGAAATGTTATGTCTATAATGTTTTCACAACAAATTCTAGATGGTAAATATTATAGGTCATGCTAACGAGTGCCTTTAGGGCAATGGTTAATAATCCATTTTAGGAAAATTTTGACGCTACTTTTATGCGAAATGGAAAAAGCTGTCAAAATATTAATTGCTTTTATTTCTTTTCCTATAAAAACTTTCTTTAAATGGATTATCAACCATTGCCTTAAGGGCATCTGTTAGCATTTTCCTTCTTTAAATTATAGAATAGATAGTTCTATATAAAACACAATCATAATAAATATTAATTAATAATCAATAATGACCATCAATAATGATCATAACTTTATATGTAATAGTCCAATATAAAAATAAAATCGTAATAAATATTAATTAATCATCAATAATGACCATTATTATATATTTAATAGTTCTATATAAAAACACAGTCATAATAAAAGTTAAAACTAACTACAATAATTATCAAATTTCATATATAATATTTGGGAAATGCTAACAGATGCCCTTAGGGCAATGGTTAATAATCCATTTAAAGAAAGTTTTTATAGGAAAAGAAATAAAAGCAATTAATATTTTGACAGCTTTTTCCATTTCGCATAAAAGTGGTGTCAAAATTTTCTTAAAATGGATTGTTAACCATTGCCCTAAAGGCACTCGTTAGCATGACCCTTTAAAGAAATATAATGCGACAATATTCTAGTTGAATTTGAAGCACTCTATTAGCTCCTTTATTGATCTTGTAGGCCTGGTTAGTAGGGGTGGCAATTTTTATCTATATCCATGAATCACCCATAACCCACCTTATTTGGATAAGTCTTAACCCAACCCATTTGAATATTTGGGTCAAATGGGTAAAGACCCATTAGGCTATTTAATTAGATGGGTCTAAATGGATAAATCCACTAATACCCACTAAATCCATCTAAAATCTAGATTTAAATAAACTCACAAATACCCACTAAACCCATCTAAAATCTAAATTTTAAATAAACAACATAACATTTAAATTTCTAAACCAAAAAATTCGGCCCTCAGTCTGAGTCTCAGTCTCACTCTCCTTAACATTAAAATACAATTTCTCTCAGATTTTCTCAGTAATCAAACAGGTTAGAACTTCAAATTAAGGAAATTTTAGAGAGAGATGGAAGGTATTTGAAGAGCAAATTTGAGGTCAGGCTTCGACGGTGGCATAGAAGTGAGAAGGCATCGTTGAAGGTCGTTTCTATTTGTCTCTTTCACTCACTTTCCCTCTCAGAAACTTGTCGAAGGCCATATTAGAGTGCAACATAAACTAGGTTTCCAATCTTCACATCAGATTTCTCAGGTAAGTCACTCAGTTCTTGGGTTGTAGTTTGTGAAGTTCAGTTATAGACGACTTTATGGCACTAATGGGACAAAAATTGTGATGGATCTTCGTGACAAGTTATATTCCCTTTTCGATGGATATTTATGCGCCGCTAATTATGAAGCACACAATATGGCTGAAAATGCATCTAGTAGTGGTGCTAATGAGAAGGTGAGAGATGCTAATATTGCTGGTTTTGATACATTTGAGAGTCAAATTTTTGGTTCAATAGATAGTAAGTCACAATTAGATGTGTATGTGGAAGAGACCCGGTTTGACCATAACACTCATATGGACTTGGATATTCTTCAATATTGGGAATCAAATTGTGGTCGCTGTGCAGAACATTCACTAATGGCTTGTGACATTATGAGTATTCCTATCTCTACTGTTGCCTCAAAGTCTGCGTTTAGCATTGATGATCGAATTCTTGATAAGTACCGCAGTTGCCTATTGCCACAAAATGCAGAGGCTTTGTTGTGTTCCTGCAGTTGGTTGTTTTGTGGGCAGGGTAAATCTCTTTTTCATCTACTTGTAATTTTTATTAAATTATGTATTCTCCCTTTTTATATTTACTTACTAGTTTTTTACTTTGCTAGTTATACCTGATCATGATGAGGAGCAGAGGATTTTGAACACCTATGCATTTCTGGACACATTACATATAATGATGAGGTTTAGGTAATTTTAATAATTCCAACTCAATTAATTCTAATTAAATGCCAAGCATTTTTTTTTTTTGGACTATTTGTTGTTTTTAATTTATTTCTAATTAAATGCCTGATGATATGATGCATTTTTGGTTCCCTAATTTTAAGTTCTATAATGCATTTAGACTTCCTCATAAATGAAACCGCTAGAAGCCATGCAAAAGGGGCAAGGGTTGAGGTATGTGCACACTTAGCAATTAGCCAGAAAAACATGTTTTTTGAACCATTTTGACCCGATGAAGGACTCCAATATGGTCTATAAAGACACAACTAAATTAAATTTGGGGATTGGTTCAAGGCAGAGGTGTCAGGTTCCAGAACAGCAGAACTCATCCAAACTAGATATTAAAGTCACTAAAATAACACCATTGTTAATGGTATTTTTAGAACAACATTAGCCATATAAAAATCCTAATAGCAGATCCAACCATCCTGATTCCAGACCCATTAAACTTCTCATTATCCCTATATCAACATCTTAACTTCTGTTTCTTTCCTAGTCTCCTGTCAAGTTCTTGTCCTTTTCACCAACAAGTCATATAGACGTTGACAGTATCATTTGCAGAGAGCCATGTCAGTACCTTACCCAGGTCCTTTTTTCTCGTATCATATTTGGTGACTCCCTAGCATGATGGCCTACAACCAGGTCTACTAATTTTTGACATGTATCCAAGGGTTTTAGTCTCTACAACCAAGGTTGGGAGGGGGCTTCCCATTCGAAAACCTTCCTGTGCTTATGGATCAAATTTGACCATTCCTAACTCACCAGAGTGCTTCATTTCTTTGTTAAACTTATCTGTCGGTATGCATTCAAAAATAGATGCATCAGGCTCCCATCTCATTCCTTTACCCACACTAATGCATGTACAATCTGTGTGTAGCAGCACCCATTTTCTCACAAGTACAATTTCTACAACAGTTGATGATGGAGTTCATACTTGGGACTTTGATACCATGAATTGATGTGTTTAGGTTCCTTTGGGATTGTTGAAATCCCTTCTTATGCTAATCCAAGCACCGGAATTTAACATTCATAATTTACAAATCCAAAAAAAAGTGCAGGGTACATCAAAATCCCTTCTTGTGCAAATCTTCCTTTTTTTTGGTTCATGCTTAACTGGTGTATTTGCCTCCTATCTTTCCTTGCTACAAAGTTTTGTACTTGTTAACTGTTCTATATCATAGACTTTTTTGATGTATATGCAGAGCTATTAAGCTGTCCAATGGAGTAATTGAATATGTGATGGATGTGCAAATAATTTTATAAATAGTGTGGAGTACAGTACATTTCATTACTTAATAGCCATGGTATACTAAAGATCTGGCTTATCTTTTAGGGGATGTTCTGTGTTTTCTAAGCCCTATATGCATAAGCATTTGATGCCAAAGTATAACTTGGAATTTTATTTGTTTGGATTTGGAATCCTTTTTTTTCCCTCTCTTTGAAAGGAACATAATCTCTATAAAAACTATATTCTACCCATCTCATGAGGCATGTTTCAAGATAATGTGCCAATGTGATTTGACTTAGTCGTGTTTGAAAGTAATCCTTTTTAATTTATTTTCAGTGTTTCAGGCTTTTACTGATTCCTATAGAATTTCTGGTGTTTGCAGTTGCTTTTGGAATATGTGAATATTTAAGAGGAAACAGCTAACCTACATGCAGCAAAAATGGCTTGATTTTCTTAAGTATCACCTCAATATTTCTATATAATGTTCAATAGTTAAGAGAAAATTATTGTTCTGAATCTTACCATATTGGCATGCTGTTGTCTGGCTTAATAGTCTAGGAATATGGAATATCCAATTGTTGTTGTAACAGTAGTATTGAAAACTCATTCTTTTATTTGAAGTGACCGTTTTCCTTCTTTCAATTGGCATTCTTCCATGACTTTGTTGTACGATGAAAAGTGACAAGCATGTCTTTTTATTTTTATTTTTTTGAGTGTGTTAAGTGAAACTAAATTTATTCACCTTGGTTTGCAAATTTGCTAAAGCTTAAGTACTTCGGAAAGCATGGGATGTAAAGGATGGTGCCAATCCCTGCTTGCCTTACTCTTTTGTTTTTGATTGCTTAGAAGCCCTAGTTTTATTTTAGGCAGTTGTGGGTTCATGAAAGCTGGGATGGTTTATTGCTTTGTTTTGTTGGACATGACAAATGAACGAAATTGGGTAGAATGCTATGGTACTCATCCTTCAGTTTTAAATAATTTTAATTATTTGTCAATATGTTTGCATCTCTCTCTCTCTCTAATTCTCAATTACACACTTGTGAGGTTGTGAGGTTGTGATTTAAGTGTTTAAGTATCCTCGAATGAGTAATCGCTGAATGAGTAAATTTGGTTTTGCTATCAAGTTGAATTTTGAGCTACATTCTACTGAATGAGTAATCGCTCTCGATCTCATCAACCTCAGGTACTTCTATTGAAAAAAAAAAAAAAAAAGAGCAAATTTCAGTTACACTTATCATTCTACTTTAGCTTAATTTTAACTCTTATATACCCAGTACCACATTATTTTTTAAAGTTTTATTTATTTATTTATTAATGTATATGTGCCATTAGATACTTGCTAAGATTGATGGGCACTTGTCCTTTTGCTTATTTGTGTGGATCGGTGTTGTAGGTCTTTCATATTGTTGTGATCTGCTTTGGTTTAAGTGATGAATGTAATTGAAGAAATTGTTTCTGCTGATGACTGTGTAATTTTTTTTTTTTTTTTGGGTGGCATTGTATTCAAATTGAATTGCTTGCAATAAGATTCAAATTTTGTGGGCGTCTGGAGTTATTTTCCTTTGAATTTCAGAGTTTGATTTGCCTTCAAAGTCTTTTTTTTTTTTTTTTTTAAGTAACGAATTCTGTTTGAGTGTCAATTGTGTTGTTTAATTGCGTCTGGATTTGTTTCTTTGAGACCATCTACCAAACAAGTTGAATTATGAATCTTTAAGTGTTGGAATAGGTGAAAAATCATTGGTTAATTACTGCAATGGAGCTGAGGTTGTCTTAAAGTATACCAGAAACTTGTGTAGTTCATAAACTTCTAATTTTGTTAGTCTTACTTGAGTTTCTAATATTTTTTTTGTGGTTTGTGCAATTTTTTTCTCTGTTTTAGCTGTTTTAGAGAATTAGATGGATATAACAGTTGATTTAGATATATCAGAAGCCTTTGTATTGTAGTCTCTTTTGTTGGTTTCAATTTGAGGTGTTTCCTCTAGCTTGTATCGGTTGCTCCAGCTGTATACTTTTTGTGGTTGAATGATGACATTTTATTTACAATTTTACATTCCTCACAAAGCAGGATAATTGCTTTCATAGATTGATGACAATTAAAATAGCTTAAACAAGAGGAGCAACTTTAAGTTCTTCTATGATATAGTAATAAAGCATTGTAGTCATTAATTGATTGTATCTAGGTGCTTCACTTTATATTTATCTTTTTGGCTCTTGATGTATTCTTGTTGGGATTATCATTTTAGGGGGAGTTACATTTTCTGTTTCATATGTTTTTTGTTTCACTACTTATTGACTTATATTCATGATGTTATTCATTGATATTTGTCTTTATTTTGTGTTTTGCGAAGTCAAGAACTTATTTTATTTACTTGTATTTTCCACACATGCGTTTATGCATTTTGTTTAGTGTTTCAGGAAAAATACAGATTGATTCAATTGAGTTCCTGTCTACACTTGCAACTAATGGATAGTAGTTAGGATTGAATTTGTTGTAATGAGCATGTTATTTGTAAAGGGCTTTTTCTTTGTAAACTTTGAGCTTTTAGTTGTGTTTTGTCACGGATTGCCAAAGGGGGAGTTTGTTAGGTTCTAAAGACTTATAATTAATGTATTTAGAATTCTAATTTGTATTGTTGGCAAACCATGATCAAAACAAGTTGTTTAGTCTTGTTTAGACTTGCTTAAAGTTGTACTGTTTTTGTAAAGTTGGAATTAAGCTGATGCAGAAGTTACTATGCATCTCGGCTTGGCTCGATTGATCGAAGCTTAGGCTGGATCGATCGAATTTCGGGTCAGATATGTTTTTTTTGCATAATTCCAACTCAGCCCTAGCTCATTAAAACGTTTTAGGGTTTTATGTTTTGCCCTAGGTATATAAGGCAAACCCTAGCCACGTTTTAGATGTTGCTCATATTGATGTTTGTGTGATTCTCTTGTGAGATCCTTGAGAAGCTTTCCTTCACACAAGCTTAAGATTATCAAGGAGGAGATTTCTTCAAGAACTTGATGATCATTCAGTTGCTGCAATAAAAGCTTAAAGAAACACAAGCGGGTGTGCTTATACTTGATGGAGAATCCAAGAAAGAAGGAGTCTGTGGTCTCGGAGCTTGCACGTGGTCATGTCAGTAAGTTTCTACAGGTGAGTAGCAATAGGATGTTAGTGGTCTAAGTCCTATTGAAAAACTTCGATTCTTTCATAGTGGATTCAGGTTTACCTTGAGGATAGCTAGGTTAAATCCTCCCTAGGTTTTTACCGGTTTAATTTCCTAGGTGATCATATTATTGTGTTATTTATCTTTCCGCTGTTTTGCATGATATGATTGTTTGATTGTGATAACCTAGTTTTGGAATTTGAACTAAGTAACAACTTGGCTAATTACCTAGGTTAATCCAATTGTGGTTTTAAGGGGTCTAAAAACTATCAAGTGGTATCAGAGCGGGTAGCTCTTTTGTTTTAGATCTTTTGATCTAAGAGTTGATCCTTGACCCCTGTTGTCATAAAACACAGACACTCTCTTGTTATTCCTCCTCACTTTGATGAGAATAATTATGCTTATTAGAAAGTAAGGATGAAAACATTCCTGAAATCGATTGATGAGAGAGTCTGGAACTCCGTTGAATACGGATGGGAGAAGCCCACTACTCCTGTTAATGAGTGGCAAACTTTTCAAAAAGAAGCAACCGCGTTCAATAGCAAAGCTATAAATGCTATCTTTAACGCTGTTTCTATGGAGGAATTTAAGAGAATCTCTAATGTTGAGGTTGCTCATACTGCTTGGAATATCCTCCAGACTGTGCATGAAGGCACAAAGGCTGTCAAAATCAACAAATTGCAGCAGTTAACTTCTAAATTTGAAAGCATTAGGATGTCTGATGATGAATCTTTTGATGAATTCTATGCTAAACTTAATAATATTTTTAATTCTGCATATAACTTGGGCGAAATCTATGATCAACCTAAAATTGTTAGGAAGATTCTTAGATCTTTAACTGAAGACTTTAGACCCAAGGTGACTGCCATCACTGAGAGTAAGGATGTGGACTCCATCCCTGTTGATGAACTTGTAGGATCACTTCAATCTTATGAGTTGGACCTACCCAAAACTAGCAAATCCAAATCAATGACTCTTAAGTCAGTTGATGATGTTGAGGTTGGTGGATTTGATGATGAGCTCTCTACTACAGAGATTGCTTACCTTGCCAAGAACTTTAGAAACTTTCTTAGGAATAGTAACAGAAGGGCAAGAGGTACGAACACTGCTGAACCTAGAAATCTTAGGAAGAATGATCCCACTAAGGTTAACACTGAAAAACCTAGAGAAAAAGTAGGTCAATCTTCAAATAATTCTATGGGTCCTCAATGTTTTGGATGTCAAGGGTATGGTCACATGAAATCTGAGTGTCCTACTTACTTAAAGTCTAAGGGTAAGACTATGGCTGTAACCCTTAGTGATAACGAAGTTTTTAATGATGAGTCTGGATGTGACGAGGATGGAAACTTCATAGCTTTCACTACTACTGCTGTAGTAAATGAAAGTGTGTCTGCTGAAGAGAACCCTCCTGATGGGGAACTCTCTGAGAATGTAGATCTTCAAGAGGCCTACAATAAACTTTGCAAAGTTGCTGCAAAGGATGCTATGAATGTTGAACTTAGCTTGAAGAAAATTGAATCTCTTGAGCTTGATAAGAAGAATTTGCTTGTAAAACTGTTTGATGCTAATGAACTTTTGAATAATGTGAAAATTGAGAATATGTTATTGTTTGATAAAGTTAAGTCGTTAGAACTTGATTTATCTGTTGCTAGATCTGCTAGTTCTAAACTTGATTAAATGCTGAGTGTTCAAAAGTCTCATTTTGACAAATCTAGATTAGGTTTTGTTGAAAGCATATCCGTGTTTGCTCCCCACTCCATAAACTTTGTCCCTTCATCTTCTTCTGAACATTCTGTGAGTGAGATTGTAAGTGAAACTATCAAACCCTTTGTAAGTGAAGTTGTCAAATCCATATAAGTTTCACCATCTAGGAAGATTAGGGTTGATCTAAAAGAGTCTAAACCTAAGGAGCCTACCCTTTCTAAGGACAAGATGCATGGTAAGCCTACTTAGGTTTGTAATTTTTGTGGGAAGTCTGGACATATTTGTCCAAATTGTTACAAGCTACAAGCTGTTAAGAGAGCAAACAAACCAAAAGT
Source organism: Quercus wislizeni (assembly GCA_023055345.1). Lineage (NCBI taxonomy): Eukaryota > Viridiplantae > Streptophyta > Magnoliopsida > Fagales > Fagaceae > Quercus > Quercus wislizeni. The sequence goes on along the minus strand of JALGQJ010000009.1, from coordinate 8,696,169 downwards.
TCCTGTGCCACAAGCACAAGATCCTATAACACTTATTGGTGAATTGGTAAAGGCTCTCAACCTTTATTCTAATCCTGGAGTTGGAAATCACTCTAATGTGAATACGAACTCCAATGCTTGTGGTGCATCTAAAAGGTTTTGGATGCAAAAGACTCGAACTAATTGAGTCTTTTTGACATGGTTCTTGTGCTTCATTACTCTACCCTTTGTGACCATTGTTCTTTGGTTTTTGTGTTTTTCTTTTTTTTTCTAGGATTTGCATTGCATAACATTCATGCATTTCATTCTAGGTGTTTTTTTTTTTTTTTTAATTTAAAAAAAAAAGGAAGCAAATTGTGTTTTGCACTATTCTCTTGGTTTTTGAAAACAAGGTTGGTCAATTTATTTTCACATAACATGTCTTTTGTACCTTGTTTAGTTTTGATGAGCTTACTTTCTACACTTTACTAGTCAAAACTTTGTAGTGCATGTTGTGTGGGAAAGATATTTATGGTTTTGATCACTCTGTCTTGATCTTGAAATCACATGTCTTTGACTGTCAGTCTTGAACCTTTTGAGAAAGACATAAATAACCATCTCACCACTGTTCACTAGCCAATCATGAACACCTTAGTGTATATCGTAAGATTTTGTGCTAAAAAAAGTGTAGCACATGCACAAAAAGAACATAAGGTGTAGCCTCGGTTTAAATGCTAAAATTGATGTGTACATTATTGGACTTAAAGCTAAATCAAAAATTGCTAAAATTGGTATATACATTATCCTGTCTATTTTAATAAGTTTCTAAATAATTAAAATTTGTGTGTACAACATGAGACAAATTCAAGAAACTTACATGATTGCAAGCTTATGATCTAGGAGATGTGGGAGTTATCTGATGTAACTCTTTAGGTGATAGTCTCTTTCAAATTCTATGTGATGGATTTTGTAGACTTTGTGCTTATTACTATTCACATATCACCTCACATGTATCTCTAGTTTTTGCTAGTTTTACACATTACACAAGTTACTCTTTGCTAAACATTGTACATGTTATTGTGTGTGTTTTTCGGTCTAACCAACCAAGTTTGCAAATACTTTGAGTTCTTATGCAAAACATATTTGGTGTTTGAGAATTTAAAGGGAGAATGTTTGAAAATCTTAATTTTGGGAAAATTGGGTTTAAAACTTGTGTTTTGGAAAAGCATTTCATCTCATACTTATGTATTTTATTCCTTATATTCAATGCTTTGAGGAGTTTTTTCAAAAACTGGTTTATTTTTTTCAAAAATTTTGTTTTTCTAGAATTTCGATTGATCCAATCTGTTTGTCGATCAATCGAAATTGCATTCAAAATTTTAAGTGAGCCTCTGTATGTTTCGATCAATCAAAACTGATTTTCGATCAATTGAAAATCATGAATAAGCTTTTTTTAAAATTAGATCTTGACTTATTCAACTCACCTTTTTCAAAAGTTTTCAAACTTTTCTCTCTCTCTTCGACTCAGCAAGGCTCCACAGCAAATTTTTTGTCGTTTTCTTCCTAATTTCTTGCAAGGTTTCTCTCTCCATAAGCCGGTATGTCCATATTACCCTTTCTTTTTCATTTATTTTCTGTTTTACATGCATTTTTTCATGCATTGAAGGGTTATTTTCGGACTTAGCATATTTTGGGGTTTTTGATGATTCAAACCTTATTTTGTGAAATTGATCATTGGGTTTTTGTTCTAGGATGTTATAATCATGATCCCTGTGGTTTAATTTGATCAATTTTGTGGTTTTTGAGAAATTGAAAATTCTAGGGCTTGTAATTAACTGGAATTGGGGATTTTGTTCAAAATAGGTTTAATTGATGAAATTGGCTTGTTGTATTGATGTAATTGATCATCTTTATCTATTGTCTCTCATGTGTGATGATAAATTCGTCAATTTATTACAAATTATTCAAGTGGTTTTTCAAATTTTGGGATTTTTGTTAGAAACTCTACGCTCAAGCCAATTTTGTGAATTTGAACTTAATCTCACTGCATTAGAGCATGCATCATGACATTTGAACTGTTCATGCATCATATAGATTTTGGTTCTATTGTTTTTTGTGCTAACTTGTAGTCTGCCCTTGGTTTTTCTTTTTGTTTTTGTTGGTTCTGTTTTTGTGTCTCTGTCCTTATCCTAGCACCATGCCTAGGAAGACTAGAGCTAATAGGACTCCCTCCCTTTCTTCTGTGTCTCCCTCTAGGGGTCAGCTGTTTAGGAATGACCGTTGTAGAGAGGTTTTTGAGAAACTGAACTGTAAGCGTAAGATTTGGGCTGAGCGTTCTGTTGTTTTAGATGAGGTTGATCCTACCATTAGGGCAAACCTTGAGAGTCGAGGTTGGCTACCCTTGTTAGCGATAGATCATCCACCCCCGACCGCCCTGATTAGAGAGTTCTTTTCGAATCTTTCTTGCCACGTCTATGATTCCAACACCCTTGTTAGGAGTTGGATACGAGGTGTTGAGTTCACCATTATCCCTAGGGTAGTGGCTGATGCTCTTGGGGTTCCGGTCGTTAGGGAGCCTGTCTATCCCTATGAGGAGTCTCCACCTTTAGATGATGTCATGTCATACATCACTAGGTCTTCTATCCAGTGGGGTTTTGATCCTCGGATCATGTCTGCTGAGCTTTCTGAGACTGCCTATCTTTTCTTTAGGATAGCGAGTCATTCTTTATGACCTATCTCTCATCTCCATACTATCCCTCTTGAGCGATGTGTGTTTTTGTACACTTTTGTTTCTGGTGTGTCTATCAGTTTTTCTCATTTGTTTCTTCGTTCTTTGAACGAAGTTCATAGGTGTTCTGTTGTAGCTCATGCTCTTATCCATCCTATTTTCATTCATATGATTTTGTTATTTCTTGGTCTAGATGATTTTCCCGCTGGTGAACCCGTTCATATTATAGATCCCATAGGTGCCACCTTCCTTAGGCAGAGGGCTGCTCACTTAAGAGTTGGTCCTACACGTCCTAAAGGTGCGTCATCTGGTGTTGTTCCCCCTCCTCCCTCTTCTACAGGTGCTGATACTGTTGAGGCGTCTGGTGTTGCTGATGCTGATGTTGATGTTCCTCCACCGACTACTTCGGATGATTCAGACATTCAACGTATGTTGGATCATGTCTTGACCATTTAGGCGGCTCATGGACAGATTTTGGTGGATGTGCTCGATGAGATCCGTGGCTTGCATGCAGAGTTGGCACAGTTTCGACGATCCTCACCGCCACCTCCTTTTGATGATGGATTTTGGCTGCCCTTTGGCATTCCGTCACAAAAAGGGGGAATACATATTTGAGCACTTGTAGATGGTTTTGTTTTTGTTTTCAAGGGGAGATATTTTTTTTGTCACTAGAGCCTGTGGAGATTAGATTGTATCTAGGTGCTTCACTTTGTATTTATCTTTTTGGCTCTTGATGTATTCTTGTTAGGATTATCATTTAGGGGGAGTTACATTTTTTGTTTCATATGTTTTTTGTTTCACTGCTTATTGACTTATATTCATGATGTTATTCATTGATATTTGTCTTTGTTTTGTGTTTTGTGAAATCAAGAACTTATTTTATTTACTTGTATTTTCCACACATGCATTTATGCATTTTGTTTAGTGGTTTAGGAAAAATACAGGTTGATTCAATTGAGCTGCTGTCTACACTTGCAACTAATGGATAGTAGTTAGGATTGAATTTGTTGTAATGAGCATGTTATTTGTGAAGGGCTTTTTCTTTGTAAACTTTGAGCTTTTAGTTGTGTTTTGTCACGGATTACCAAAGGGGGAGTTTGTTAGGTTCTAAAGACTTAGAATTAATGTATTTAGAATTCTAATTTGTATTGTTGGCAAACCATGATCAAAATAGGTTGTTTAGTCTTGTTTAGACTTGCTCAAAGTTGTATCGTTTTTGTAAAGTTGGAATCGAGCTAATGTAGAAGTTACTATGCATCTCGACCTGGCTCGATCGATCGAATTTCGGGTCAGATGTGTTTTTTTTGCATAATTTCAACTCAGCCCTAGCTCATTAAAATGTTTTAGGGTTTTATGTTTTGCCCTAGGTATATAAGGCAAACTCTAGCCACGTTTTAGATGTTGCTCATATTGCTGTTTGTGTGAATCTCTTGTGAGATCCTTAAGGAGCTTTCCTTCACACAAGCTTAGGATTATCAAGGAGGAAATTTCTTCAAGAACTTAATGATCATTCAGTTGTTGCAATAAAAGCTTAAAGAAACACAAGCGGGTGTGCTTGTACTTGCTGGAGAATCCAAGAAAAAAGGAGTCTGTGGTCTCGGAGCTTACACGTGGTCGTGTCAGTAAGTTTCTACTAGTGGGTAGCAATAAGATGTTAGTGGTCTAAGTCCTGTTGAACAACTTCGATTCTTTCATAGTGGATTCAAGTTTACCTTGAGGATAGCTAGGTTAAATCCTCCTCAGGTTTTTACCGGTTTGGTTTCCTAGGTGATCATATCATTGTGTTATTTATCTTTCTGCTGCTTTGCATGATATGATTGTTTGATTGTGATAACCTAGTTTTGGAATTTGGACTAAGTAACAACTTGGCTAATTACCTAGATTAATCAAATTGTGGTTTTAAGGGGTCTAAAAACTATCAAGGGCATTTATCGTCGCCCACATGATGTTAGGGGAGTCAAGACCAAGACTCGACTTTAGGCTTGGAACATGGCCCAAAGGCTATTGGTGAAGTGTGAAAGGCTTATTTTGCTTAAGGTCTAGGTTGCTTCCAATAAAGATTATAATAAGACCCCAATACCTCTTGCAAAGATAAGCTAGCACAAAGGATGGTCAACTACAACAAGTGCTTAAATAATAGTCTAGCGGTAAGCAAGAGAAATGTCCAACGGTAGATGTTTGGAAAACCAATAAATGTATTTGCATTGTAAAAATTATGCATTTCCTCCATAGTTGGTTAATATAAAAGTGGGCGCATTATAACAAGTACATAAGAGGAAAAACAGTCCAATAGTGAATGTGACAGACCTCCAGCGGTAGACGTTTTACAGGTTAATAAGTGTGTTTACATAGTAAAAATCATATGTTTCCCTTATTATTATTAAGTCAACATAAGTGAAAATTTCCATAGTAGCTAAAACATTATGGCTTTCATCATAATAATAATAAATAAGGATTAAAGGCATCATAATAACAAATAAAAGAGGAAAAATAGGATGGAATGAAGGGAGAGAGAGATTCCAGCTCAATACAGCATATATTGAACTAAGATTTTTGGGGAATATATGTGTGTGTGTGTGTGTGTCTGTGTGGGGCATGGATGGGGTACTATAGGCTGTTTTGAGTGAGTGGGTATGTAAGCTTGTGATGGTATGATAGAGTTAATGCTGAAACTAAGTCTTTAATGGGTAAAAGGTTGTTTATGACTAATTAGGAAGCATTTATGGGCTGTGAATATGCAGAAAAAGGAAGGGAATGTCTGAGGCTAAGTGAGTGGCAGCTAAGGGGAATGATTTATGAGCTTAGGGAGAGTTGAACCACAAGCAAAGTGACAAGAAAAATCTGAAATTTCAGGGGGGTTGGTTGGTGTTTTGGGGGCTGGTGTGCTTGTCCTTTTATAGTGGAGTTTAGGGAGATATTAATTAACAAAAGTCCAAAAAATGTAGGACTGATTAGGGGGGCAGAGTATTAGACTTAATTATCCTAGGATTTGTCTATAAATGGGAGATTTGCTTTTGGAGTTGCTTTGCTTCTTTGGGTAATATGACACATGGTGAGTATTTGGGGTTATCTTGCATTAAATGCTAAGAATGCTGAGATTGTATTCAGCCAATGGGATTAAGGCCGGTAGTAAGGAGGAATCCTAGTGCTGCAATTGAGATTTGGACCCTTAGGAGGTAAGATTCAACACCCCAAGCCAGGTGCCAAAGTTTAAGTCCACTTCAAAGGGTTCTGCTGGAGATCCCTTTATGCCCTCCAAACCACATGTTCCCAAATTTTCCCCTTTAGGATTCATGGGCTTGGTTCATGAACCAATTACATACATTTTTAGTAATAAAATAAACTATTTGGTTAAGGATTTCATGAGCTTGGAGGTTTTGGTTATGGCTTCCTTGAGTTGTGACCAAAACTTGGAGAAGAAGGGTATTTATTTCCCATTAACCTTTAGGTGTCAGCCTCTGGTACTGTTCACGTCAAAGTTGGCAGTGGGACAAGTGGCCAACTCCTAATTTGGTTTGGGAGCTTGGTTGCTTCTTGAGGTGACCTCTAGCGGAATGCAAAACTGAATGGAGTTCTCCAACGGAGTCAGTTTGCACACATAGGCTGTTGTGGCTGAGATTTTATGTTGGGCTTGGCCATGAGGGCTGAGTATTTTGATGGGCCAAGAGTATTTTGCTTTCTCATTGTGAACCCTACAAAATGGACAAAGCTACCATATATTGCAATGGATTTTAATTCCACATGGGCTTTAGTTGTTAGTAAAAATAAAATGAATTCATGAGCTTTAATAAATATTTATGATAGGTTTTGGGTATTAATTTCCATGAGCTTTAAATAACAACTTGTATAGTTTCTCATAATTTTGCTATGGATTATTTTGTAAATGATATTTTCTTTGGGGTTTTTAAATAATGACCTCCAATATTTCTTGAGAATAATATTTACAATGGGTTTTAAAAAGAGGCAATATCCATGAGTTTCAAATAAAATATGGTGAAAACCACTATAGTGGAACAATGTGATATTCTTATGGGTTTTTCTATAGATAATCATAATGGGTTTGTAAGGAGATTAATTACCATGAGTTTTGTAAATAAATACTATGAATGTTGTGATACAAATAGTGACAATGGGTTCTTATATAATTTCCATGGGTTTATATTATGGTTGAAATAAATAATCATAACTTTCCATGGGCTTTTATATTAGTAACACAAATTCATAATTCTCCATGAGCTTGATACATGTTTGCCATGAGTTTTGAAAAAATGAATAGTGTCACATAACATAAATGTTACCATGAGTTTTATAAGATAGATTTAATAGGTTTGCAATATTGTAGTAATAGGTTTAAGAACTTAAAGTATTGTTTATCATTGGACTTTAAATGAAATACTTATGAGATAGTATTTTGCCAAGTATTGATAACTTTGGGCTTTTCACAAAATAGTGCCAAGTATCTAGCTTGGGCTTTTAATATTGCTAATGAAAATTGGACTTAATTAAATAATGATAATAAAATTGGATAAGATTTGAGTTTTTTGGCTTTTTGTGATAGTTTATATCATGACTCAATTTAGATAATGAGATATGAAATATTTGTGGTTAACATAATAATAGGGCAAAAAATTTTTGGGAAAACCAAATAGCTTATTTTGATGTTTGAAAATAAATAGGTGGTAATAAAATTAGATGTAAAAAAAATGTACCCTAACAACTGGTACTCCTGCCACGCCACTGTATTGTTTCTGCCATGATATCATTTAACTTGCGTTTGCTAGTCCTCCTTTGGGCTTGCCATGCTAGTTCCATGTATTACTTCTCCCCTTAGTTTACGTTGCCCAGTATTCCTGTTGGGTTAATTCTCATATCATTTTGGGCTTCCTTGGCCCATTCTCTTCCTTGGGCATCCTCAGCCCATTTCATTCCTTGGGGCATGCCTAGCCCATTTCATTTTTTCTTACTTCTTACATTCCCGTGAGCTTTTACTAAATCTTTTGGGCATTCCCGACCTAATTATCATATCTTTTACTTTTGGGTTTATTGGTCTTTGAACCAATCCCATTTATTAATCCTTTTCTTTTGGCCCTTCCGGCCCGTCTTTGCTTGCTTTCTACTTCTTATAGTTCCCATGGGCTTACTACTTCATTCTTTGGGGCTCCCTTTGGCCCATTTGCTTTCTTTGGGACCCTTTTACTATTTTGTGGGCCTGTGTACCATTATTCCTACCATTCGAGGTTTACTTTGCTAATTCTTTTTTCTTCACCCCTTTTTATATTGTTGGGTTTCTTCTGTCATTAGACCCTTTTGCCAAAATGGGCATCAACACATTGATTCTCTTATGGAATCAACTTTTTACTTTTCTTATATAAGGACTCTAAATTTGTGAAACATAGAGATAGCAAGAGAGACTTGGAGCAAACCAAGTAGAAATTGTAGCCTCTAAATGAGTATAGAAGAGTAATATTTTACTATTGTGTATTTCAATGTGTGATCAAGACCGTGAAATCGTAGAACTAGTTTTCCCAATGACAATCATTATTGGTTGGGAAAAAAATATTTCTAGTTGTGGGTTCAAATTAAAATCAATAACAACTTATTAAATAAGATTTTTTATAAAAATGTTATGGACATAGCATTTCTCTATGTGAAATGAGGGAATATACATTTATAATAATCCCATGATTTCAATAATTACCCTATATTAATGAAGTGAAATGTTTTGTTTATAATATTTACAAAACAAATCCTAGATGATAATTTGTTATTAGTTTTTATCTGGGCTTATTATTGACATCATTTTTATATTCTCTAATAACAACTTATCACATAAGATTTATTGTAAAACTATTATGAAAACATTGTGAATATAGCATTACTCATTTAAATAATTTAAAACATGATGTGACATGAATCTAATGGAGGGTTCTATTTCATTTTTTCTTTTTTCTTTTTTTCTTTTTTGTGAAGGGAATGAAGGGTTTAAACTAATAATTCGAATATTGATTTGTAAAATTGTGAGGCTTCAAAAAATTATATGATAAAATATGATTTTATAAGAAAAAAAAATCTCTTTCTCATTTATTTTGTAAGCTGAAATTTGATATTTATTAATTACATTTTACTTTGATTGTGTATGTACGTAAAATATTAGAGTTCGAATTTGGTAAAGATGAGGTGTAAACTCATATTTTACACTATTTAATAAAAAATTGGCATCTCAATTTTTTACTTAAAACTCAATATATTTCTACTACACATAATAATATCTTAATAAACTAATAGTAAAGTAGGATTTTTAAATGGGTATAGAATTGACTGAATGTGATTATGTCTATTTTTTAATATATAATATAATGATGTGACATGTTGAGATTAGAGAAGTAAAACTTGGATTTTATGCCACATTCTTATAGAATTTAATATAAAAATAATATATATAAAATTTGATAATTATGATAGTTATTAATAAGTATTTATTATGATTGTGTTTTTAGATGGAGCTATTGAATATATAGTTATGGTAATTATTAATTAATATTTATTATGATTGTATTTTATATAAAACTATTGATTCTATCATTTGAAGAAATATAATGCAACAATATTCTAATTGAATCACCCTATCTACCATCTCGTTTGCTGATCTTGTTGGGCCTGGTTAGTAGCAGAAGATCCATGTTTGAGTTGTTTGCTATGACAGCTTAGTTCTTGTGGAACTGCAAAAATAAGTGCAAGTTGAATGAAGCAACGTGTTCTCCTGGACAGATTATCTGATATTGCAGAAAGCTATCTCCAGGAATTCCAACATCACCAAGTTGCACCTACAAAACATCACCGATCTCCAAAAACTATTTGGAAGCCACTTGCCACGGGGGCTTCAAAACAAATTATGATGGGGACAGTTTTCGAAGAATCCAACAAAACAAGTATTGGTGGTGTGATCTGCGATTCTCAAGAAGAAGTTTTACCAGTTTTGTCTTAAAAAAATTACCCCTATCTACTTCTGTGGTAACTTTGGAGGTCTTAGCCATAAGGGACAGTCATGTTCATCCAAGAGGGGGAAAAAAAAATCTTGCGTAATGCTTGCAACAGTTACGGACTAGTTGAAATATAAAATTATAAAACATTAAAAAGCTTATATGACAAAATATTATGATATCAATCAAAAATCAAACATCATTAGTTTTAGATAAATTGTCATGATATTTAATTTATTTGGTATTACAAATTTATTCATTGATATATAATATATAGCCGAAAGATATCAAAGGTGTAACCATTCTCCATCCACTACTGCTAAGATTTTTTTTTTTTTTTTTTTTTTTTTTGGACACTGCTAACATGGAGTTGTCATAAAGTGTTGTATATATTCAGATAATACCATACAATTAAAAAAATGTTTATGATTATTTTTTTCCACTAATAAGGGTGTTCAAAAGTTTTTTGAAATTCTAATTATTTCATTGGGCATGTGTAGTCTTCTTGTTCCACACATACACCAAAAGTTTTGAAACAAGATCTTATGAGGTCTTAGGGACCATTAGGCCATCCCATTGAGGTTTATGTGCCAGTTGTATATAGTGCATATCATATTATATCTCATAAACCTATGTTAAGCCTCTACTAATTTTCATTCTTGGAGTTTTCATAGCTTTTCATTTAACAGTTTCTTTAATCTACTCAACATGCAAAGTTCAACCATATATAAAACGTTATAGTCAATACACAAAACTTCCACTTTTGCTTGCGAGTTTTGAGAGAGATCATGGTAGGCAGACACAAATTTTACTTAAAAGCTTGAAATCGATCCAAAATACTCTAGGTTTTTGCCTTTTTCATTTTATTATTATTATTATTTTTAAAATTTTGAGTCAATTTCAGCCATTTCAAAATTTTATTTAAGAAACTGGCAATGACAGATTTGATTCCTTTAATTATTATTTATTTTCCCATTTAATTTAGAATAGGAGACAAATGGTAAAAAAAGGTTTCTACAATATTGACATTCTCTTTTCAAGCTCCATCAATGAGAGGAATTTTGTAGACACTCTATATTCCAACCAAACACTTAAGGGTGTTTTCACCTAGCTAGTTTTGTAATCTTGAACAAAATTTCATTTGTAGATATTGTTTCTAAAATTTGAGCTTAATGAAAACCAAAATATATATATATATATATATATATATATATATATATATATATATATAATGAGTGTGTTGCTAGACTTTCTAATAAAGATAAAGTTTCTAGCTTTACCAAATATTATAATAATTAGAGCAGTTAGTGAGATATGCAATATATGGGAAATGTGAATCTGGATTTTGAAATATACTTTTATTCCTAGAATTTTAAGACATGTAATGGAATGGGATTTTATTTAGCAAATACTTGGCTACAATTCTTTGACATACTTTTATTTTATTCTTTCTAGTGTTGTTACTTGTGAATATTGAGTTTGAATTATAATAGTTGCCTAGTTTTTTAGACTTAATTTTAATTAGTGATATACATGTGGGGGACATTTTGCGACAAGGGTTAAAAATGCAAGAATAGCCCAAATCTCCCCTTGAGTTATTTAGATGTAATTATTTGTGGAAAGTCGGGCCCAAAATTCCATATGTATGATGAACAAAGGCCAATGGCTCAATCGCTCAATTCAATTGCTCACTTCAAAATTACTCAGTTCAATTGTGCTTCATTATGTTTTATAATATGTTAAATATTCTCTTACATGTTGTCAAGTAATTTTTATTTTTATTTTTTAATTTCAAATAAATAATTTAGTTGGAGTCAGAGTATATAACACTAGTGCCAAAATCCTAAAGTTCCAAACTTTTAACTTTAGGTCCCAAATAACCAATAGCCAAAGTGTGCCAAATAAATGATAAATTAAAAAAAGGCACAGTAATTGAATATTAAGAACAAATTACTTTATATCAATAATACTTTTATTTTTTTTAATTTATAAATATGATAAAATTTTAACTTATGACATCTGCTCTATAATAATTGATTTTTATCATTGTGTCAAGATATTCATTCATTCATTAGATACGTCTTCTTTCATGATCTATTTCATGTCAACTCAATTGGTTTTTGGTGCAAATGGAGTTTGAACCCCTAAATGTTTTATCCAATTATCAGAGACTTAACAAATACTTTGGATTTGTTAAGTAAATGTGATTCTGTATTATGGGATGGGTTGTCGGTCATTGACTATATGTCTATTTTATTTTATTTTTTTAATTTTTTTATTCCAACTTTATAGGGGCCAATTTTTTTTTTTTTTGGGTCCAAAATTTAAACCCTATATATATATATATATATATATATATATATATATCTCTATAATATTTATAAAAAAATAAAAAATAAAAAAAAAAAGGTGCCCCCCTTGATCTAAAGTCTCTATCCCCAATTTGATACCACACTTAGCACACTGAAAATCCCTAAGCTTATTTCTCTTAAAATTAATGATATTGGAGAAAAGAGATGAGAGAAAAATAAAGTTTTTAACTTTTTATGTAATGCCAGATGTGGGTTTCATGAATTTCAAAATATTTACACTAATACCATTGAACATTGTTAGTCAAACACTGAAAATTGCTATAGATGTGTTTTCAAAATATAGTGTTTAAACAACTTAAATTGAAAATTGTGACTCAAAGTCTTAAATGCTCTTAACTAAAATCTCTTAACAAACACATTTCTTTTTTCAAACCCATATTTTTCAGTGTTTAAATATCGAAAACTATTGTTTAAAGAATCATACCAAACATGCCCTAAATGCTGATGGATAGAAATTGCCAAAACAACTCATTATTTTTATAAACCAAAATTATTTACGTGTGAGAAAATCATATACTAAAACAAGTATTGTTTAATCTTGTTGTTGTGGTTTTTTTTTTTTTTTTCTTAAAAAAAAAAAAAAAAAATCTTTGAAGAAAACATTGATTCTCTTGTGGAATCAACTGTGTACTTTTCTTATATAAGGACTCTAAAATTGTGAAACATAGAGAGAGCAAGAGAGACTTGGAGCAAACCAAATAGAAACTGTATCCTCTAAATGAGTATAGAAGAGTAATATTTTGCTATTATGTATTTCAATGTGTGATCAAGACTGTGAAATCATAGAACCAGTTATCCCAATGACTTTTCTCCTATTCAAACCATTGAGGATGTGCCTTGGAGTTGGTTAGAGGTTCTAGTTTTTGACACAAATAGTTCATTCGTGGAAAGGTCTATGTACGAGAATTTTAGAATTCTAAAGTTTCTAGGGTTGAGGGTTGCAATAGTGAATTTATCTACTATGTTATAGAGTCTAGGTAGAAAAAGTTTTGTTCTAAACTCATTCTCCTAGATATGGTGGATAGTCTTAGTTGTGGTACGTTACTCATGTAGTAATTTTTCTTTTGGAGATGTTCTCCATCAATTTTTCACTCGCCTTAGTTGTGGTATTTTATTGCTTCAATTACAGAAATGATGAACTGTTATGTTTATGGTTTATATTATTAGAATTGTGATCATATAATTGGTTTAATCAACATTAATCAAAAAATTCACTACACAATCAACTATGGGCTCTAAACTAAACTTTCCAATTACCATAAACATCAATTCCCAATTGATTCTAGGGTGGGTTCAAATTTAAATCTAGCTAACTGTTTGTTTTTTTTTTTTTTTTTTTTTAATTAGAAATACTTCAAAAACTTTATTGAAACGAAGAAATTAACAATACATCATTTAGAAGAGCTTGTTCAAGAAAGCAAGGACACTTTTCTAACCAAACAGAGAAGTCATCAATGCCTAAAGCATATTTAGCTAAGAGATGAGCCGGTTTATTGGCTTGCCGACAAACATGGGAAAAAACCACTTGGCGAAAATTGTGAGAATCAGACAACGAACCATACACCACAACAGCTATTGAAGAGGGTGGGGGAGAGGTCTCTTTTAGTGCATTTATGACAATCAATGAATCACTCTCCAAAACAAACTCTTGGATCATCATATCCCTCACAAAATGTAGACCAAATTCAACTGCTTTGGCTTCAGCTTCCACCGCATCGAGTGGAGCCTGGATTTTCTTACTACACGCACCAATAATCCTACCAACTGAGTCTCTAATTACCATGCCTATTCCTGCGATTTTTGATGCGCAAAAATAGCACCATCTACATTTATTTTGAACATATCAGCTAGAGGAGGACTCCAGTGGGCCTGTGTGATCGGGCTAGGCCCATTCTCCTTATGAACACATTCTTGGTACTCAGAGAGGTACTCCATGGCCCCAAACACCACCTGTTGACACATTCTCTTTGGCTTACCACACCTATTCCGATTCCAATCAGTCCACACTACCCACGCTACCATTATGATTTTTTCAAGTCGTTCTTGATCCCATTTTGCCTCCATTGCGCCATACCAGATCATATCTGTGTGCCCCTTCTGTTGGATTCTTGGGCCAAATCTAACTTGGGCTCACAACTTACTTGTATAGTGGGCTTGAGTTTCCTACACTGGGTGATTCTCGATAGAAACTCAATGAGATCACTTTTCTCTCTCTCTCCTCACGATTTTTCCATCCCCTTCTTCTTCCCTTTCTCTCATATTTATAGCAAATTAGTAGTGGGATGATTATGATTACTCTGTCAATTTAGTGCAATAAGAGGTCCAATGTTGTTAATGATAAGTGGATTTTTAGGTGAGAGTGGCCTTGGAAATGATTCCCACTTCAACACATATATTCGGTATCGATACTCCCAAGGATTTGCTGAGCTACCAAGAAAAAATATCGTCGAGCACATTAGCTACTTCTCGGGGGACAGCTAGTAGTGCATGAATTAGAACGAGCAGACATGCGAGCCTTCTAAGGTTACTTTGTTTAAATGGGCCCATATGAGGTGTGGGGCTTGGTTCTTATGATGACGCTATCATGTTTGGGCCTTGGGCCCAATGGGGTCGTGGTTTTTTCGGCCCGTACATTAGCCCCCCCTTGATTCGTGCCCGGTTCTTGGGGGCGAATCAAGGAACTGAAGGGGCCAAAGGTTTAGTCGAGAATTCCAACAGGCAAAACTGGGCAACCGAGGCATCCATCAATGCATTCTTAAAAGGCGTGCCATTACTGGCGGTTCGCTCAGCCGTCATCATTGCCTGACAGTTTGTGAACCGAAGCGGCATGCATGTGGCATTAAATGAGGGCTCGTTGGGTTTCCTGCCTCTTCATTGTGGAGCATTACGTGCCCCTCCTATAAATACTCCTTGCTGTGCCTTTTCCTCACTTTTGCCTCATCCGCTCTTCAAATTTTCACTGTACCGAGCACACATCCTTAAAGCATTTTCATCTCCTAGTCTGAGATCATCCTCCCTCCTTAGAGCCTCCAATAAGTTCCTCCTTCTTCCTTCTTCTTCTTGCTTTGTTTTCTTTCCATACTGTCGCAATCATAATTTTAGGGGTCATTTTCTTTTGAACAATGGGTTATTCTCATCTTTTGTCCTCAAAGGCTTCTTTGGCCACATTCAGGGCCGTGTATGGTGTTCTCAGGGATGTAAATATCGCCTACTGTCATCAGGGCAATATCGAAATCCAAAGGCGCCGTGGAACCAATACAATTTTCTTCCCTCTTATGTCAATCCTTGAGGGTGGGATTAGATTCCCGGTAGATCCATTAGTTATAGGTACACATAGATTTTATGGTCTCTGTCCCAACCAACTCCCCCCCCCCCCAACTTTTTCCGAGTGGTGAGTTGTGTCAGTAGATTGAACCAGTTGTTTAGCCTACGACTAGACCACCATGACATTAACTTCATGTACAGTCTGTGCGGCAATTTTGAATCAGATTATTACTTAAAAACTAGGGACAACAGGGTACGGCTCATTTCATTCCTACCCGATTCTAATAGAAACTCGGCTGGAGAGTTTGTACAGGTGAGCGGCAACTGGCTTGCCGAAGAGCTCCCTTATGCGTTTAAACCATGCAATGTTGGTCAGTTCTGTGCACCTCTTTCACTTTCGTTTTATTAATCTGTAAATTTCAGCTTGTTCGGTAATTCGTAATTACTCTTTGTATGATTTTTGTGTAGATACTAAGAGATTCAAGAAGGATCTTAGAGTGGTCCATGTTCGGGACCTGAATTTTGTATTAAGGTCAGAAATTTTTGTGCACTGGGACGGGCAGCTCCGAGCATCCCACTTAATCCTCAGGCTTGAGCTCGTGTACTCCACATGGCAAGCATTTGGGCAAGCCCTGCTAGTAGACAACCCCCTTCTCTCATATATAGATGTACGACATATGAATTTCCTACCTCTGAGGTTGACAATAGGAGAAGCACGCGATCTCGGTCCCTGTTATACTTGCTCGGACGAACTTGCACCCATCAGGGACGAATCTGCCGAACGTGTGTCTCGTCGTCGCTGAGAACTAGCACATCAGCAGGTCGAGCAAGGAAATCCTCCCCCAGTAGAACCTAAGGCTCCCGCTCAGGAAGAAGAAGCAGTTTTGTGCTCGACGCCCAGAAATCTGAACAGCAGCAGCCTCCCCCAACTCAAGCTCAATCTCCCCCCCCTCCTCCTCCTCCAAGTCACCATGGTAAAAGGCTTCGTACGGTTGAACAATCCCAACCTGGCTCGGGTGATGCGCCGACAAGAACCCCTCCCCGGCAGTCTAAAGGAATTGCGATCCGAGAACCTACTCTTGTCACCCTGAATGTGGCGTCCTCTTCCCAGACCTCCCCGGCATAGGAGCCTTCATTTATGTTGGATGGTAAGCCTCTCCCTTCCATCGCGTGGGTACGGGTATAGGAGAAGGGTGAAGGGGACGTTCATACCTTCGAGGATGGAACAGACGAGTCATTAGGTCGGCGACTACAGTGACATACTATAGCGGTAATTCCGAATTCCCTGTTCTTTCTTCAGTCTTATGTTAGTTTGTTTTACCCTATTCATGTCTATCTTCATATTTGTATTTATTGCTGCTGACTTGTCAGGCTGCTCAACTGACCCACATCCTCGATGGGCGGGTGAAGGAGCTTGCTGGGGATGCCGAGCGAGAGAGGGCTTTGAAGGATGCAGTGGAGGCTGCGAGCAAGGAGAGAGCGAAAATCGCCGCTACCGTGGAGAAAAAGGCCACTGCGTCTGATAAAGCCAAAGCATTGGCGGAAAAGAGGCTTGCAGATTTTAACGCCAAAGTGGGGGAGACCGAGCTAAAACTAGCCGAGGCGGAAAGTCTGAATACTGCACGGGCAGAGGAGTTGGCTGATCTGAGAGCAGCTCTAGAGGGTTGTGAGAGTAAATGGTACAACGAAGGCTTCACCGATGCAGAGAATTCGATGGAGCCTGTCATCAATGAGGCTCGAAAGCTGGCTTTCAAAGAGGGGTGATTTGTGGCCCTTCAAGCCGTAAGGGGTCCCCGAGGACTCCCCTTTAAAAGAGCCAAACCAGATCCCGCTTCCCAGCCTTCTTGCTGCCGCCCAGAAGACCCCTGTTGTTGCTAATGAAGAGGAAACGACCAGCTTGAGGGAGTTGGTAGAGCAGATTGATGCCTATGCCGAGTCAATTGACTTGGAGGCTACCAGCAACCTAAACGCTGAAGATCAACACGGTGAGAATGTTCAGCCGCCCCCCGAGGCCCAGTATGCTCCTGTGGGTGCCGCCCAAATTTAATTCATGGACCCTTTCCTTCAACCCCTGGATTTGATTTTTATTCCTTAGTTTTATCCTTTGTTCTTTTAATACACTTGTTTAAAAGTTAGCCTATGTCACCGAGCTGTGGTGACCGAACAGTTATTTAAGTTTTTACTAAGTTTCTTGAAGTTGCTGGGTTTTGGCAACGAAACATTGGTTTTAACTATGTTTGCTTTATTTGAACGGGGACGAGTTGCTTGAACAATTCATTTAATTATGCTCCTCAATGTTCACTATGTGGTTTGCTGTGTGATTTTCTATGCCATGTCCTTTCTTCCGTGTGTGTATGTATTTTTCTAGTGGTTCATGTGGGGGAATTACTCCTGAGCTAGTGTAAATGGCCAAAGCATATTTGAAAGGAGACGACCAAGGTTCCCTTTTTCCCGGGAATATCCAGGTGTGGTCGAACCAAGACTTATGTGTGTCTTTAAGGCACTTTCTTTAAGATTTCCATCCGCTCGGTGATGGTAATAAAACCGAGAGCTAGGTTTCTGCCCTTAGGGTATTCTCGTTTCCACCATGCTCGGTGAGAATGATTTGACCGAGAGCTAGGTCCCATCCTTAGAACATTCTCATTTTCACCATGCTCGATAAGAATGATTTAACCGAGAGCTGGGTCATGTCCTTAGAACATTCTCATTTTCACCGTGCTCGGTGAGAATGATTTAACTGAGAGCTAGGTCCCTGTCCTTAGAATATTTGTGTTAAGGTTTCATCATGCTCGGGGTAACCGAGGTCCGTCCCTTAGCTCTTTACTCTCCGAGATCCTTCCTCTCTACTCTTGACGTTTTGCTTCATGAGGTGCGATTTTATCAATACTTCTTCGGTTTACGAGGTGATGCAGATCTAACGGCTGAGGATTTCCTTGGAAATTGATCAGCATTTAATACACCTTTCCCACTAGACTTCGCCTTCTATAAAAGGCACCCAAGGGTGATCACTTTCCCTCATTCGCAGATCCTTGGGTTCTTTAGAGACCTAAGGGAAATTGAGTAGCATTTAAGTTTCAAGCGATCTTTAGCGCTTGACGCAGATAATGATCAAAGCATAGGGGGTGAGGTGGCTATGGATGAAGGCAAAAAGCCAGAAGCTAGAGATGTTCTTATCTCTCAATCCAGCAAGGTCTTCATCCGTCTAGCAATGAAGATTAAACTGATCGCCGAACACCAAATGATGTTACCTTCCGATTGCTGAACACCAAATGACATCGGCTCCCCTTCTTTCTCATCGCCGGTACCATCCAATCTTGTTCGGTTCCCACCCGAACAAGATTGTGAATCTACCATCCCCATGAGCTTTCTTTTTATAGTTATCTTTAAAACAAGCCCGCCCAAGTTGTCATGTATATGAAGTTATTCTTCATATGATGTACCTTTCCTTTATTTAATAAAAAGAGTAGTACTTTTTACGAATTCTGTTTTTCTTTACAATAATCGTTTCCTGAATTGATGCTACTGACAATAATCATTTCTTGAGTTGATGCTACAGACAATAATCGTTTCCTGAATTGATAATACTGACTCCGGCACCTGACTACTAGTCGTAGAGATAATTAGGAATATAGTTGTAAGGTTTAGTTTACCCAGGGATGAGTCTTTGCCCTTAGTTTCATGATAAGGTTTCCACCTGTCCGGCAATAAGAATTGGACCAAGCACAGGTTTCTGTCCTTTATGTAGTTGTGAGGTTTCCACCTACCCGGCAATAAAAATTGGACTGAGCACAGGTTTCTGTCCTTTATGTAGTTGTGAGGTTTCCACCTGTCCAACAATAAGAATTAGACCGAGCACAGGTTTCTGTCCTTTATGTAGTCGTGAGGTTTCCACCTGTCCGGTAATAAGAATTGGACCGAGCGCAGGTTTCTGTCCTTTATGTAGTCGTGAGGTTTCCACCTGTCCGGCAATAAGAATTGGACCGAGCGCAGGTTTCTGTCTGTCCTTTATGTAGTCGTGAGGTTTCCACCTGTTCGGCAATAAAAATTGGACCGAGCACAGGTTTCTGTCCTTTATGTAATCGTGAGGTTTCCACTTGTTCAGCAATAAAAATTGGACAGAGCACAGGTTTCTATCCTTTATGTAATCGTGAGGTTTCCACCTGTCTGGCAATAAAAATTGGACCGAGCATAAGTTTCTGTCCTTTATGTAGTCGTGAGGTTTCCACCTGTGCGGCAATAAAAATTGGACCAAGCACAGGTTTCTGTCCTTTATGTAGTCGTGAGGTTTCCACTTGTCCGACAATAAAAATTGGATAGAGCATAGGTTTCTGTCCTTTATGTAGTTGTGTATTTCTGCTGGTCATGGTAGATAGATAAACAACAACAGATCTAAATACACTTATAAATAAACGTCGTACTTAGTTGACAAAATACATGTACAAGACTACGTTTTACTGTCACCCTTACAAGCTATTAACAGTAAAACTTTTTCAAGTTATGGACGTTCCATGGCCGAGGAAGTGACCTCTCGTCTAGGTCTTTCAGGTAGTAAGCCCCAGCGCCCACGATGGAAGTAACCCTGTAAGGTCCTTCCCAGGTTGGGGCCAATTTTCTGGCATTGATGTCTCACATATTCCCTACAGCTCTTCGTAGTACTAAATCTCCGGTACTGAACTCTCTTGCCTTAACATCTCGGTTATAACGTCGAGTGAGTTTTTGTTGATATTCGGCTAATCGAATGACTGCCGATTCCTGGTATTCCTCCAGCAAGTCCAAATGCTCCACCATCATTAGTTCATTTTGGATGGGGTCGAATCCGTCAATTCGTGCGCTGCACATGTTCACCTCGGCAAGTATCACAGCTTCTGCTCCGTATGTTAGGGAAAATCGGGTCTCTCCCGTGGACCTGCGGGATGTCGTTCAGTATGCCCACAAAACGTTGGGCAACTCCTCAGCCTAGTTACTCTTGGCACCGTCCAATCTTCTCTTCAACCCATTCAGAATTGTCTTGTTAACAGCTTTGACCTGCCCATTGCTCTGAGGATATGCCGGGGTAGAGTACCTATTCATGATGCCTAGACCACAGCAAAAATTGCGGAAGGCCTTGCTATCAAACTGCAACCCATTATCGGAGATGAGGGTGTCTGGCACTCCAAATCTTATAACTATATTCTTCCACACAAACTTTTTGACATCAACGTCCCGAATGTTGGCTAGGGCTTCGGCCTCTGCCCACTTGGTGAAGTAATCAACAGCTACTAGTATGAACCGTCGGTTGCTTGCTGCTTGGGGGAATGGGTCGAGGATGTCCAGCCCCCATTGTGCAAAAGGCCAAGGGCTATTAATGGGATTTAGGTGCCCTGCCGGCTGGTGAATCAAATAGGCATGTTTTTGACACCATTCACATTTTCATACATATTCGGCAGCATCATTTCGCATCTTTGGCCACCAAAATCCCTGCGTCATGGCCCGGGGCGCCAATGAACGTCCTCCTGCATGGCCGCCACACACTCCTTCATGCAACTCGGCCAACAATTCATTTACTTTTCTGAGGTGGATGCACAAAAGGTACGGTCCTCCGAAGGACCTTCAATAAAGCTTCCTATCAGGTGACAGCCAGTAACATGAGGCTATTCGGCAGATCTTGTTAACCTCGCTTTCATTTTCCAGGATCCTATCTTCGGCAAGGAATTCAATAATTGGGTCCATCCAACACGACCCGGTTGTTGTGATCGCCGCCACATCAACCTTTGTGGCACAATCTGCCATGGCGCTTATTCTTGGTTCGGTAATGAGCTCCACCTTGATTTGCCGAGGAATGTCCTCCGTCATTGCTGATGCTAGTGTGGCTAGTGAGTCAGCATGCCTATTTCTTCCCTGGGCTACCTGGGTCACATTTGTTGTACAGAACTTCCCCATAATTTGCTTTACCACCCTTAAGTACTCTTTCATCCGAGAGTCTCATGCTTTGAAGCTGCCATGCACCTAGTTGACGACTAGTCGCGAATCCGAATAAACCTCCACATCTCAGGCACCCAAATCAAAAGCGGTTTTCAGTCCGACAATGAGGGCTTCGTATTCGGCCTCATTATTAGTGGCTTTAAACCCCAACCTAAACGAATGCTCCAACCTTATTCCTTCTGGGGTGATGATGATGATTCCGGCACCGGCCCCCATGGCGCTTGAAGCACCATCCACAAATACTTTCCATGAACGGTTTTTCACATGGCAAACCATCTCCGTGTTGTTTTTGGGAGAGAACTCAGCAACGAAATCGGCGAGGACTTGGCCTTTTACTGCATTTCGCGATCTATACCATATGTCAAATGACCCTCGCCGTGTCCCCCATTTGGCTATCCTGCCCGTGAAATCAAATCTCTTCAATAACGACTGCAATGGATACTATGTCAAGACAAATACAGTATGGGCTTAAAAGTACTGCGGCAACTTCCTGGTAGCGTGTACTAAGGCTAACACTAGTTTCTCCAAGGGCAGGTATCTAGTCTCAGCATTAACCAAGGTCATGCTAATGTAATACACAGGTTGCTGCACTCCCCAATCCCTTAGCAGTACAGCGTTCATAGCATGTTCGGACACCGAAAGGTACATGAATAAATCCTCCCCCCGGCTCGAGGACTGTTAACATGGGTGCTTGCATCAAATAATCCTTCAAATCTTGGAAGGCTACGTCACATTCTTCGTCCCACTGAAACCCCTTCCACTTCTTCAAAAGCTGGTAAAATGGTCAGCAACGATCGGCAAACCTAGAAATGAATTGATTAAGTGTGGCCAACATCCCAGTCAGTTTTTGAACTTCTTTCGGATTGCTCGGTGGCTTGAGGTGCTTCACGGCATCGATCTGATCAGGATTGATCTCTATCCCCCGGTCAGTGATTAGATAACCCAAGAATTTACCAACTCCTACACCGAAAGCACACTACTCAGCGTTAAGGCGCAATTTGTGTTGCCGAAGTACTTCAAATGCTCCCTGAAGATCCTCAATATGCCAACCTTCTTGTTTACTTTTCACCACCATGTCGTCAATATGCACTTCAACCGTGTGCCCTATTTTATCCCGAAACATCCTTGTCATCATCCGTTGATACGTGGCCCCAGCATTTTTAAGCCTAAAAGGCATCACAGTATAGTGGTAGTTTGCATCCGGGGGGATGAATGCCGTCTTTTCCTGGTCTTCAGGTGCCAAGGCGATCTGATGATACCCTTGAAAGGCGTCCAAGAAGCTCATTCTTGGGTGCCCATATGTAGAATCCACCAATTGGTCGATCTTTGGCATTGGAAACGAGTCTTTTGGACATGCCCGATTTAAGTCTGTGAAATCTACGCAAACCCTCCACTTGCCATTCTTTTTCTTTACTACCATGGTATTCGCCAGCCAATCCGGAAAAAAGGCTTCTCTTATTGCTACAGCCTCCCATAGCCTCCGTACTTTTGACCTCATGGCCTCAACATGCTCCTTGGCCGATCTCCTCAATTTCTGTTTCTTAGGAGGGAATGACGGATCCACATTAAGCTTATAAACAATGAATTCAAGGTCCACCCCAGGAACCTCGAACGGACTCCACGCGAACACGTCCACATTCTGTATTAGAAACAACAACATCTTTATTTTATCACAATCCTTCATGCTTGACCCTACTTGAAAATACCTGTCTGTATCTGGTAATATTTTAACCTTTATCAGTTCCTCGGCACCGCTAGCCCCTTGCTCTCTTCGGGGTTTCTGCAATTGCTATAATGGCGCATCCTCGGCAATTTCCTTATGTTCGGCCTGTTCGTCTTTCCAGTGGGCTGTAGCAACAAGGCATTATCGAGCAACTTTCTGGTTTCCTTTCACGGTAGCAACGCCTCGTTCAGTGCAGAATTTGACCTTCATATGCAAAGTCGACGAAATGGCCCCCATTGCGTGAATCCAAGGCCACCCCAGAAATGTCGTGTAAGGGGAAAACGAGTTGACCACTATGAATGTCACTATCACCTCCTTGCCTTCCATACTTACGGGGAGGGAAATTTGACCTTGAGGTATCACTACCCTCCCGTCAAAAGAGACTAACAGGGAGTTCTATTTTGTAAGGTCTTGATTCTTTAACCCGAGTCCTTTGAATAGGTCCGGGTACATTACATCGGCTCCACTTCCTTGGTCTATCATCACCCTTTTCACCAAGAATCCGCCTATCCAGGCCGCTATCACCAACGCATAATCATGTGGCTAGATCATCCCCTCTAGATCCTCATTGTCGAAGGCAATGGGCTCTAATTGACTTTTCATTCTCTTTGTAGGTGGTTGATCCTCTGAAAAGTCTCCTGTGGATGCCATGGTAGAGACCCTCATCCCGACTGTATTTGTACCCCTCGGCACGACATGGATGACCTCAATCACCCCCAAGGGTGGCGGGAGAAGGTTCCCTTTTTGTTGAGCCCCCAGCCCGGGACCACGATTTCTTAACTCCACCACGAACTCTTTCAAGTATCCTGCTTTCACTAACTGCCCCAGATGGTCTTTCAACACTCAACATTGCTCGGTTGTATGTCCTTTGTCCCTGTGGTAAGTGCAATACAGGTTTTGATTTCTCCGAGAGGGATCCCCTCCCATCTTGTTCGGCCATCTGAAGAATGGCTCGTTCTTAATCCGATCTACGATCTTGTGCACTGGCTCCTTGAACGCCATGTTTACCTCCCCTACTTGCACTTCCGGCTCTTGGACCCTCAGGTCCTTTCGGGGTCTCGAAGGAAAAATTCCAGGCTGGGATCAATTTACAAACGGTGCTTTGCCCTTACTCTACAACCGATCATCTTCAAGCCATTTAT
This sequence comes from Quercus wislizeni, assembly GCA_023055345.1. NCBI lineage: Eukaryota > Viridiplantae > Streptophyta > Magnoliopsida > Fagales > Fagaceae > Quercus > Quercus wislizeni. The sequence continues at coordinate 8,672,041 of JALGQJ010000009.1, read as the reverse complement.
ATTCTTCAATACGTCTCATGAGTTGCCTCATATCCTTAGGAGGCCTTTTTGTCAATGATTCCCAAAGTTCTGAATTCTCGGGTAGCCCTATTCTAAAAGTGCTCGCTGCAATTCTCTCATTACCACCACCAATTTCGTTGTAAAGCTCCCAATACCAACTGGCATAACTGCGAAGGGTCTCACCGACCCCAATCTTTATAGAGAGTAATGCATCCACTGGTTGCGGCACTCAGTTGCATGTTACAAACCGTGCACCAAACTCCTGAATCAGCTCAGCGAACTACGAATTGAACCCTTCCATAACCTATTGAACCATCTTAATATCGTGGGCCCAAGGCTCGAGGGAAAAACTTTACACATCAGCGCGTCGTTGTGTGTATGTAGGGACATCATATGGATATAGTGACTGACGTGCTCCACCGGGTCTGTTCTCCCGTCGTAAGAGTTAAATGGTGGTCGCGTGAATCTAATTGGCATCGGGCTCACTTAATCTCTTCCGAGAACGGCAACCGAGCAGCCCTGCACAGGGCTCGGCTCATAGCATCCATAGCTGTATTGTAAGGCCTTTGATCCTCGAGAGAGTCCAAACCTCGGTTAGCATATCCGTATGAATGTGAACGGTGTCTTCACCAACACGATTCTTGGGAATGAGAATGACTTCGTTAATGTGACCCTCTAGAGTGGGAACGGTTTCTGCGTCGATGTGGTCCTCGCGAGTGGGACCGAGTCCTACGTCGGTATGATTCTCGGGAATGGTCCCGCCTCTAGTGTGAGTCGGATTGGCTAGATTCCCCATCGTCATGATTCCCCACATTATCATATCTTCTTTCTCGATTGTCTTGATTCTGTCGCTAGCACCTATTTCTTTCCTCCAGTTCAAAATCTCTCACCAATCTACGCAACCGCTCAATCTCTTGGTCCCTTTCCTCGTATTGATTATGCCCCGTAGTGCCGAATACCATTCGGAGAGTTTGATACGACCCTTCTCTGAGGCCAGATTGTTCCTCCATTCGCTCACACTCCCTGTTTTCACGTCTTTTCTGTCTTCGCTCCCGCCATGTGGATCCCCGAGAGGACCCGACGGATCCGCTCTTGGCATGGCCTCCAAAATTTCCTTCAAACATTCTTCCCTTCGCTTGGGTCCCTACCAAACCACAGCTTTGCAGGAGATCCCCACAGACGGCACCAGTTGTGTGCCCCCTCTGTTGGATTCTTCGGCCAAATCTACCTTAAGCTCACAACTTACTTGTATAGTGGACTTGAGTTTCCTACTTTGGGTGATTCTCGGCAGAGACTTAATGAGATCATTTTTTTCTCTCTCTCCTCATGATTTTTCCATCCGCTTCTTCTTCCCTTTCTCTCATATTTATAGCAAATGAGTAGTGGGATGATTATGATTACTTTGTCAATTTAGTGCAATAAGAGGTCCAATGTTGTCAATGATAAGTGGATTTTTAGGTGAGAGTGGTCTTGGAAATGATTCCCACTTTAGCACATATGTTCGGTATCGATACTCCCAAGGATTTGCTGAGCTACCAAGAAACAATATCGCAGAGCACATTCGCTACTTCTCATGCATCGCACATCCCTTCCGACAATGCTTTCCAATGCATAAGGTTCTCCTTAGTGGGGAGAATATCCTTGCAAGCCCGCCAAGCAAAGTGCCTAACTTTATGAGGAATATTAAGCCCTCACCGACACTTCCAGAATTTTCTCAACTAACTTCCATCAGACACTAACCCTTTCTCCTCCTTAGCTACCATCTCCATGGCTAAGTGGTAAGCACTCCTAACTGAGAACTTCCCATTGGATGTCAACGCCCAAACCATTTTATCTTCAGGTAGATGCGAGCTCAAAACGATACTAGCAATCAAATTCGCCTCATGTGGAAAGAAAAGCCTTTTCACAGTATCATATTTCCAAGCACCCAAGTCATGGTTAATAAGGTCTCCCACCCAAGAAACATCAAGATGTAGGGGCGGTGGTGATGTCACCTTATAGCTAGAAGGTGTAGGAAGCCACCTATCCTGCCATATCTTAATCTTTCTGCCATTGCCATCGAATCCATTTTTCCACTATTTGTTGGGCTGCTAAGATACTTCGCCATGCATACGAGGGATTGCTACCCATTTTTGCTTGAATGAAGTCACAGTTAGGAAAATACTTCGCTTTGAACACCCTATACAGCAAGGACTCCCCTCCCATTTGCAACCACCACCCTTGCTTAGCCAAAAGAGCTAAATTAAATTGTTTTAGTTGTTTGAAACCCATACCTCCTTGTGATTTGGGAGTACAAAGCTTGTCCCAACTAATCCAAGTCATTTTACGTTCATCATTTTTCTGCCCCCACTAGAAATTTCTCATTAAGCTTGTCAATTCATCACATAAGGAATTTGGGATCTTAAAACAACTCATAGAATACATGGGTATTGCTTGGACAACCGCCTTAATTAGAACCTCTTTCCTTGCCTTTGACAATAGTTTTTCCTTCCATCCAGCCAATTTAACTTTTATTTCTTTGAAGGAGTTTTTTCTTGTTCTTACCCACCAACAAGGGTAAACCCAAGTACTTTTCATGCTGCTTGATAACTTGAGCCCCAAATCTAGACTGGATCTCCTTTTGAACTTCTTTAAGTGTGTTGCTACTAAAAAAGAGAGAGGTTTTGGCCCTATTCAATTGCTGCCCTAAAGCTGCCTCATAAACTGACAGAACCCGCTGTAGAGCATCACACTCCTCAATGGAAGCTTTGCATAAAATAATACTATCGTTTGCAAAAAATAAATGAGACAACAGAGGACCACCCTTACAAATAAAAACACCCCTCATAGAGCCATTAGCAACAGCTTTTCTAATTAAAGCCGAAAGACCTTCTGCACAAAGAAGGAATAAGTAAGGGGAAAAAAGGTCACCTTGCCGAAGACCCCTTGTGGGGGTGATGTGGCCTTTGGGCTTACCATTAATTCTGACAGCATACGTGACTGAAGAAATACATTGCATCATCAACCCCCTCCATCTTTGATGGAAACCCAGCTTCTCCATTATTTTGTCAAGACAGATCCATTCCACCCTATCATATGCCTTGCTCATGTCAAGTTTCCCTGTCATTTCTCCTTGCCTACCTGTTTTCCTTTGACTAATGTGATGCATAGTTTCAAAAGCTACCAAAACATTATCAGTAATAAGTCTGCTATTAACAAAAGCACTCTGAGTGTCACTAATAATAGCAGGAAGAATTTTCCTAAGATGATTAGCAAGAGTTTTAGCAACCAACTTATAAATCACATTACACAAACTAATACTAATCGGCCTATACTTCGTCACTCTCCTTGGTTGGTTAACTTTAGGAATTAAAACAAAATGAGTTTCATTAAACTTTGGAGGAGTGATACCAAAGTTAAGGAAAACAAGTACTGTTTTAGTCACTAAATTACCAACAGTAGGCCAATAATGCTGAAAAAAGAGAGGAGGCATACCATCGGGCCTATGAGCTTTTTGGGGATGCATCTGCTTAAGAGCTTGATGCACTTCATTCGGCATAAACTCCTTCAACAATCTCCTGTTCATGTCTAGGGAGACTTTAGGTTGGACAACTTCCAAGATTTCAGTGAACTCCGTAGGTGCAGTAGAAGTGAAAAGTTCGGAGTAGTAGTCAAGGATACCCTCAATAGTATTTTTCTTTTGCCTAGCTAAAGCCTTTGCATGGAAAAAACCGGTATTTCTAACTCCTTCTCTAAACCAATCTAGCTGAGCCCTTTGTTTCCACATTGCATTTTCCTTCTCCATCCAACAAATGAGATCAATTCTTGTCTGTCGAATACTTACTATGATACCTGGATCAGAAGGTTGCATTTCAAGCCATTCCAACTTGGTTTGTAAACGTGTAATCTCTCGTCCCACATGCCCAAATACATTCCGGTTCCATTCTTCCAATTTGCCTCGGCATAAATTCAAACACGACACTATAGGGAACAACACCGCATCCCTTTGCCCTTCGATCCAAGCCGATTCCACTATGTGATCACATCTAGAGTCCTTCAGCCACATGGCCTTGAAACGAAATAATTTCTTCTTTCTTAATCGTTTCTGCTCCTCAAAAAATTTTAGAAGGAGCAGACTATGGTCTAACACCGAGGTTGATTTATGAAATACCCTAGCCATAGGAAATAAAAGAGACCATTCCACAGTCATGAGGGCACAATCTAACCTTTCCCTTATTTGATAGTCATCCCCTCTCTGGTATATCCACGTGAAGAGTGGACCAACAAACTCCAACTCCTTCAACCTGCAAAAATCAATTGCATTATTAAAACAGGTCATTTGTTGGGGTGGTCGAGAAGCCCCACCTTCCTTCTCATTAACATTCCTAATTTTGTTAAAATCCCCAATTACCACCCATGGCAGATCAGAGATAGTAGACAGGGATTGAAGGAGACGCCATGAATCTGCTCTGAATGACGTATCAGGGTTCCCATAGAATCCGATTAACCTCTATCGCCCAAACTTACTCCCACCCTCTACAAGGGCATCAATATAAGATACCGCAGAACTCATCACTTGCACTTTTATATCAGAATCCCAAAAAAGAGCTAAACCTCCACTGGCTCCCTTACTAGGATAGCAAAATCCATCTTTGAAACCACAACGTTCTCTTACTATCTTCATCCATTTTTCATCAGATTTTGTTTCCATTAAGAAAACAAAATTGCACTTCTCTATCCTAATAACCTTTTTCAAGACATTAACTATCTGAGGGTTCTCAAACCCTCAACAGTTCCAGTTCGAGAGACTCATTGTGCCCAGCAGTGCTATCTAGCAACCACCACCGATCCCAAATTTTCAACCATAATCTAGTCCAGCGCCTTTACCTCCATATCCAGGAGCTTCTGTTTTTTATCTGTGAGAGGGTCATCACATGAGGCTAGAGACTGTTGCTTCCTTTTAGACCTCAAAACACTTTCATTAGAAGTGGTGGAGTTCATTAAGTCACGGATTGGCCCTAGCCTGCGCCAAGTGCCTTCCACAGTGCCATGCAAATTTTCATTTTGTAAAGTATCATGCATAGTGTCATGCACAGTGCCTTGCAATATTTCAGAGTGTACAGTACATGCAAAGCTTCTTTCTTTTCGGTTTCAAAGTGATACGTGGGAGTGGTAATGGTGTCTGGGATTTTTGGAAGGTCAGGAGTGCGTGTGGGGTCGGAAGTAATGGTGTGGTCTGTGGGTAGAGTGTCAGTTTGTTTCTGGGATGCACGGACGCAACTCCCAGGCCAGCGCACCCGCGTCCGAAGCGGCGACGAGGGAGGGACGCCGCAGACCGCACGTCCGTGCCGCGTCGTGCCATGTGGCGATTCTCGAATCGGGCCGATGCGGCTGAAATCGGCGTCGACGCGGCCCAAATCGGGCCGACTCGGTCCGTATCGGCCGAAACGGCCGAGTTAGGCCGAAATTCAAAAAAAAAAAAAAAAAAGGTGCAAACGCACCGTTTGACTTAACCTAAATACCCAGACCCCTCTCAGGCCCTCACACTTCGTCCAAAACTCCCAAACACCCTCTCTCACTCCGTCCCTCATCTCCCTTCTCTGTGTGCTCTGTCCCTCATCTCTCTTCTCTGTGTTTCGAGCTCTTTGTGAGTGCTGTGTGCACACTGCACTGCTTCAGCCTTCAGGTGTGCTATCTCTGCTCTTTTCTTGAATTTTTATTCTTTGTTCTTTACGATTTCTCTCTTTCAAATTGCTTAGAAATGAATTTGTGAATCTAAAAATTTATGTGCTTGACTGCTTGCTGTGTTTTTTTTCTTGTTTTTTCAATTCTTGTGGGAGTTAAAGGGTTTTGTTAACCTGTGATTTGTGGTTTGTGGGAGTTAAAGGGTTCTGGGTTTTTTTGCTGTGAACCTGGTTGTTGTGGTTTTTTTACTGTGAACTTGGTTTGATTTATCATTAATTTATTTAGTTAATAGTTATTATTTGTAGGTTATTTGTGAGAGTTAAAGGGTTTTTTTGGTTCTGTGGTTTTGTGTTTTTTTGCTGTGAACCTGGCTGTTGTGTTTTGTTGCTGTGAACTTGGTTTGATTTATCATTAATTTATTTAGTTAATAGTTATTATTTGTAGGTTAAATTGAATCTATTGAATTTACAATGGACGAAGTTAATAGCACAAAAAGTTCACAAGAAGTGTCAAATGCTGAATCTCCTCTTTGGCAGTATGTGACTAAAGTAGAAAAACCAGCTGATGCATCTGTTAAATCTGGTGGAAACACATATTTTAAGTGCAACTATTGTGATATAGTTTTTATGGGATCCTATTCTAGGGTTAAGGCTCATTTATTACAAATTTCTGGCAAAGGTATTAGAGCATGTCGTAATGTGTCAAAGAGTCATAGGTTGGAAATGCAGCGAATGCATAATCAAGTTGAGACTAATAAGTTAGAGCAAGAACAGAGAAGTCAAATTTCCTTACCCCCACCTCCCCCAGGCCGTGGGATACCTATTTCCCCATTTCGGAGACAAGAAGGGAGTGATAGTAGTCATAGTACAAATCTGGTTGATGCTAAGAGGAGGAAGGTGACAATGAATACTACTTTGGAGAAAGCATTTCAGAATAATGCTAGACATGATTTGGATAGTAGAATTGCTAAGATGTTTTACATCGGTGGGCTTCCGTTTAACTTTGCAAGGAACCCACATTATCGTAGTTCCTATGCATTTGCTGCTACTCATAACATTCCGGGTTATCTTCCTCCTGGATACAATGCTTTGAGAACAACACTTTTGCAAAAGGAAAGAGCTCATGTTGAAAGACTTTTGAAACCAATTAAGGACTCTTGGCTTGAAAATGGTGTAAGTATATTTTCTGATGGATGGTCAGATCCACAAAGGAGGCCTCTTATTAATATTATGGCTGTATCAGATGGGGGTCCAGTGTTTATAAAGGCAATTGATGGGTCAGGTGAGTTCAAAGACAAGCATTACATTGTTGGGGTGTTGAAGGATGCTATAAAAGAGATTGGACATGAAAAAGTTGTCCAAGTCATCACTGATAATGCTAATGTGATGAAGGCTGCTGGAGCTCTTATTGAGGGTGAGTATCCTAAAATATTTTGGACACCTTGTGTTGTCCACACTCTCAATCTAGCTTTGAAGAATATTTGTGCAGCAAAAAACACTGAAAAGAATGAAGTTACATATGAGGAATGTAGTTGGATTACACGTGTTGCTGATGATGCATCCTTCATACGTGTTTTTATCATGAACCATTCTATGAGGTTGGCAATGTTTAATGAATTTTGTCCATTAAAATTGCTCCAAGTTGCTGATACTAGATTTGCTTCGGTGGTTGTAACGTTGAAAAGGTTGAAGTTGATAAAAAGATGCCTTCAAGCCATGGCTATTAGTGACCAATGGGCTTCTTATAGGGAGGATGACGTTGGAAAAGCTCAAAAGGTGAAAGATATGATTCTAAGTGATCTTTGGTGGGATAATATTGATTATATCCTTGAATTCACAGCACCTATTTATGATATGCTACGAATAGCCGACACAGATAAGCCTTGTCTTCATCTTGTGTATGAGATGTGGGATTCCGTGATAGAGAAGGTGAAAGCAGTGATATATCGGCATGAAGGCTTGGAAGATGATCAATATAGCTCATTTTGGGGTGTGGTGAATGATATACTCATTGATCGGTGGACTAAAAATTCTACACCACTACATTGCTTGGCTCATTCCTTAAATCCTAAGTAAGTACATTTATTATTTATTTTCCTTAGTTCACCCTTTTAGTAAAACACACGTTTGATCTATATTTGTTTTTTAATCTTTAACTAGGTATTACTCCATTGAATGGCTTTTGGAGAATCCAAAACGCATCCATCCACATCGGGATCATGAAATTTCTATGGAAAGAAGCAAGTGTTTGGAGCGATACTTTGAAGATGAGAATGAGTTAACGGTGGTGAAGTATGAGTTTGCTAAATTTTCAGGAGGGAGGTTTCCTTCACCAAGTGCCTTGACGGATAGGTGGACCTTACTACCTTTGGTTTGGTGGCAATACCATGGCTCCGCATTTCCAACTCTTCAAACCCTTGCCCTTAAACTTCTTGGACAACCTTGCTCATCCTCATGTGCTGAGAGAAATTGGAGCACGTACAAATTCATTCATTCCTTAAAAAGAAACAAAATGGCTCCTGCACGCGCTGAGGATTTGGTATATGTGCATTCTAATCTTCGACTCTTGTCAAGGCGCAATGAAGAGTACATACATACCGCAACAAAGATGTGGGATATTGCAGGAGACTCTTGGAATGAGAGCGAAATGCATGGAGGAGCTGGAATTCTTGAGAATGCAGCTCTTACACTTGATGAGCCAGAGTTGGAGGCCATAGTTATTGGGAATGTTAACACTAGTGCTACTACTAGTGAAAGTGAAGTTCGAAGTGAAGCTATTGATCTTGAGGATGATGATATTTGTGTTTGATTGTCTTGTTGATTATCTTTTATTTTGTTTTAGTTTCAAACTTATGAGTTGTATTCTAATTTCCAAACATCATGGAATGTTTTAGTTTCAATCTTGTGGATTATATTTAATTTATGAACATCATGTTTTAGTTATTATCTACTATTGCTCTTAAATTTGGTATTTGTTTATATAATGTGAAAAACTAAAAGTATGCTTAGCAATATATTAAACATATATTGTAAAAATATTTTTAATAATTTTTTAATCGTCGAGTCCTGCCGCACCCGCACCCACCTTTTTCAAAAAAGGTTGAGTCTCGCACCCGCACCCGAGTCCCGAAACACACCCATGCTTCATAGGTTTGTTTAATAGATGGGACTAAAGGCTGTAAGGAGCAGACAAATAGTTCAACAGAGTTAGTAATTGATGTGTGGGCCAACTTTGGGAATGGAATAGGTGTTTTTGAGGGTGGAGGGTTACTTAGCTCATGGTCCAGATCAGAGATAAACGTGTCAAAAAGTGTGGGGCTCAATAGAATTTCCTTATGTGTTGGAGCGATCACATTAGATTCGGTGTGGGTGATGGTTGCATCCGTTTGAGAGGATGATGGTAGGTCCAATGTTAAGGGTGATATGTTGGGTGTTTGGGAGGATGGGCGCATAGAAGGTGATGGTGTGGGTCGTTGTGGTTGAGGAGGGCCAGTGGAATGAGGGGATTTGGTATGAACCATTTGCGCTTGTTGAACGTTGGTCAAAGAAGCTCGCAGCCACAGACCATATTGTTGCTCATTCTTCTGTAAATGCTCTCCACTGTCTGCCTAAAGCCTACAATCCTTTTCATCATGGTTTAGAAGGCCGCACCAGTACCAGAAGACAGGTAGGCGTTCATATTGGAAGGAAATCCAGAGAGGTTCCGAGCCACCTAAATCAACATACCAGCCTCGACATAGTGGCTGTTCAATAGCAATTCTAATTCGAACCCGAATACATCGTCCTCGGCACTCCCCAAACGATGATGTATCAACTTGTTCAACACTGCCAATAGTGTTACCGATAGCCATGGCGTTGGCTTTGTTCATACAACTGAGCGGCAGATTATGAAGTTGAATCCAAAAAGGGCCGGTATCAAACTTGGCGTCATCCACAGATTCAGAGGCGCTTAGTTGGTAGAGACCTATCAAGTATTTGTCAAAAGTTCAAGCAGGGCCGGCTCAAGGCCTAGGCAAGTTAGGCCTAGGCCTAAGGCCCCACCGAAAAACAAAATTTTCCTTGAAAAAAAAGTCCCATTTTTCATAGTTAAAAGGCCCAAATTTTTATAAAATTATATATATTTTTTAAAGGTGGTGTATTTTTTTATTATTAGTGATGTATAAATTTTATTATTGACTTACAAATTGCCATGTTATTAATCACAAAAAACGTGATATAAATATTCATTAGTTAAATTGATGAAGTTTATCAATGAGAGACAATATCACATTATATTTTGAACATTTTATAGTGCTTTTAATTAGCGCATTTTTCTTTTTCATTTCTATTAAGACTCTCAAAGTACAAGACCCATAAAACCTTAACTCAATTGAAACCTTAAAATATTTCAAAAAGATGTTGCAAATGTGTTAAATCATCAATTATAGATTAATCTTCCCTAATAGTTTGAGACTTTGATTTTTGTAAACTAATATCCTACAAAACCATACACCAAATAATATATCTCTCTCTCTCTCTTTAAATCAAAATATAAAATTAAAAATTAAATTACAACTTTATTTAACTATGTATCATCTTATATCCAAAATAAAGTATCTTTTTCAATCACAATACATTTTTATTACTTTTTATTAATATTTATAATTCAACTATAATATTCAATTATCTATATGAAATTAACATTAGTCTAGTTGATATTATTTATGTATTTAATGTATCAAATTAACCTTAATTTGATTAGTATTAAATAATTTTATTTAATTAATATTTACATATTAAAGGCCCTATATAAATTTTTCACCTTAGGTCCCAAATTATGTTGAGCCGCCCCTGAGTCCAAGGTCCTTGCGAGAGCATTTTTTGCACATCGGATTCAAGAGTGAATAGTTGCAGAACAGTGTTTTGAATAAGGTCCGGCACTTCAAAGTCCTGTGCAAAACGCCACATGCTTTTGAGTGTTCGCGCTAGAGATTCAACATTGACTCAGCGCTTGGTGAATGGCTTCGCCACAAGAACCCTGCTGTTATGTTCAATAACAGAGGTTAGAGGTATAGTCTGGCATTCTTCTGTGTGGAGTAAAAGTCGGACACACTGACCCGTGAAGTCTTCCATAGATGTAAGGGTTACATGTGATGAGATTAAGGAGGGGGTAGAGGGAGAGGGAAGCAGACGACGATGGTAAACAAAAGGAGAAAAAATCGGTTTCCACCAAAACAGGGGAAAGCTGCGCCTACGTGAGGCTAGGGTTTTCACCACACAAAAAAAAAAATATATATATATATATATATATATATATATAATAATAACTTTATCATCTATTGATAGGAAAAAAAATAAAATAAGTAACTGATTTAAATTAAAATTAATAATAACTTTATCATCTAGTATAATTTATTATAAACATATTATATACTTAACACAACACCTTTTAAGGCCCATTTGGGATTATATTATAGGATTTACATTTGAGTCAACCAAAAAGTAATTCAATCTATTCGACAAAAAAGCAAGTTGTGCTAAAGTAAACCCAGAAGTTCGGGAAGATTGAATTTTTTGCCAAAATCCGCCCCCTGTATGTCTGTCCTATTAGGGTTGAGGCAGCTTCAGACCCTATTAAAAGACAAACAAATTAACACGATCCCACTTTGAAAACAAAAAATAAAATAAAATACTAAAAAACAATGGTGAGGCCTCGCAGACAGAGACAGAGACAGCCCTCTTTCTCGGAAGACAACCCTGAGTTCTTCAAAGTTTTCCTCCCAAATACTTGCTCTCATGAAATAGTACTCTCTCTCTTTCTCGATATTGTTCCCATAATGCTTACTCTATTTTACTTTAAATATTTCATTGAAGCGTCTGTTTTTATTGTTCCTGTTTCATCATTGTATCAGCCATCATTGTATGTATTTGTACAAAACAGTAGCAGGTTTTGGTGGGGTAAAATGTTATGGGAGCATTGTATGTATTTGTGCAAAGTATTAATATCTTATGAGAGCATTGAAGTCCTTAGTCTCCCTTTCCCTCCACCCATATTTGCATATAAGCTTATTATATAACATGGTGAAAACTGTTTGAAGGAAAATTCTGAGACCCATTAGAACTTTTAAAATTCGGCAACAAAAAAAAAAAAAAAAAAAGGAGCTTTCGATTTTTATTAATTTTTTATACCGAAGTTTTGGTTTTGATTTTTTATTTCTCTGGCAAGTGCTACTCATCCATAATATTAGCATGTTCGTTTGGAATAGTTTTATTTTTATTTTTTTTGCTGAAAAACTTATTTGTTGAAAGTTGTCTAGTATAGTTGTACTTGGAAAAAGAAATGAGAAGATTTTAGAAGACTGTATATAAACAAATAAATCAATGGAAAAAAAAATGCCAATCCAAAGGCACGTCAAGAATTTTGTGACAAAAAAATAATACTGAAACTCACAGTACTTTTGATATTTCTTTTTACAAGTTTTGAATTTGATCAGCCAAAGATTCCATTTGGGTATAATTGATTCTTTCTAGAACGTAGACAGGTCATTGCTCTTCTCGTTTAGGCTATATTTATCCTAATACACTACATGCGTTCAAGGAAAAATGTTAAGTATTACACCATGATTCACCAGATAGGAATAAAATATCATTGCACTATATGCAGTGTTTTGAAGACAAGACCGCTTGATATCTGATGAAAACTCAATCTATTTCATAATGCAGTCTATACCTCAAGCTTTTATCAAGCACTTCAATGGAACTATACCAAAGAAGGCCATTCTTAAAGATCAGACTGGAAAGTCTTGGCATGTGGGACTGGAACAAACTAACAGGCGCTTGTGTTTTAAGAATGGATGGCAATGTTTTGCAAGTGATCATTCTCTGGAATTTGGGGATTTCCTAATTTTTAAATTCAATAGAAGTTCTTTGTTTGAAGTTAAGATATTCAGTAAAACTGGATGCAAGAAGGAAGAAGCTGCACCTATTGGTAAGCCTATTCCATTTGTGAATTTGGAAGAAGATTCTGAAACAGAGCTGACTTGTAGCAGACCCACCCGTATTGGCAAGCGAAAGCGTTCAGAAGTTGGCCTCAAGAAAATTGAAGCAGGCGGTTAGTGTTATGTTAGTTAGCACATATTCTTCTCAACTAATTGCCTTTCTTCCATTTTTGGTTTTGAATAATTTGAATGGGTGTTAATACATTTATAAAGTTGATTGCTTATAGGTTCATCTGAAGCTATTCGGCATAAATTGAAAAGAACTGCTGGAACAAATCTTACAAAGACTCCACACTTTGATAGAATGTACTATGGTGAGTTTTTATTTTTTATTTTATTTTATTTTTTTAATTTTTTTTTTTAATTTGCAGTCTAGACTCTAGATATATTTTGGTTCTGGGCTACGTTGGGATTTTGATATATGGAGAGGAGAGTTGAGAATGCCCAAACGTGATGATAGCTTTTGAGGGTGAGGAATATGATGGACTACATAGTGGGAACAACCAGATGTGTATGGAATATTGTTTTAACTTCTAGGTATGTTATTTTGATATTTGAAGGAGGAGTTGAGAAGGCCATTGTGATTTTGGTTGTAGATCTTTAGATTAAATATAGTGAGTATTAGTTTTATTTGTATAATTTTATAAGAGACAAATTGGTGTAACGGTTGATACAATTTGGTTGAAAGCTAAGGTTCCTGAGGAGACGCAAAACTTGACAGCTAATGGAGGATCTAGAGCCCTTGAGACTGCTAGTGCTTTTAAATAAGGAAATCCTTTTTTCATGGTTATCATGCAACCATCATATGTTTTTGGCAGATGTAATTTGGTAAGCTTTCAGCTGAAAATATTCGAGTTTTGACCATTTGAACTCTTTTCACTTCAATTTGCATAGATTAGTTAGAGCACACCATGTTGCAGAGATGCGTCCTTTACAGATCATAATCCGTAGAATTCCCTTTACCCATCTTTGTATTATACATTTCTTCTCCTATTCGTTTTTATTATCTTTCTTGGGGAGCAGCATATACCACACACATTTGCCAAGAAATATCTTGAAGAGAAGTGTCTTGATGTTTTCCCTCGGGTTCCTGAAGGGATTACTTGGCCTGTTAAGTACATTTTCAGGACAGTTGGTAGACATCTAATAGCCGAACTCACTAGTGGTTGGAGAGCATTCTCACGAGACAATAAATTGGAAGTATGTGATGTTTGCATCTTTGAGTTTATTAAAGGAATTGATGTTTCATTTATAGTTAACATCTTCCGAGAGGCTGAAGATGCAAACTGCTGCCTGTCTCCAGGTGAGAAATATTTTAAGTGATTGAAGTCAATGCCTTATAATTGGTTTGCATTCCTGCATGTATTTTATTATTTTTCCGTGGTCAGCTCATGGGAGAGCCAAAGGAGTTGAATCAAAGAGAAGCTTAAATTAAAATTGAGCTAATTTTGGGAGGAATTGTGTGAGTTTTATGGGAAGCAAAACATTGCAAGCCTTTGAGAACAGAGTTCTCATGATGCCAGAAAATAGTGTAATTACTCATTTTTGGTTTATTCAATGCAGGCAAGCCGAAACAGTTGATACGTGAAGATTGCACATCTTCACGTGCTTCTTTAGCCCTTGAAGCTGCCAGGAATTTCATCTCGGAGAATCCTTTCATTAAGGTCCTTATAACCTCAGCTCGTCTGAAGTGTGCACATATGGTAGGGTCATTAACAACATTTGCGTAAAGCTATATTTTTAAATGTACATACAGTAAATTAACCCCCCTATTTGTCTCTATCAATGATTTACTTACTATGGAAAAGAATGAAAATTAGTTTTTCCAAGAGAATATGCATGAGTAGTGACCTCAAGCTATTGTTGGTTAGATGGATTGCAAGCTTGTGAAGACCAAATCACTATCACCTTAGGCAGAGAAAAGTTATAGAATATTCTGAGAGTACCATAAACAATAGAATGTAGAGTCATTATGAACAATAGAATCAAATCATTTGCATACCTATGACTGTCCTGCACTGCAACGAACATAAAATATAATGTTGTTGCCTCAAAACTGTTTTTTTTTTTTTTTTTTTTATATACAAATGGGGTTTCTTTACTGATTATTTTAAGTATCTTTTATACACAGAATGTGCCTAGTGGCTTTATCAAGAAGTATAAAAGAGGAACTACACACACTGTGATGCTCCAAGTTGCAAATCGATCATGGCCCGTGAAGTTGCTAGTTTATCCACGGGCATCATATAAGTTCTCTGCTGGTTGGTCTGCATTTATGAAGGAGAATACTTTGAAAGAAGGAGATGTCTGCATCTTTGAGCTGATCAAGAGGGATGATGCAGTGTTCAAAGTCAACATTTTTAGAGGTCTCAATTAAGAGATTGTTCACATTACATTTTAATGTATCAATTAGGGAGCTTGTTTATTTTGTTACTAATATGTTTAGGCTTTCTTTTCTCTTTCAAATGTCAAATTGCAATCTTTGCGAAGGGAATCACTGCATGGATCTTTTGCTCAGAGAAGGTAACACTTCTAGAGATCCTTTTGGATTTCATTCTTATCCTCCTTCCTACATTTTTTATCAGCTTTTAGCCGCTTGGGGTGCTGTTTACCCTGCAATTTGTAATCGTTAGTTTCTTTAATAAAGCTCATCTTCAAAAAAAAAAAAAAAATCAAATTATATTCGCTCCAGCTATCACAGACAGGTAATGGGCTAAAATCCTGCATTGTTAACCGATTAGCCCACAGTAATACGGATCCAGCCAGTCTATGACCCAACCAAAAAAGCCCATAACAAATGCCTCACACGGGGAGAGGGAAGGGGGAATTAATAGGGAAAACTGCATTGCCTTCTTTTAAGGTCCTCTCTGTTATTACACTCATCTCTCCCTTTTAGTCTATATATATAATAATAAGGTCAAGCAGAGAGAAAATCCAATCAGATTTCAATTGGATTCTCAATTTTGCGCAACTTGTCCTAACCAAAACTCAAAAAAAAAATTTAATTAGATTATAAATTTAACTTCAATTTTGTGTCAAGTATCTTATCTAAATTTTTTAATTTTTATGCCCAAATAAATGATGCATTAACATTTAACACGAAAGCCAATAAAATCACAATGATAATACTTATTGGCCTAAGCAAAAACATCTTACATGCACTCTTTTATGGAGATTATAAATTGGACTCCAATTTTGTGTCATGTATCTTATCTAAATTTTCTAATTTTTGTGCCTAAATAAATGATGCATTAACATTTAACACGGAAGCCAAGAAAACCACAATAATAATACTCATTGGCCTAAGCAAGAACATCTCACCTACACACTTTTATGGGTGATCTCAATAGAGTCTGGAACTCATCTAATCCCACAACCAGAACCAAAGAGTCCAACGAAAAAGACTATAAAAGTAAAACATCATCTCCTCCTAATTCCATATCGTCATCCCATGTCTCCTCCTCTCTCAACCTCTACCAACTAGATCCACACATTGCCCGCTCCTCCTCCTTACTAATTTCTTAGAGCAAGGCCGGGTTCAAACACAATGTTCAATCCCACTTTTCCTTACTTCACACTCTCATACATTAATGCTTCATTGGCGCCTCCAAGAAGATTCCAAACTCAATGATCAGTTCTTATTTTTTAATAGTTTTTAGTGTGTATGAATTAAGATTTTGTTAATTTGTTAAAAGTGACAAAAATATAATCATATATATTATATTAAGTTGAAGTTCAATTTTAGAATTCAAATTGAATCAAATTAATTTCTAATTGTAGTTTAATTTTGTGCTATGTGTCCAATTTGATTTTTAAATGTTGGTGTTAAGTTACTTCCATTCATAATGTTCAATGTAGAAACTGAATCTACTAAGATAAACATCTTATCATCACAATTGTTAATATTTCTGTGCGTAAGCACGGACTACATGCTAGTTAGGAAT
Source organism: Quercus wislizeni (assembly GCA_023055345.1). Taxonomy (NCBI): domain Eukaryota; kingdom Viridiplantae; phylum Streptophyta; class Magnoliopsida; order Fagales; family Fagaceae; genus Quercus; species Quercus wislizeni. The sequence continues at coordinate 8,655,457 of JALGQJ010000009.1, read as the reverse complement.
AAGACACAAAGCTCCCTTAAAATCCGAAGTATTTACACTTAAAGTAAATTAGAAAATTAGTCCTCTCTCTAAGGTTTTTTATTTATTTATTTATTTTTATTTATTTATTTTTATACAAGATAGAATTTCTATTCTAGTATAATCTAAGTGTATATATGTGTGAAACTCCATTCTTAAAACTTGAACCCTGATTCTTGCCCACAACACCCTACAAGCATTTATACTTGTAAAGTGACCATTGCACTAAAAGTGCGCGGTGGTCTCTCTTTAAGGTATTCAATTTTTCCCATCATAGATTGAATTTGACTGAACTGAGAGTAAAAAATGGTGAAGAGAGAAAAACTAATCCTACAGAAAATTATTATTATTTACTGGATCTCAAGAGAATTGCATCAATGGATCCAGGTAAGTCTTATGACTATTTTATTGTGTGTTTATATAAGTGTGAAATACATGATATTTCTAGATCCTGAAGTTAAAGTAGCCTCCCTGGATGACTAAAATTTTTTTCTTGAATTTGCTATTTCACTCTCTACTTAAATTGTTGTCCATACATTCTTTAATAAGAAATTCCAGTTTTTTTTTTTTTTTAATAACCTTTGTTAGTATTACAGAAATTAACAATTTACAAATAAATAAAAAAGTAATAGGCGGAAGTCAAATGTTACGCTCAAAACCTTAAAAGGGACTCCCTTTTTAAACGAAACCACTAGGGCTTTAGTTTTTTTTTTTTTTTTTTTTTTTTTTTTTTTTTCCTTTTTTGTTATTATGAATAATTTTTATGAGACCAAAAAAAAAAAAAAAAAACTGCATATATTGTGAATTGGTTACTCTATAACTTTTTATGATGCATGAACTATATGAAAGATGTTATAAAAAATTTGGTTATGAATAGGAAAAACTAGTTAAGAATAAATTTTTTTGGTGATCAGTGAATATTACTCTTATAAATAGGAAACACAGTTACAATCAAGGTTGGGACATTAAAGTAATCTACTACAGATCATAGTCATTCGCAGGGTACTGACACTTACAAGCGTCTGTTACCCTTGGTATTACGGTGATGGAGCACCATCCTTGAGCACCCTTTTCATATTTTGCCTTACATGCTGTATCACAAGGTTCAAGCTCGCAATCTCCTTTGAATCCTTCCAATTCTGTGACACAGTTCCCTAGTGCTTCATTTGCTTGTGTGATCATAACCAAGTTATTGTCTGTACTCAACATTACATGAAGTACTGAGAATTTGTACAAATCTATCTTAGAAGATGTAATTTTTTTTTTTTTTTTTTTGGGTCATAAATTTGTAAATCAAACCCAAGCTTCTCATTTACTTTGCATAAAAATTATTTCAGAGTTCATACAACTAATAAGAGTAAAATGTTTCGAATTTATTTTCTTGGCTTGGTTCTATTTGTTTTTATAGATCTCAAAATGGAATGTATGTTAAGTCCAAATTAGTAAGTTACTTATCTAGATAGATGATTCATTTAGACAATTAACGAATGATGAAATATTTATCAGAATTGATGAAGAGAAAGGCTATAAATATGGCAAAAGTTGAGAATCTCCTCATGATCTCTCTCTCTCTTGATCGGATGGAAAAGAATAAGGTGGTGGGAGATTGACATTATGCCTCAAAGGTATTTATAAGTGTTGAGGGGTTATGGCCAATGACCTTAATGGTCTAATGTTTCAAAAAAAAAAAAAAAAAAAAAAAAAAAAAAAAAAAAAAAGAGGTCTAATGGCACCTTCGTGGGTTTATTTATAGGCATTTATTATGACTGTGTTTTAGTGTGAAGTATTAAATATATAATTATGGTAATTTATCAATAGGTATTTATTATGATTGTTTTTGTATATGGAAATATATATTTCATCACTTAAAAGAAAATGGTTTGGCTTACTTTCAGTACTTTTTTAACTGGACATGTTCTTTTATTTTAAGGGTTATGCTAATAAGTGCCCTAAGGGCACTCATTAAGAATCAATTTTAGGAAAGTTTTGACATCACTTTTATGGGAAATGAAAAAAGTTGTAAAAACATTAATTTTTTTTTTCTTATCCCATAAAAACTTTCTTTAATTGGATTCTTAACTAGTGTCTTAAAAGCACTTGTTAGCATTTCCCTTATTTTAAATATACTATGATAAGTGGTAGTGGGTTTTAATCTTCACCTTATATTTAGTCAGTAGATGATGTAGCAGTTTCTCATTAAAACAAAAAAGAGATTTCAGTTAAAAAAATACTTGAGGTAAGCCAAACCCAAAAGAAAATATGATACGTCAAGATTTTAATCAAGGGTTTAAAGAAATTAACACTCCTTTCTTCTATTTATATTAATAAAAAAAATATTCTAAATTTCTTTAAGAATTTCTTTACTAAAGTTTAGCCATAATTAGTAAAACCATAATTGATAAATTTAGAATAAAAATGCAAAATTTATCAAGTATGAAAATACTTGCATTGGCAAATCTCTCCATAACCCGTTAAAAAAAAAAAAAAAAACAAAAACAAGTCATTATTAATATTTTCAAAATACTCAGTCAAATTTTTTTTTTTTTAAATACACTCTAATTAAAAATTTTAAAAATGAATTTTAATTCTGAAATGGAGGCTTATTTTGGAAATCTACTCTTAGGATATATTTGGATACCGCTTATTTTGCTGAAAACTGAAAACAATAAAAAAATAATTTCCGGTTACTGTTCACACTCACAAAACACTGTTCATTTACCTTAATGCACTGTTCATGTCCCAAGAATAGTGCAAGAGGCACTGGTCCAAAAAAAAAAAAAAAAACATGAGCAATGAAACACGTATCCAAATGCAGACTTAATTTAACAAAGTTTGGTTGAATGGATGTCAAGAGGGAAAAATGTTTTTTCTCTTTAAGTTTAAGTTTAGGATGAAGTGTCATTTTTTCAAATCTGGGGAGTGTAATTACTCGAATATTATATATGAAATTTGATAATTAATTATGCTAGTTATTAATAAACCTTTATTATGATTGTGTTTTTACTTTTTATATAGAACTATTATATATATATATATATATATATTTATATATATATATATATATTTATTAATTATTTAATAGAAATATTAAATAATCAATATGATCATTATTAATTATTAATTAATATTTATTATGATTGTGCTTTATATAGAACTATCTATTCTATCATTTAAAGAAATATAACGTGACAATTTTCTAATTGAATTTGAAACACTCTATCAGCTCCTTAACTCTAAAGTCTCTAATAACTAAATATGAGATCCGGAGTTCATTCTCTATTTACAAACCGACTAGTGTCTTGGTTTGATAAGCAAAGATCATAGTTTGAACCTAAAAAAAAAAAAGCTTCTTTACTGATCTTGTAGTCCTGGTTAGTAATAGAGGATCCATGTTTGAACTGTTTGTTGTGACATTTTGGTCCTTGTGGAACCGCAAAAAACAAGTGCGGGTTGATTCTGTTGAACGAAGCTTGTTTTCCCCTGGACAAATTATCTGATATTACAAAAAGCAACAAAGCTGGTATTGTTATTGTGGTCTGCGATTCTCAAGGGGAAGTTTTAGTGGTTTTGTCAAACCAAAAAAAAAAAAAAGGCCCCTACGTCCCTACCTACTTCTGTGGTAACTTTGGAGGTCTTAGCCGCAAGAAGGGCAGTCCTGTTAGTCCAAGAGATTTGCATCAACCATTCCATCTTTGAAGGTGATTCGAAGCTTGCTGTCAACTCTCTTCACTGTGGTAATATGCAATCCTCCTCTTTTGGACATTTTAATCAATGACACTTTCTGTTTTGCTAGTTCACTTCAGATCTATTCTCTCTTTCTCTAACATATAGAAAATATAATAAATTTCTCAAAAAAAAAAAAATATAGAAAATATAATAACATGCCTTAGATAGGAGAGCAAGGTTATTTTCCATTTATTTGTCTGGACAGAATTTGTTCCTTTCATATTTTATAATCTTTTTGTAACCCATCTTTCAGCTATTTAGCTATTAAATAAAACGTTTGTTGGTTTTGATCTTCCTAATTTATATATGTGTACATATATATATATATATATTAAATTCAAAACTTATGACTTTGGGTTGAATTCATAATATTCTGCCACTAAGCTTTTGAAGCCTTATAATTTTACGTGTCATTATTTAATTGATTTTAAATTCTCATAAAACCAAAAAGAAAAAAACACCTCCATCAAAATCTTATCAATTCATTTCTTCATTAAATATTACTATATTAGAATATATGTTAAGTGTAGTATAACTCAACTAGTATGTAACCCATGCTTATGCACAAGAATGATGAATTGTAGTGGTACTATTGATGTTAGTTTGAATTATTAAATAGACATTAGTTCAACCAAAGACATTTTGAGGTACTAAGATGATTTTTCCTTGCAATTTTAATGATATTGGTTACGCCAAATTTTTCATTACACTGCTATTATCTATAATTTTGAAAATCACTATTGGATTCTACATATGCAATATTAATTCACAATTACTGTTTGTGAAATTTTACTAAATACAACACAAAATAAAAGAATAAAGTGGTTCAATAGTATCTCCTAAATTGAATAGGGATAGGTGCATAGGATTGTTTAGCTCAATTACAGTTTATTACATTCAAGATCTTCACATACAAAATATCTAAATAGAAACAATATAAACAATATACTCATTAGTTCAAAAAAAAAAAAGTAATAATAGCAAAAATCTAAACAATTTAATTTGTTTGAAAAGCTAACAAAGGCAAAATCTAATTTTGATTCTAATCAAATTTTCTCTAAGCTTTGGTTATATTACCTAGGTTTATTTATATTAGACTTCTCGTTTTTTCTACACTGAATTGACTCACTTAACACAAAAAAATTTTAAAAAATAGTTAGATGGGACACGTGGAAACTCTAACTGAAATTCAATTTTTACACCAAATTAACTCACTTGGCACAAAAAATTAAAAGCTTAGATTTAAATTAAACACATGACGCAAAATTAAACTCTAATTGAATTCCAATTTGAAATCTAATTGGATTTTCTTTCAACTTTGGTTTTTAATATTAATATATATATATATATATATATATATATATTTGTTGCCACCTTATGATGTTTTTAATACATTCATAGTTCAAATCACCCTCCCCATTTCATCCACTGAAAAAAAAAAAAAAAAATCCTCATTTTAACTATCGAATTATTGAAAAAAAAAAAGAGTAGAATATATTGTTCCATTGAAAATTATTGAATACTTTAGAAGTACCATAAATACGTACTCCCCCATTTCACATAAATTGTGAGTCCCATCATAAATTTAATTAGTAGTACCCACAATTATGTGAGAATGGGGAAATATACATTTATAGTACTTTGGGAGTACTCAATAATTACTCATAGTTCCATATACAAACACAATTATAATAATTACCATAATTGTTGTATAAAAAAGAAAAATAATTATATTTTATTAAATTTTCTTATGTATTGCATTAGTTATGAATTAGTTGAAGTGTAAAATTGTGAGAACTCAAAAGTTTATATAGTAAAAAATTATGAAGTCAACAAAAGTTATATAAATTATGAATTATTTTTTTATTTTCTTTTTCTTTTTTCAACGAGTTATGGAGAGATTTGTCGTTGCAAATGTTTTGGTGCTTGATAAATTTTGTGTTTTTATTCTAAATTTATCAAAAAAATTTATTTTTTTATTTACTTACTATGGTTAAACTCTTGTAAAGAGATTCTTATAAAAATCTGGGCAAATTACAATTTACCTAAATATGGTTTGATTAGAATTTAAGTTGCATACTTATGATTTGAAATTTGACATTTTACTCACTGGAAATTTGATTGAAATTTAAATTGCCTATCTATGGTTTGAAATTCCATAATTCAAGTGTTTCGCTGGATTATTTTTTATCTTATTTGATCTTGAATTTTTGTGTTTTTGAGAAGAAAGACATAAAAGTGGAACAAAATTACATATTTAGCTATGTTTTTAATAGAGGTGGGCTATGGAACTTTAATTGAGCTAGCTTTGTATGGGTAAAACGTTAAATTTCAAACTACAAGTAGACAATTTAAATTTTGGGCAAACTAAGTATTTTTTTGGATATCGCTTATTTTGCTAAAATTGAAAACTTAATGCTGAAAGTACTGTAGATAAAAGTAAAGTGCAGTGCAGCCATGAATAGTTGCAAAAATAAACTGAATAGTGAAATAATTTATAATTTTCATTAATTTCCAAACACACACCAAATGTGAGTAGGTTATAATTTGTCCTAAAAATTTAAAATATTCTGTTACTAATATAAACAAAAGGGTGGAAATGTTTAATTTTTTCAAATCTCAAAGGAAGAGAGTGTTTTTTTTTTTTTTTTTTCTTTAGACTTATAATGGAGTGTCATTCTCTCAAATCTGAAATCACCCCCTATAAATTATATAGGCGTAAATGCATTTTTAGTCCCTATATTTTGACTTTTTTACCATTTTGGTCCCTACATTTTAATTTTACCACTTTTAGTCCCTAAACCAATTAACGTGTATCATATCGGTCCTTGCCGTCAGCCAACTAATAGAAAAAGCTGACATGGCTGACGACACAATTAAAATAATAATAATAAAATTTATTTTGGCATTAAAAAATGTCACATCAACATTTAAATTTTTAAAAAAATTAATTTATTAATTTTAACTAAATAAAAAAAATGTCATTATTTTCGAAAGAACAATGGGTAACATATTCTTCATGTTCTTCAGGTTGCCCAGAAAATTAAAATAATCTAAGATTTTATTTTCTTTTCTTGTATTTTCTTATCAAATAAACATGCAAAAATTCATACAAAATCCCTATCCTCCATCGAAACCTCCAACATGAAAAAATCATCAAACCCACATTAAAAAACCAACCAAGAAAAATCATCAAACCTCCACAACCAACGAATCCAAACCAATCAACCACCACTACTTGGGGTTCACAACACCACAGTCACCAATCTTAGAGAAAACCCACTATCATCAATCCAAGCCAAAATCATCAACGAACCCAACCGACCAAAGGAAAACCAAAAACAAACAAACCAATCGACCCACACCAACAACAAACCCACTACAACCAACGAAACCAAACCAATCCACAACCACCACCGCTTGGAGTTCACAACACCACAACCACCAACCACCTATCCATTTTTCACAACACCCACTAGCAAGACTCCAAAATTTTCCCATTATTTTCTCCGCATCAAGACCCCATGGTCTCCATAATCAAAACCTCGATGATCAACCCCTAATTTGCTCGCTGTTGGTTGAGATTGGGTGTAAGGTCTTGAGCAAAGATGAGATTTTTAGACTAGAGAAAGCTTAGGTCAAATCGGCGGTGCGTGGTGGAGAAGAAGGCCAACCTTGTGACCTCTAGCCATGGAGCTACAGTGGAGAGAATTTTGAGATCAAAGGGAGATTCCGTCCATGGAGTCTGAAGAGAGAAAGGGAGAGGGCGAAAGAGAGAATTAGAGATAGATAAAGTTGGTTAGGGTTTTTAAAAAAATCTGATAACTGACACGTTAAAGAAAAAAAAAAGAATAAGAATCTAAAGGATAATGATTTTTGTTATTTAAGAAATAATTTTAATTAAATTGTATTTTAGGTTTTTTATTATTATTTTAATAGTGTTGTTAGTCACGTCAACTTTTTCTGTTAGTTGGCTGACGCCGAGGACCAATATAACACGCTATGATTGGTTTAGAGACTAAAAATGGTAAAATTAAAATGTAGGAACCAAAATGAAAAAAAGTCAAAAAGTAAGAACTAAAAATGCATTTACGCGAATTATATAGTATGAAGTAACGTTTTATATTTTTTGAGCAGATAAAGTAATGGTTCTTAATTGTCATGATATTCAATTTTGCCGACGGGTCTGCCCTCTTTCTCTGAGACAACCCTGGGTTCTTCAAATCTTTTCTCCCAAACAGTACACTCTCTCTTTCTCTACCGTTTTTCCATTAGTTTCTTGTATTTCATTCTGAATATATATCGTTGAAGTTTTCTGTTAATATTTTAATCATCATATCATAATTTTTAAGAAAAGAATATATATCATATCACACATCTTTTTTATGTATACAAAACAAACTTTTATTTAAATTTTTTTTTTTTTGGTGGGTGTGAGCCTGTGAGGTGGTTTTGCTATTCAGGGGGTTAGTTCAAATTCACTATTAAGAAACCAGTCCATAGATTCATACGATTAAATTTAATATTTTCCGTTTTGCACATAAGCTTATTCTCAGTAACATGGTGATAATTTTCTGTAGGAAAATACTGAAACCCATAAGGGATTTTGATTGATTTATTTATTTTCCTAGTGTTGAATTGGATAAGCCATAGATTCCATTTGGGTGTTATTGGCTCTTTCGACAACCTATACAGCTCATAACTCTTCTAGTGTAGGTTATATTAATCCTAAAACACCATTGTATTCAAAGGAAAAATATAGATAAGTATTACTCAATGATAGAAATGAGTGTATGTAACATACACAAGATACAGTGTTTGAAAATGGGAGAATACTGATTAATATCCAATAAAAACTCAATCTATTTCATATTGCAGCACATACCACTAGCCTTTATCAAACACTTCAATGGAACCATACCATGATACCAAAGGACATTCACAAAGATCAGAGAGGAAAGTCTTGGCATGTCAGACTGCAACCAATTGCTGGGCACTTGTGTTTTGAGAATGGCTGGCATCACTTTGCAAGTGATCATTCTCTGGAATTTGGGGACTACCTAATTTTCAAATCCTATAGAAGGTCTTTGTTTAAAGTTTAGATATTTAATAAAACTGGATGCAGGAAGGACGACACACTCGTGCTGGCAAACGAAAGCATTTGAAATCAGTCCTCCAAAACAAAAAAAAACAAAAACAAAAAAAAAAAAAAAAGGGAAAAAAACAAGCCAATGGTTAGTCTTAGTAGTCCTTTCATTTTTGGTTTTGTATAATGTGAATACCTATTAATTGAAGTTTAGAAACATCTTGAAGTGTTCGTCTTAATTGAATGGAGTACAAAGTGAGCTGGATACAACAGGAACCTTCACCACAAGTTTCTCATGAGATCAATCTTTTTGGAAGACAATAACTTATTCTTGTCTGAAAGTCTGTAGAATTGAATCAAAATTGGTTATTATTATTGCAATATACTCCAATATTTGTATCAGAGCATCCATTCTTTTTTTTTATTGATCAATGCCCCATATATATAGTATCAAAATCATTTCCTTGCCATTATGAGTTAACGGTCATGCTAGGTTGACGTACTTTCTGTAAATGCTGGAAAGAAAAGATTTCTCATGTTGTCGTTCTGGTTGCAGTATGTTCATAAATCAGTGGTGAATGCAATTTAACATAAAACTGAAACAAAGGCAAAGAGGAACAAAAATGAAGAAGAAAGACAAACATGAATCAGTTGAAACTTGAAAGTCTTACTGTTTGGGTAGATTGAGTTCCAGACTTCCAGGTAATTCAGATTTTTTTTTTTTTTTTTTTTTTTTTAAGGGAAGGTTTCAAATCTTATTGTATCTCTTAAAAATAAAAAATTATTTCTGATTTACTATCAAAGTGAGAATACTGTACGGATTAGAAAATTGATATGGTATGAGTCAACTTGTGACGTGTGGGTCCATGGCCACCTTCCCTTCCAATAACTATAAGATTGAACTGCCCAAAGAAGAAAATACTAAATATTTCCCGTTTTGGGAAAAGAACAGAGCACAAAGCACATGGCAAGTGGTACAAGTACACTGGTGGAGCCCAGGAAATGGATTTCCCCGAAATGTCTCTTTATTGTAATATACATGGAGATGGGCCAGAAAAAAAGGGACTCAGCTTCTGTTCAGTGATCAGTGATCACTGGACAGAAACCCATCCCGAAAAAAAGTTACTTCTACTTTCGGAAAATTGAAAAAAAGAAAAATATATATATATTCTCACTTGTCATCTTGAATTGCTAGCACCTAGTCCAAGATAGATACTCTCTGGCTATATGCCCACGTGGACACTTAAAGACATAAGTGTATTAAAGAAACTTTAACTTGAGATTTTTTAATGTGTTGGCTTTTTGAGATTTTTTTTGAGATTTTCTTGAGCCAACACATAAATTTGAGAATTTTTTTACTTTCTACTACAAACTTGGAACTTGAAACTGAAGATATGAAATCACATGTTCATTGTTTCTTTACTAATAATAAATATACCTGTAATGTGTTTGTTTTTTTCTATGCTGATTCAAAGAAATTGTATGCGGTTTAATAATGAGCATGTGCATTGTGGTTCATATCATTTGAACAGATCTTCTTTAAGCTTTGTGGAAGCTCATAGCAAACGAAAGCCATTTTCAAGAGAACCTACCTTTTTTTATTGACTGAATAACTGATTAGCACGTCTGTTACGTCTTTCGTAACTCCGGTTTTGCGATTCTGAGGACTTTCATTAACTGAGAGGTTAGAGGTACGTTCTACCCATTTCACCAATTTCATGATTTTCCCTCTCTGGGATTTCTGTCTTTGTCCACAAAGATTGATTAGCTATAGGGATCAGGAGGTAAAGAAAGTTGAAAAGCTGTAGTTCATTTGTGCTTCTTTTTGGTTAAAAGGTTGTATTCGTTTACTTTTTCTCTATTTTCTCAACAACCATGGGGGAGGAGCTACAAGCGATTGCTTTATCAATGATCTATGCAGTTGAGATTAGATTTGTGAAAATTTGGAGCCTGGAAGTAATATATGATTTTATTGCAGTGAACTAAGCAGTTGCGACTCGAATAGGTAATGGAAGTTCCAAAGGGATTCTTGAGCTACCTCTGTTACTTTATCTTCTTCCTTCCCGTTTTTGTGTTTCTTTTTGTTCTTGGAATCATCAAAGGTACTACTTACTACTTCTCTCTATTTCTCTCGTCATTTTATCTTAAATATTGTAAATTTGTGTGTTATTCAATCAAAACAATATCTGCAGGTGCCATCTTCAGTCCCTTTGTATTTCTGGTTATTGCTTTTGGAGATACTGGCGTTGTCATTGGGTTATGGCCCCTTCATCTTGTTTGGACTATCTATTGTATCATGAGGTCCTCTGTTTTTTCTAGTTCTTTTTTACTAGAATAGTATACCATTGATTGTATGTGTTTCTAACTTTAATTATCCCCCCCCCCACCCCCAAAAAAAAAAAATTGGATCAGAACAAAGAAGTTTGGCCCATTCATGAAATGCCTTCTGATTTTGATCGTACCAATACCAATAGCACTATGGACAGTGGTTGGAGTTGCTGGAAGTGCGATTATGGGTATAGGATATGGCTATGTTTGGCCTGTCCTGAAGACATTTAGGGCTATCAGCATGGAAGGTGTTCCACTTCATATGAAGTTATTTAGATGCTTCACGGTAATGTTTCTTTCAGTTATACCCTAATATACCTATAATAGTTGAATTTGATGGTGCATGATTGAGAAAATCAATCACTTTTGATATTACCTATACAGGATGGAACTTGGAGCAATGTTTGGGGTGCGTGCACCATTGTGGGCGATTTTGCAGATTTTTCCTTCCACTCATACTTCTCTGTTATGGACGGGCTGCTTGAATCAAAGGGGGAGGAGCCCATTGAGCTTAAGTATTATTAGTCTTTGCAAACTTGGTTTCTATGTATTGAAATTTGTTTTGATAATATTAAATGGTAATGGATTTCAAATTTTTTTATTTTTCCAAATCTAATTGACATATGATTCCTAATCTTTGACATGAATGATCTTAATTGCTAATATCAATTATAATATCAGTAAGCCTGTATATCATTCTTTTTCGGGATTTGTTTTTGTGTTACTTAAGACTTCAATATGTGAAAGAGATCTGATAACGGTTTATGGTAAAGATAAAATTTGTAAACTTTTTCTCTGCAAAGTAAACTGGTACATGTCTGGTGCACCTTCAGTAACTTGATTGCATTGCCATCTGATAAAAAATTCAGGTTTGTTCTACATATAGATACCAATATAAAAATTATGATTTTATAGTTGTTACACCTTGTATCAGCTTCTCTGGTTTCTGCTTATTAAGATTTTCATGTGTTTACATCTAAAATTTCTTACAGAATGTGAAGTGCCGATTATATTTGTCCTATATTCTATTTGAATAAATTAAATGATTTTGTCATGTATGATAAACAATTTATCACAAGCTTTACTTATAAAGTTAAGTGAACTATTTGAACTGGAACTCTCATTATGTGAATTTAATCTCTCTCTCTCTCTCTCTCTCTCTCTCTCTCTCTCTCTCTCTGTTAGGGTTACTCAGATTCCTGGTTGCATTTTGGCTGCAATTCTTGGGATTTTGGTTGATGTCCCCTTTATCACTTTAATAGTTCTATACAAAACACCTATATTGCTATTCAAAGGTTGGCACCGGCTAATACAAGATCTTGTTGGGAGAGAGGGCCCATTCTTAGAAACTGTTTGTGTTCCTTTTGCTGGGATTTGGATCTTGTTGTGGCCAATTGTGGTTCTTCTGGCAACTTTGGTTGGTACATTATCCAGTTTGGGTTTCGGTTGTTATGCGGCAGTTGTTGCATATCAGGTGTGAATTTGATTATCAGATACTTGCAGATGACTTTTTGCTCATGCTTTTTTTCAGTGTGTGTGTGTGCACATGCACGTTTGTATGATATTCTATTTATTTTTCTTTGAGCTTATTTTCTGTTTGTAAATTTTAGGAAAATTCGACTAAGAGAGGACTGCTCTATGTAATTGCTTCTTTGTCTATATTTGATGAGTACACCAACGATTTGCTTTACCTGCAAGAAGGTTCCTGCTTCCCCAGGTATGCCAACTTTTGTAGTACAAAATTAAATAGTTAAACACACACACACACACAGAGTTTTAGATGGAATACATCCATGTGTGAATGTGCTTGTGTAATGTATGGTATAGTCCTTGAGAACTGCATGATAGCCTCTTTCCATTTGGGCAGCCAGACCTAGATATCGTGAGCAGATTAGTTCAAGTTCTTCACTGCTTCCTGTGAAGGGACTGCATAAACAAGTTGAAGCTATTCGTACCAATGAACCATTGATAAGGACTCCTAGCATAAAGAATACACTGAAGGCTGCAGTGGTAAGGCATAAATATTATGAATGTCATTCATGTTTCAGGCACAGGAGCAGTATTCCTTTTAGGGAAAGATGTGTCTTTGAATTCATTTTAAATTACTCTCCACTTTTCTGCCTAATTTTGATGATTGAATATTTGTCAACTATGCTTGAGAAAATAGTTGTATAATACAATCAGCTTATGTGACTGACTTTTATATGATAAAATATTATAAGTTCTCACATAACTCCCTTTCTTACTGCTTTTCTTTTTTATTTTTAAGAGTATCCTTTCTTGCTACTGCCTTTTTCCTACTTTATTTTTCATTCTTTAACTTTCCAATCCTAAATTTTTCTAATTACACCCCCTCTTCTTTTTATCTTAAGGTACTCTCCTTGGTCTATCATCCAAAAGTTTTGCATGAAAAAACGTGCCTTTATTTTATTTTATTTTTTTCCCCTGAATTTTACTATTCACATTAAACTTTTGGAGCTCACATCATTGACAGATTATTAAAAAAAAAAAAAAAGATCTGTGTCAATGGGAACAACATCCAGACTATTAGCAACTTTATCAATTTTACTAGATTTTGTTCTAAATTTTTTTTGGTTTCTAACTTTTTCCATTACATTTGTGCTAGATATGGGAAAGTTTCATTCAAGCATGTGAGGATATTGGGAAGGAGCTTCTTAGAGATGGTGCCATTGGACTTCAGGATCTTGATGCATGGAGACACTCAAAGAACAAGATAGTTAACATTGGAATTCCTGCATATGCATTTCTTGACTGCTTTCTCCGTTCTATCAAGAATGGCTCCATTGGTTTTCTCATGCGTAAGAGTTTTCTTACTAATGCTTCTTACCATGTATGGTGGTTGTCTTTGGCATTGTGCACTATTTTGATAATCGGCAATTTTGGTTTAATTTGTTTTCTCCAGTTTGTGAAAAGGGAAATTAAAGTTTGGTGATCACCTAAAATTGCCTCCACTAAATACTCGTTCTTTGTATCATTGTTTTTCTCTCTTTATATTTTTTTTTCCTCTTTTCTTCCTGATTATCATGCAATATTACACATTAGGTCACCAAGACAATGCCAATAATTTTGTCAATTGTCTGTGAATGTCTTACAATATAGGGCATTTATATCATGAAGGGACATATATCTTACAGTTTCTTGATATTCCAGGTGACAATATAGAGATAACCAGTGTTAATAGACCAGAAGGAAGGGCATTCGACTGGCTCTATGAGCCAATGTGTATCATAAAAGACCAAATCAGGAGTCTAAATTTACAAGAAACTGAGGAGTTGTATTTTTACAAACACTGTCTGTATGGTGGTGGTGCGGTGAGAATTGAATCATGGCAGAATGGAGGCATTCCCCCTCATGATGAAATCAAAAGAGCTCAGCTGGAGGGTATAAGTAGAAGGTATGATATAAGTGTCAATCATGTTCTTGTAAGTGCTTAAGTTCTTCATAGCTGAAGTCGTTGACAGATTTATAACAGTGCATTATGCATTAATTATCATTATGCAAAACTACTTCTTGATTGCTATTTGTCACAGATATGTAGATCTAATATTATAGTGCACAAGTTAGGTGCATTTGGTTTTCCTTCCCATGCATGCTTTGTAATTGTTTCTAACCCGATTAAAATGTTACAATCAGGTTACAAGGGTTTTGTTTGACATTGTCAAGGCTGCCTACATCAAGGCGTCAGTTCTTTGAAGTTGTGAAAGCTATTGAGCATGAAGGAAAGAACTCTATTGGCATTGAGAGTGAATATGAGACTGGAACAGGTCCATAGGTGCTCTCTCTATCTTTCACATGTTAGACATGACATGAATGGGCTTCGTCTCTTTGCATTGCTGACAGTCTTGATATGATATTCTAATCATCATAGGCTGCCATGGAATAGCTAGTCTTTAGTATTATGTCTTGGGAAGCTCATAATTTTTTTTATTGCATTGAATTTTTTTGAACTTAGTAGTGTGTTACTACTCCTTTGATAGTAAAATTCTATTGTATTGAATTTTTTCTTTTTATAGATGTTGAAAATAGTTAATTTTTATTCTGTTTTGCATAGAACAATCTCAGTACCTCCATGTCGGGTTTTCTTTTTATTTTATTTATTTGAATGGAAAATGATCTTTATTTCATCTATGTTTCAATACAATGGTATTGTTTAAGATCTATACATTTCTTTCTGCTTACAACTATGATAATTGGTTGCTAATATTTATATGGATTTCCTCCCTCCATGGTGGTCAAAGCACACTCCTAACCAGATTTTACTACCACGGATCCTATTTGGGCTGAGGTTTCTTAACGAGCCATCAACATTGCTCTTGTTAGGTCTTGCATAAAGTTCAAAATGCCTAAGATTTTATCCTTAATTCCTTGTCCATTTTGAAAAATGGAAAATCTTATTACACCCTCACTATTGCATACTCTGTACACACTTCCTTTTGAAATCTTGTTTTTAAAATGTGATTTGAGTTACAATTATAAAATTGTGTTTTAAAAACGTGATTTTGTTGAAGGGAGATAGTTTAGACTAAATGTCTTATTTTGTTAATCTCGCCACTCGTTAGGGCATATTTGTAATTTAAATATTAATAAATATTTATTAGCAATAAAAACAGGCTTGAGCAACCAAAAAAAAAAGCAATAACTAGGTGTTAGGGTGAATTAGAAAGGGTAAATATTAGGTTTTTGAGATGGGTTTCTCAATTGAATTCAAATACTAGGTACACTATTTGTATGTTATTGGTCAATATAACTAAGTGTTTGAATTTAATTAAAGAACCTAATATACTGCACATAATGTATTGTACTTAAGTTTCATATTCAACATGGTATTAGAGCATACCTTTGTTGTTGTCACTACCTGACCTCCAGTGCTTTGTTGACTGGTTTCTAGCTCACTCCAGCTCCAGCAATCACTTCTAGAGTAAAATTTTTTGACACCGATGCCTCTCAAAGCCGATAAGACAAATAAAGTGGTCGCCCAACATCAGCAATCACATTCCTGACCCTCTCAGTTGTTGGAGCAGCTAATTTGTACTGGACTTTGAATTAGCTTGGCTTAAAAGATGTCTTTCTCCATGGTGATTTAGAAGATGAGGTTTATATGGATGTTCCTCTAGGTTTTAAGAGTTCATCTACTCATGGGATGCATATTGGAGAAAGCATTGTACTGATTGAAACAATCTTCTAGAGCGTGGTTTGCATGGTTTAGTCAGGCCATGTAGGATTACTGATACAGACAGGCTTAGAGTGATCACACCTTATTTATTAAACACTCACTTCAGGTTAAGGCTACTACTCATATTGTTTATGGTGAAAAAAAAGATTTAATAGAATAATATAGCTACTGAATTTGAAACAAAAAAATCCTTGGAGATCTGAAGTATTTTCTAGGTATTGAAGTAACAAGATCCAAGCTAGGTATATTTATAAATCAGTGGAAATATGTTCTTGATCTCTAAGAAGAAACAAGAATTCTTGGTTGCGAGGAATGTGATACCCAATAGAACAGAATCATAGACTGGATGAAGGTCCAAGGGGTGCATTGGCTGCTAAAGGGAGATTCCAACGCCTAGTTGGTAGATTGATTTATTTGTCACACACTTTTAAATATTTTCTATTATATCAATGTTTTTGGTCAATTCATGCATGCACCATGGGAATTCCATATAGATTCTGTCTACCATATTCTTTGGTATCTGAAATCAAACCCTAGTAAAGGATTACCTTTCCTTTGTCATGCTCACTTACCACCGGAATCCTCTTTGAATGCAAATTGAACTAGTTGCATTAATGATAGAAGATCTACCTCTTGTTAGAGGTAATTTAGTCACTTAGAGGAGTAAGAAGCAAGTAATTGTAGTCAAATCCAGTGCAGAGGCCGAATTTTGAGCAATGGCTCATGGTAATTGTGAGCTTCTTTGGACGATGATGCTGTTGAAAAAATTGGGTTTTAATATTGTGGAACCTGATAATATTACCCCTTATTTGAAAAGCACTAGTTGTTAGGAAATGATAAATTTAATCATTTAATTATTCTAGCATGTTTATTTATGTTTGGGCCCAAGCTCCCCTTAATAATTAAGGTTCTAACTTAAGATCACCTGCTCTGATACCACAATAAATTATAACTCAAATCAAAAGCTTAAGTTGCTTGGAAATGATGGATTTAATCACCATTATTCTAGTAGGACCTCTGCAATATTATTATGACAACAAATCAACTATTGATATTGCTCATAATTCTATACAACATGATAGGATTAAACATGTTAAGGTCTGTTGAGGTTGACAGACACTTCATCAAGGAGAAATTGGATGGTGGTGTTATTTGCAAAGTGGTCAATATCATACCATAACAACAGGTACGGCTGGTATTTTTCATACTGGCTACTGAGCAGGTACAGATAAACCATCAGAGGTACCAGATCAAATACTGTTATGCACTGGTTATACTGGGATTTTTTTTTTTACTGTTTCTACTGGTATCTTCATCTACTTTAGTTATATTATATGTGCTCCATTTGTGAAGATAGGGAACAAATTAGCAAACATCATTACTAAAGGAGTTTTTCATACTATTTGAAGTAAGCTAGGCAATGTGCAATGTCTTCCCATTAACTTGGGGGAAGTTTTTTTTTTTTTTTTTTTAGGTAAATGCAATAAATTGGGGGGCAGGTGTTGGAATACATAATTTAGACTAAATTTCTATTTTTTTTAATTTCGTCACTTGTGAAGTCATATTTGTAATTTAGATATGAGTATTTAAGAGCAATAAAACAGGTGTTAGAGTGAATTAGAAAATTTAGATATTAATGAGTATTTAAGAGAAATAAAACAGGTGTTGAATTAGTAAACCTAACTCAGGCCGAATTCCAAATTCAACAGTTTTAAGGCCCAGTTGTGATAGTACTTTTTCTGTGGTAAGCTGAATTTGAGATAGTTACAAAAAGGAGAGGTGATAGGCTGAAGTCTTCTAGCAAGCATGTGTCTAGAGAAATTCTATAAAGGTCTTGTCTCCATATAGGAATGCAGCTTGAATTCATACGTGCTGGTATCCGTAACTTTAAAAAATTTTCAAACTTATAGATCCAATAGTTTGTACTTAATTGAAGCACCCACTTAGAACAGCATATAAAAACCCCACATACACACGTAGTAGCTGGAACTTGAAATTAAAGGTTATATTGAATTTAATAAAATACAACCTTATACCATAAAATTACAAGAAAAAAAGGGCATTGTAATGTTCAATATTGATATGGAAGTGACTATTCAAAGGTTGTATTAATATCATGAATTGACACTTGCAAGATATAAAGAGGCATCTACAAGCTTATAAATACATCCAAAACTTGGTCACTCAAAGGTGAAATCTCTAATTAGCTATTACCATTCCAAACACTCACATTAGTAGGATTGGAACTTCAGTAAAAAGGAAACCATAGCAGGTAATACTAAAAAGAAACATTTAATGTAACATGCCATGAAGCAGTCCTAAACTTCTATATCATCTTTCTTTTCCTCGCATTATATATATATATATATATTTTGTTTTCCTAGACTCCCAAGATTCTACACCAATTGAGACTACTTAATCACACAAAACCTCTTGTGACACTACCTGTATCAGATTGGATGGACTCTATCCTCCAATTTTTCTCAACACTACTCCTTGCCCTGCTAATCTTATGTGTCTTTCTTTATCACATAAAGAGACCAACTACCTCTAAGATAAAGACCTGTAGCATCCCTCAAGCAGGAGGCGCTTGGCCTATTATTGGCCATCCGCACCACTTAGGTGGCCGACAACTAACCCACAAAACACTTGGTACCATGGCTGACTAGTATGGACCAATTTTTACTATAAAGCTTGGTTCACATAGAGTTCTAGTTTTGAGTTTTTGGGAAATTTCCAAAGGGTGTTTTACTGTCCATGACAAAGTTTTCTCCACCAGACCAAGCACACTTGCTTCAAGACTACTAGGATACAACAATGCTATGTTTGGTTTTGGTCCTTATGGGCCATACTGGCATGAGATGCACAAGATAGTTACAATTGAGCTTCTATGAAACCATCGGCTTGATATGCTCAAGCACGTACGTACTTTGGAGGTTAAGACTGCATTTAGAGAATTATTCAACTTATGGGTTAGGAAAGGTTGTGCTGAAACTGGAGTTTTGGTGGACATGACAATGGTTTGGAGATTTGATGCTTAATGTTACTTTGAGGATGGTAGCAGGAAAATGATTCCATGGAGCTGGTGTTGATTGTGAGGAAGGTGAGGTACAGAGCTTTGAGAAGGTGATGAGGGATTTTTCTTATCTGTTTGGGGTATTTGTGTTGTCTGATACAGTACCATTTCTTGGGTGGTTGGATGTTAATGGATATGAAAGAGCAATGAAAAAAACTGCAAAGAAATTGGATGCTATGATGGGAAGGTTGCTGGAGGAGCATAAACAGAAAAGATTGCTGGGTGGGGAGGCAAAGGGAGAGCAGGATTTCATGGATGTGATGCTGACAATCATAGAAGATGCAGGGATTGCTGGTTTTGATGCAGATACGATTAACAAAGCTACTTGCCTGGTAAGTATTTTCGCTACTAAACTACTAAAGATTCTATTTAGTTTTCATGATTACTGTAAACTGACCTCTACCCTTCCTGTATAAAACCAGTGCTGTATCTATACTTTCATTTTCAGAATTAAGGATGGATGAGATTTGTGCAGTAAACTTAGACAAAATAACATCATTGAAAAATGTTCAGACTGATTCCACCATTTCATAGAACTTGACTTGGAAAAGATTTAGAAAGACTTTTGGCCTTTGAGGAGTTCAAAGGACCACTTAGATCAGACTAAAAATTTCATCTAACTATATTAAAATGTTAAAGTATTAGATTTACATCATGGATTTGTTGAATCAAACTTATTTTAAATATGTCACTTCTTGACCTTAGTTGGTGTAATTTTGTATCTCTTGTGAAAAAGAAAATTTTTAGTGCTTGACAGTCCAGGCTTCATTGATTTGGAACCATCACCCATCTATATCATTCAAAGTTCAAACCCTTTTTTTTTCTGGGTGCTATAGAAAACTTTGTATTGTATATAAGTGGCAGCTACTGCTTGAACAAACTAAAACAGGGATTTAGAGGATTGGAATACTGATGAGACCTATTTTGTCAGAATCTAATCTTAGCAGGAAGTGACGCTACCATGATACTTCTAACATGGACCTTAGCTTTATTACTCAACAATCAACATGTGTTGAGAAAGGCCCAAGAAGAGCTAAACTTTCATGTTGGCAAGGAAAGATGTGTGGATGAATCTGATGTAAAAAACCTCCTCTACCTCCAAGCCATTGTCTAGGAAACATTGCGCTTATACCCACCTGCCCCAATTATTAGCCTCCGTGCTGCAATGGAAGACTGCACCCTCTCAACTGGATATCATATACCCACTGGTACGGCGTTTAATGGTGAATGCCTGGAAAATTCACCGGGATAAGTGCACATGGTCTGACCCTCACAAGCTCCAGCCTGAATGATTTTTAACTGGCCATAAGGACAAAGGTGTAGGGGGTCAGAACTTTGAGCTCATTCCTTTTGGCTCAGGAAGGCGATCATGTCCTGGAATTTCACTTGCTCTTCAACTGGTGCATTTGACGCTGGCTAGCTTTTTACATGGTTTTGAAGTTGCTAAGCCATCAAATGATGGTGTGGATATGGCTGAGAGTCCTGGCTTGGCAACTCTGAAAGCAACCCCCCTGGAAGTTATTCTTACTCCACGTCTTAATTCTGAACTATATGGGCAGTAAATTAGTGTATTATAAGCAACAAATGGTGGAGCACTACGTTGAGTAAAAATGTAAACTGGTTTGGCTCTTGCCATGATGTGTTGAAGGAGTTGCATTTTAAGGAGACTAGAGGTGATATATGTATGCTGTTATTTGTGTGTTTTTATGCACCGTCATTTCATAAATTCTGAAATGTGATGATTTTGTCAAAAATTGTTGCTAATGAATTTTGATTTACTTTACAACTTTGTAATTGTGACCATACCCGCTGAAATTGCACTGGAACTGGCCAACTAGGTGATGTTGTCATTTAGATAGCTAGCAACAAGAAGAATCAATTAAGTCGTTAATAATTTCTCAAAAAAAAATTTAAGTAGTTAATAAAATAGAAAATGGTCTAATCAATCATGGTTTGGATGAATTCAGCACCTAAGTTACTGAAAATCACCCCCCCCCCCCCCTTGGTAGCCACGAAGACACATACTGCGTTGAGAAACAAGAGGTAATTTGGTCCATTTTGTCTACTTTGGTCTTATTTGGTCCCATTCTATCCACTTTGGTTCTATTTGGTCAACATCGGTCTTATTCGGTCCATCCTGTACACTTTGGCCTTATTCGGTCCATCTGGTCCACTTTGATCTTATCCGGTCCTATTCAATCCACTTTGGTTCTATTCGGTCAACTTCGGTCTTATTCAGTCCATCCTGTCCACTTGGTCTTATTCGGCCCTATTCAGTCTATCCTGACTACTTTGGTCTTTCTTGGTCCTATTCAATCCACTTTGCTCCTATTCAGTCCATTTTTTCCACTTCGATCCAATCAGTCTTGTTCGGTCCACTTTCATCTAATTTGGTCTTATTCAATCAACTTCAGTCCTATTTGGTTCTATTCTATCCACTTCAGTACATTCATTGCATTCAGTCCATTTTTGTGCATTTATATAATATGAAAAAATAGGTTTGGGTTGAGAGCACCTATTTTAAATCCAAATTTAGTGTGTGCGTATATATATTTATACATAGATCTCAAATTCGTAATATCTAAAATCTTAAGCATAACATTTATTATTATTACATTCTTGTTAAGCCACATTAACATAGTATTTCAGTCCACATTAGTTTGGTTAAATTTAAGTGCAAGTCTTTCTAAATATGAAAAATATGAATATACAAATGTAATTTTTAGGGTAATTACTCATTTATTTTAGCATAATTACTTTTAAATGAATTGCATGAAATTGAGTATACCTTCTAGCAATATATATAAAAATTGTTATTTAACTATCTAGTGCAACTCACAGGATAATGACTAGTTGGTTTTAAAAGTTTAAAAAATGAGTGGAATTAGTCCTTATGTTAAGTGTGCGCTAACATTTTAAATATTGAAAAATAAAATTAAAACCTATTTTAACATATAGGCAAACTCATGACCCCCTCCCAATGTACAAAGTGCTTGGGAGTCTAGGGAGGAAAGGGTTCAAGCTGCGAATTAGCAGTATGTTGTAATTATTTCTAAAAAAAAATGCAAACTCATGACCCATTTTACTACCCAATGACTGACCCGTTACGAAATGGGTCTTCCCCAATAAAAACAGTCAGTCGTCTCAACAGGGTGATGAACAATAAATGAGAGAATCAAAACGGTCAGTAGTTTGTGTGATTTATGGCCGCCCTGCCAAGCCTAGTGCCATCCAGCCAAGAGGCAAAATTCCCCTTTCTCTACTTCGTTTCTGTCATCACTCATTAGTCCCAGACTCACTCTTTCTTCTTGCATATAAAACTTAAGAGCCAACGACGAGAATGGACTTGCTGGTTCCTACCACTCAATCTTCTTATGTGAAAAGTCTCACACATAATCACAATTATATAAGTAATTGAACACCATCTTCTTTAGAATTATAACGAATGAGTGTGAGAGCTTTATACAAGCTGAGGGTAGTTTTAAGGTAGGAGGGACGCAAATTTTTAAAAATATGAAAATCACAGGCTGCTTAGCCATTGGATTGCTTCTCAAAAGTCCATTTCGGTCCCATTTGGTCCAATTTGCTCCTATTCTGTCCACTTCAGTCCATTTCGATCCAATTTGATCTCATTCGGTCCACCTTGGTACATTTTGTCCATTTCAGTCAATTCGGTCGACTTCGGTCAATTTAGTCTACTTCGATTCATTCAAGACGCATAAATTCCCACTTTTTAGAAGCCAAAAAGCCCCAACAAACCCCTAGAGTCCAATTCAAGGGCTTCCAAGTAACAGCACAATTTATCCATGCTCTAAAGCCAATTAAAAGGGTTTGAATTTCTTGAGCAATCGGTTAATTTACATGCCTTGGATTTTGTATGACCAACTATGCAATTGCACCATTCGTTTTGCTAGAGCATCTATAACTCCATATCCATAGATATATATATATATTTTTTTCCTTTTTGGCATTATTTAGTTCACATATAAGTTTGGATATCAAACATCCACCTTTAAGGTAAAAATACAATCTTATTCATTTTAGGTAGAAATCGTGTCTTTAAAACACGATTTTAGATTTACATATTAATTTGGATATTTCTAACGCAAAAATTCAATAGTATTCATTTTATATCGAAATTGTGTCTTAGAAACATTATTTTAGTTCAAATATAAGTTTGGATATTAGATACCCACCTTTAAGGAAAAAAATACAATCTTATTCATGTTATATAGAAATCATGTCTTAAACAATTTCAATTCTACATATTAGTTTGGATATCAAACATCTAAATCTTTAAGGTTTGGATATCTCTAAGGCAAAAATTCATAGAATTAATGTTATACATAAATCATGTCTTAGAAACACTATTTCAGTTCTATGTATCAGTTTGGACATCAAACATCTAAACTTTAAATGTTTGGATATCTTTAAGGAAAAAATTTCATTGTATTCATGTTATACATAAATTGTGTCTTAAAAACACGATTTCAATATTACAAACCAGTTTGGATATTAGACATTCTGATATTTCTAAGGAAAAAATTCAAATAGTATTCATTTTATACCGAAATCATGTCTTAGAAATACTATTTCAATTCACATGTGAGTTTGGATATCAAACATCCACCTTTAAGGAAGAAATACATTCTTATTGATGTTCTTTAGAAATCGTGTCTTAAAAACACAATTTTAGTTCTACATATCAGTTTGGATATCAAACATCCAAACTTGTTAAGGTTTATCCCTCTAAGGCAAAAATCCAATAGTATTCATTTCCAAAATCGTATCTTAGAAATACTATTTCAGCTCACATATGAGTTTGGATATTAGACATCCACCTTTAAGGAAAAAAATACAATCTTATTCATGTTGTGTAGAAGTCGGGTCTTAAAAAAACGATTTTAGTTCTACATATCAATTTGGATATCAGACATCGAAACCTTTAAAGTTTGGATATCTCTATAGCAAAAATTCATAGAATTCATGTTATACGAAATCATGTCTTAGAAACACTATTTCAATTCTACATATCAGTTTGATGACAAAAATTTAAACCTTAAAGATTTTAGATATTCTCAAGGCAAAAATTCAATAATATTCATTTTATACAGAAATAGAAACATTATTTTAGTTCTACATATTAGTTTGGATATCTGACATCTACACCTTTAATGCTTTGATATTTTTAAGGCAAAAATTCAATAGAGTTCATATTTATATAGAAATTGTGTCTTGAAAACACTATTCCAATTCTACATTAGAACCTAAATAGTGTAAATTGTGGATGTTTGGGCAAAAGTGAGGGTAAAGTTAGAAAATTGTTGCATCACACAGTATAGATTTTCCTCTTTCGATTTTTCTTTCAAAAAACCAAGAATATCCAAAACATGTCTACTTTTGATTTCCCCATTGCATTCCCTAAAGCTGCAAGCTCGATTGGACCATAATAGCCCATCTTTGAAGAGCTCAACTTAATTGGGGAAAGGAGAGGGTTGTGTCTTCAATGAGCCAACCTCTTCCATTGCCATTGGAGCCTACCTGTACTCTTCAAGAACATAGCCAACCTCCATTACCCATGCTCTTCAAGAACCATTAGTTGGGAATTTGGGAGAGAGAGTGAACCTGATTCTGATATCAATAAGTGTTTAGTCATTTGAATGGTTTATTCTTGGATAATATGAAAAATGCTAACTTGGAATTGAGATAGCTGAATGTATCATATTTTACTATTTTATTTAGGGTGAGTTTGGTTCAGCTTTTTGAAAAAGTGTATAATGAAAAAGTGGAGTTTCAAAAAGCTGAGTGTTTGGTAAAAACTGTTAAAAAATGCATAATGAAAAAGCTGAGTGTTTGGTTAGCACCTATAAAAGTGACTTTTTGGTCAATGCATAAGCCTCTTTTTTTCTCATCCACCCACGTAACCACACTCTTTTCTTTTCCTTTTTCCTTCTTTCCTCTACCATCTTCAGTCCAGAACATTCCCAGCTCTCTTTCTTTTCTTTTCTTTTTTTTGCCTCTTAGCACTTCGGTCCAGAACACAGCTCTGCTTCTTCTTTTTTTTTTTTTTTTTCTTTCCTCTTAGCACTTCAAAACAAACAAAGGAACCAAACTCACCCAACTCATCCAACTCCAAAACGTAACCTTAAGTGCTTGGATCGGGAAGATTGGATGATCGGAACCAACGCCAGAACTCATCCTTTATTCTTTTTTTTTCACACTCCAGAGAAGAAGATGATGATGATGATGATGATGATGATGAAGATGATGATGATTGAAACATAAGGATTTTGGGATTTTGGGTTTTTTTTTCATATGGATTTTGGGTTGATTTTGAGTTGGGTTTGGGATGGGTTTTCCGGATTTGAGTTGATTTTAAGTTGTTTTTGTGTTGATTTTGAGTTGTTTTTGGTTTGGTTTTGTTGATTTTGTGTTCGGAATATCAAAGGTTGAAATGGGTTTTGTTGATTGTGGGGGTAGATCAGTGAAGAAGCAGAGGAAGACGAAGAGGAAGAAGAAAAGGAAGACGAAGAAAAAAGACACAGATGAGAGATGAGGGCGTGAGAGAACTAATGGGTATTTCGGTATTTTTCGGGTTTGCAACGATAATATACAAAACGCGCATAGCGCGTTTTCATTTATGGACCTCTGAGGGTCCATAATCCCTTCCGCGTTTGTCCTCAGTTTTTTCTCAATGCTCAAAACGCAACTTTTATAAAAAAGTTGCGTTTTGAGTTTACCAAACGCAAAAGTTGGTTGAGCTTTTTTCAAAACGCCCTTTTTGGGCTCAAAAAGCCGAAACAAACGGGCACTTAGTGGTGTTACCTTTATTTAGCTTATAACCTCATGCATATACATGGATACACTTAAAGATATATAATAAAATACATAATATAATTCCTATATATATAATTTAAATACTATTAATAATCATTTTTATATTTTGTTAACTCTTTAAAAAATTTTGTAAGGATATTATTAGGTATAAAATGTAACTTGTCCATTTTTTTATTTTATTGTGAAGCACTTTTTTTTTTTTTTTTTACGATTCATTTATTCTAGATTCTTTGGTTTTTGTACTTAATAACTCACTTGAATGAATATTTATAATGTAGTCTCACATTTGATTCTAAAATTAAGAAATAAAACTATTTAAGAATAAACAATTTATGACACATGGCGCAAAATTGAAACTATAATTTGAAATTCTAATTTGAGTTTCTCTCAAAATTGAAACTATATTTCAATGTGTGAAATATACACCACCCATGGTTTTTTGAAGTCACAATTTCAATTTAAAAAATATTTACAAACAACTGTGTAACAAGCAATGTATAATAGAAATTGCTTATAGTTAAAATTCATTTCGTTACCAAACTAGATACATATATTTCACTTTTTAGAAGCTAAAAACACCCTTGGAAAAGCCTCTGCAATTTCTGTAATGCTGATTATGACAAGTTGAACCTAAGCCAATTACAAACATTGGGTGTAGTCAAGCAATAGGCTGGCCAAGCCCACATAAGCTTTATAGATAACTTTTAAAATATTTAGTAGATTGGTTTGTGCAATATATATATATATATATATATATGGACGGTCTTTCTTATCTTATATTTGTATATGAGGGTGCTCTCAGAAGTCAGCTATTCTTATCTTCCAAGGAAAATGACAGCCATGAGAAGAATTATAAACAAGTCATAGAGTATGTCTACTTTTACTTAATCACTCCAAACCAGTCCTGCTATTACCTCTGTGAGCTCTAATGGACACTGTCCAATTCCTATTAACTCTCTTCTCTAGCTTCTTTGCCATGTTAGTCTGTATATTTTTTTATCAGTTAAAGAGACCAACTACTAATAAGAAAAAGACCTGCACTGCACCTGAAGCGGGTGGCTCTTGGCCAATTATTGGCCATATGCACCTCCTAGGTGGCCGTCAACTGACCCACAGAACATTGGGTGCCATGGCTGATAAGTATGGACCAGTTTTTACTGTAAGGCTAGGTTCACATAGAGTTTTGGTCTTGAGTGGCTGGGAAATGGCCAGAGAGTGTTTCACTGTCCATGACAAGGTTTTCTCAACCAGGCCAAGTATTGCTGCCTCGAAGTTGTTGGGCTATGACTATGCTATGTTTGGCTTTGCTCCTTATGGATCATACTGGCGTGAGATGCGCAAGATAGCAACTATTGAGCTTTTGTCAAATCATCGGCTTGATATGCTTAAGCATATACTAACTTCAGAGGTTAAAACTGTGATCAAAGAATTGTACAAACTATGGGTTAGCAAAGGTAGTGCCGAAAGTGGAGTTCTTGTGGATATGAAGCAATGGTTTGGGGAGTTGACACATAATATTGCATTAAGAATGGTGGGAGGGAAGAGATACTTTGGAGCTAATGCTGATTTTGATGAAGATGAGGCACATCGCTATCAAAAAGTGATGAGGGAATTTTTTTCTCTCTTTGGGGTGTTTGTGTTGTCAGATGCAATACCATATCTTGGGTGGTTGGATATGAATAGATATGAGTCAAGGATGAAGAAAACTGCAAAAGAATTGGATGCTCTAATTGGAGGATGGCTAGAGGAGCATAAACAGAAGAGGTTGTTAGATAAGAAGAGAAAAGAAGAGCAGGATTTTATGGATGTGATGCTGAACACCCTGAAAGATGCCATGATTTCAGGTTTTGACGCTGACACAATCAACAAGGCTACTTGCCTGGCAAGTTCTTCATCTGACTTTAACAAAACCTTATTAGTACCTTCTCAGTCATGTCTTTTAATGTGATTCCTAAAATAAAAACTAGCTCTTTGGTACTGCAAGTCTGCAACTAGTTAAGTGTTCAAAACACTATCTCTTGTATCATCAAAATTATCATTTCCAAAGCCCCATAGCAAAAACTTGCTTTCCACACTATGTTTTACACACACTGAATTATAACTGAAATCATGATTTAATGTGCGTTTGCGTGCAAATGATTCAGTGTTACATTTGCGTTTGTGTTTTTCGCTGGGTTCCACGGCACTGTTTATGATCCAGCCAAAAACACGCATATCCATACATTTTTGGGTCCCATGACATTATTCACATTTTTAAAAATTATTTTGTTACAATGTTTTCAGTAATAAGTTTTCAGTTTTCAGCCAATAAGCAATATCCAAACAGACCCTTAAAGTTACATTTTCAAGTTATAAAAACACAGCGTTACACACTCGTGTAAAACAAACACTGCCCAAAATAAATTGTCCATTCATGTATGTATATTGTATGACTTACTGACAAAAAATCAACAGAGAGGGCTCTTTTGTGTACTGATGATCTCTTCTTTTGGCAGAATCTAATTTTAGCAGGAAGTGACACCACCATGGTCACTCTCACATGGACCATGTCTTTACTACTCGACAATAGCCATGTGCTACAAAAGGCCTTTGATGAGCTGGACATCCATGTTAGCAAGGATAGACACCTTGATGAATCTGACATAAAAAATTTAGTTTATCTCCAGGCTATTGTCAAGGAAACACTGCGCCTATACCCTCCTACTCCAATCTTAAGTCTTCGTGCTGCAATGCAAGATTGCACACTCTCAGCTGGGTATCACATTCCAGTCAATACACGATTAATGGTGAATGCCTGGAAAATTCAGAGAGACGAGCATGTGTGGCCAAACCCTCACAAGTTCCAGCCTGAGAGGTTTTTAACTAGCCATAAGGATATAGATGTGAGAGGTCAGAATTTTGAACTCATTCCTTTTGGCTCGGGAAGGCGATCTTGCCCTGGGGTCTCACTAGCTCTTCAAGTGGTGCATTTGACTCTTGCTAGCTTGTTACATAGTTTTGAAATTGCTAAGCCATCAAATGAAGATGTGGATATGACTGAGAGCACTGGCTTGACAAACTTGAAGGCTACCCCACTTGAAGTTCTCCTTATTCCACGTCTTAATTCTGAACTGTATCAGTAAAACAAGCTTTCTTGAGCTGAATTCAGTCGTTCCTACATGTGTATGTGTGTTTCACCAATAATTTTTCATGTCTGCTAAATCCCTTGTTTTTGCCACAGTTGAAAGTTTCATCCTCTAAGGCATAACCACGATCTTCGTGGAAAATATAAACATGCACCAAATTTCTGGCAAGAAAATGAAATGTTCCTCTTTAAGAGATGGAATATGTAACGAGTAAGAGCTTGCAGCTTGTCTGAGCTGCTTGGTGTTTGTGAGCCTACCTTTTTCTTTTTGTTTTTAATTTGTGTAAAAAATAAAAGAAGAGAGGCAAGAACAAAGGTTTTTTTTTTTTTTTTTTTTGGAATCTCTACTTTTATGTCATATCTGTACAATCTGGGGATATATATACACACAAAAGTTGATTATGGCCATTGATTAAGTCTACAATCAAGGCATATTAATTGATGATGCCGTAAATCTCACCAGTGAGATGCACGATCCTTACTCTCAAGAGTCACCTACACACGAGAAGAAAACAAGAACACCTTACAGAAGGCACCGGTGTGGAGCCGGCCAAGAACCCTCCGAAGGTTAAGTCAGAAATATTCTTACAACTCTAGAGTGCTAGAGAATGGTCAATTATGCGTACCTTGACGTGAGGGGGTGTTGGGGCTTTTATAGTAGTGAGGTCTTGCCTCCTTTCCTTGTAGCCCAAGTCTTTTCCTTGTAGCTCAAGTCTTATCCTTGTAGGACAAGTCTTTTCCTTGTAGCCCAAGTCTTATCCTTGTAGCCCAAGTCTTATCCTTGTAGGACAAGTCTTTAGGAATCCGAAACGTGGTGGACAAGTTATTCACTGTGAAGAGCCTGCAGTCTTTAAGGTGTTCCTCTAATATTTTCCCATGCTTTGCCCTATTCATGCTGGGCCTTCGTTTCATTCAGGGACTCCACACAAAGAATGGGCTCGTCCTTCTTTTGGCTCATGGACATGGACCCGTTGGGCTCGTCAGGCCTTATCTCCTATTTTTATCCTCTTCAGCTGCCCCCTTCACCCCATTTGGTCCGTCACTTTTATGCAAACGATCAATTGGGGTGACGATCAATATAGTAATGACGGTTCTATGTTCATGGGGGCGATGGATAGACATACATGAACGGTGACAAAGAAGAGCTAGGATGGTGACCGTGAATGCCGAGTGGTTGGTGAAGTAGTCAATGTGGTGACGGTCAGAACTTAATCAGCTGACGGTCAGAACTTAACAGCTGACGGTCAGAACTTTACAGTTGATGGTGACGAGGACATTTGGAGGGAGGTTTATGGAGCATGACGCCGTCGGGTCTATAGAGGTCTGACAAGCTGCAGAGGCATTTAAGGCGATGACACGTGTCACTCGTTGAGTGGTTCTTTCCTTGGATCGAAGTGCCGCTTCGTCTTCCGTGCACTCCATCTATAAAAACCAACACCCTCCCCTTCATTTCTTTTACTTTACGCAGAAACTACATTGTCAGAGCGAGTCCGTCACCTGTGAGAGCTTACCCATTCACATCCTCCAGCAACAACTTTTATCCGCTCACTCTTTTCCTCGATAAGTGATTTTATCCGTTCACTTTAATACACTTTCAGTTTTTATACTTTACACGGTAAAAACTTTAAATTTCTTGCATCCGTCTCTTCCTTTTTTATTTTAAACCCGTCAGTCTTAGGTTTTGTCGCTACGTTGTAGGCAATGTCTAGTGCGTCGAGTAACCAGTCGTTCGTCCGCGACGGGGCGGGTTACGAGGAATTGTACCCGTCGAGTTACAAAGATCCAGATGAACTAAGCGAGAGGACTCCTTCTGCCACTTCACCATCCTCAACAAATGAGGATATGGAGTTGGCCGAACCAGAGGAAGGTTCTGACGGCGGTGGTAAAGGAATTAAGTCACTAGTTGGGGCTGACGGACTTAAGGAGTTCGTCATGCTACCTGAGTGGACGATGAATAACTTCAGATCCACAATTAAGGAAGTGCACTTCTAAACGATTAGAGCAATTTACCAAATACCCGACCACATCCCTATCCGTCTATCCTACCAGGCAGGAAAATGCTATTACGACGGAGTGGACGACCTAGAGGTGTATGAACAAGCACTCAAGGCTGGCCTTAGGTTCCCCTTGAATGGACTCAAGCAAGAACTCCTCCAGCACTTGGGTTTGTCCGTCAGCCAGATATCCCCCAACGCCTGGAGGGTTTTCATTGCAATGGAGGTCCTGTACGGAGTCATGTCTAATGGTTCCAGATCGTTGACCGTACGGGAGTTCCTCCATTGCTACCGTCCAGATGAGATAGACAAGTCAAGGGGAATGTATAGCTTTGTCCCTAGGAAGTCCATCCTGAAGGTCATTTATGAGACCCCCGACTCCAATCGCGACTGGAAGAGTCGTTACTTCTTCTTGGAAGGTGACGGCTGGATGTGTCACCCGGGGGAGACGGATTTCATGCCAGTTGATAAGACATGGGGGATCTTGGACCCGTCTGGTATAATTTACTCTGTCGTGTTATGAAGGTGATTTTTCTTTAACTCTTTAACGACCGTCCTGATTATTTTGTCCCTTCTATTTTTCAGTGCGACGGCGTCCGCAAGTTGATATAGAGGAGTACAACTTTTTGGAAAGAATTTTTTCAAAAAAAAAAGCCAGAGGAACGGACGTGGGCGAAGTTGGTTAATCTTAATACCGTCCATTGGTATTGCGACGGACCCGAGCCCACTCCGGCGGCTATCAAATACGAGGAGCGCACCCGTCAGCGTAAGTCCGTCACCCTTTACAACTAACTTGATCAATTCCTACGAGTTTACCCGTCTACTCTTATTTTTTCAGAGATGGAAGACGCGAAGAGAAGGGCAGCCATCAGAAGTAAGGCCGCGAAGAATAAGGAGATGGACGAAGGTGCGATGGGGACGGGCTCGAGCAGGCCCTCGGCGAAGAGACCAATGCTTAAGGTAGACCGTGCACCTAAGAAAAAAAAGGTTTCGACGGAGCCCGTCATTGGTCTGATGGTGGAGGGTAAGAAGACGATGACCCCGGCCAAACCTGGGGGTGGCAAAGGTCTAATGGTTCCTCCTCCGGGAAGTCAGAAGAAGCCGCCCGTCCTTCTCCGTGAAGACCCAAAGTATGCTTTGGGGAAGATTTCTTCTATTATCGGGAGCGAGGACTATGAGGACCTTGGAAACCACTCGACGGAGGCTATGAGGGAGACGGGCCTCTTCAGCATTGCCCAAGTAAGAGCACGTTGCTATTATTATTATTATTATTTTTTTAACAATTAACTAAAACTCCATTCCGTCGTCAGGCTATGCTCATGATGAAGGGCTTGATGGACCGGGCTCTTCACCAAGAGATGGCGCTTGAAAGGGTCCGTGAAAAGGCCAAGCTGACGGAGGAGGAGCTATTCGAGCTAAGGAATTGGAAGGTGGTGACGGAGCAGAAGCTCAAGCTTGCGGAACGGACGAGGGATGAATATCAAAAGATGACGGAGGAGCTTAAAACCGTTCTGGATGACAAGGAGAACGAACTCCGTCTTGCCAAAGAGAAAGCCGTCCAGGAGTATCGTGACTCCAACGCTCTCTTGACAGAGCTTGGAGTTTCATATAACGATGGTTTCGACGATGCCCTCCGTCAGGCCAAAGCTCTTTACCCCAAGCTTGACTTCTCAACCATCAACATCAATGTCGCGGAGGCTACGTCCGTTCAGCCCGATGCTTTTGATGATACCAATGAACTTTTTGCAGAGGAAGGGCCCGTCACTGTCGTCCCCGAGGTTCATGCTGAAGAAGGAAAGTCCCTTGAAGCCAAAGATCCCGTCATTCCTGACGTGTAGACATAATTATTTACTTTTTTCAAGTATTTTGAAAACAATTTGGATTTTGCCCGTTGTATGCCGGGCCGTCTTGTATTCGTTGTATTTAACATTTAACTTATTTATTTAAATGCATCTTTTATTATTTCGTTGATGATTGTAGTGTATGATCCGTCCTATTTGATGTTGCTTTAATGTTTACTTAATTTGATCCGTCCACGTTATGGACTTTTATAATGTTTGCGACCCTGGTCGGGTCCGTCCATTCCGTGGAATGTGGTCGTGACCCCTGATGGCCGTCCACTTTGTGGACTTGTATAATTTTATGAACTGGTTGGGTCCGTCCATTATGTGGATTGGGGTCTTGAACGTTGGTAGGGTCCGTCCACTTTGTGGACTGGCGTAAGTTCAACAATGGTTGCGTTTGTCCACTTCGTGGACTGGGGTTGACCAATGGTAGGGTCCGTCCTCTTTTTTGGAGTTGTATAAGTTTGACCCTTGTTGGGTCCGTCCACTTTTTGGACTTGAATAAGGTTGACCCTGGTTGGGTCCGTCCACTTTGTGAACCGTGTTGACCCTTGGTGGGATCCGTCCACTTTGTGGACTTAAAAGTTTGACCCTGGTTGGATCCGTCCACTTTTTGGACTTATAAGTTTGACCCTTGGTGGGATCCGTCCACTTTGTGGACTTATAAGTTTGATCCTGGTTGGGTCCGTCCACTTTGTGGTAATAATCTTAGTAGTAATGACACAGCATGGTCTTGAATGTTCCTTCATTAGATTTAAAGCTGTAGAAAAAAGTACCTGCCCTCTTGGGCTTAAAAAGATACTAAAAGAGCCATTGTAGCAAAGGCTTGTTCAAACAAAAAGCCAAAAACAATCAAAAGACTAGTAAGTGCTTCAAAAAATAATCAAAGACTAGTAAATAGAAATGGACTGAGGAATAGGGGGAAATTGAATGTCATTTCTATTGGTAGTATTTCCGGAGGTGCTCCGTATTCCATGGGTGCTGAAGCTTCCTTCCGTCCATGGTTTCGAGGTGGTATGTGCCCTTCCTCTACCATGATGTGATTCTATACGGTCCTTCCCAATTTGGTCCGAGTTTCCCTTGAGTAGGGTCTTTAGCAGCGCCCATGACCTTTCGTAGCACCAGGTCGCCGATCTGAAAATCTCTGTGCCTTACCCTAGCGTTGTAGTGCTTTGACATGAGGTTCTGGTATCGCGCCAACCTCTGTTTTTCCATTTCTCGGGCCTCGTCTACTAAGTCTAGCTGTAGGCGCATAGCTTCTTCGTTTTTGTCCTCCGTGTAGCTCTGCACGCGATAGCTAGTGAAGCCGATCTCTGCTGGGATGACTGCATCAGCTCCGTATGTAAGTCGAAATGGGGTCTCCCCTGTGGGTGTCCTTGCAGTCGTCCGATACGCCCATAAGACGCTTAGCAGTTCGTCTGGCCAGATACCCTTTGCCGCCTCGAGCCAGGTTTTGATGATTTTCAGCAATGTCTGGTTCGTGACTTCTACCTGTCCGTTTTCCTGCGGGTGTGCTGGTGATGAGTAATGATTCTGAATGCCTAGCTCTGAGCAGAAATTCCTGAACGCGCCGTTGTCGAACTGTTTTCCATTGTCAGAGACAAGCACCCTCGGAATCCCGTATCTGCATATGATGTTTTTCCACACGAAGGTACGGATGCTTTTCTCTGTGATAGTGGCAATGGGTTCTGCTTCCACCCATTTGGTGAAGTAGTCGATACCGACTACCAGAAACTTTAGCTGTCTTAAGGCCGTTGGGAAGGGACCCATGATGTCTAACCCCCATTGCGCGAACGGCCAAGGAGCCGTCATAGGCGAGAGTTCTTCTGATGGTTGCCTGATTAGATTACTGAACCTCTGACACTTATCGCAGGCCTTCACGTATGATTGGGCGTCTTTGAGCATAGTGGGCTAGTAGTATCCGGCTCAGATCAGTTTGTGCACCAAAGACCGTGCTCCTGAATGATTCCCGTAAATCCCCTCGTGAACTTCCTTCATCACATATTCTACTTCACTGTGGCTTAGACACCTTAGGTATGGTCGAGAGAAACCTCTTTTGTACAAGACGTCCTTGATTAGCATGAATCGCGACGCCCGGACTTTCAATCTCCTTGCAGCGTCCTTCTCGTTGGGCAAAGAGCCCGATTGTAGATATTCTTTTAAAGGCGCGGTCCAATCCTCCTCAACATCTATCTCCTGTATTTGTTTCCCGTCATCAATAAGCGAGCAGGTTTGGACAAAAGATAATACCTGCTTAGGCGCATTCATAAATTTTGCGGAGGCTGCTTTTGCTAGACGGTTGGCGCATTCGTTTTCCTCCCTTGGGATTTGAACGAATTTGACCTCGAGGCCGCCGGTTCGACCCTTCACCTCTTCCAGGTACTTCTTCATCCTCTCGTTTCTACACTCAAAATCGCCATTGATCTGACTAGTTATCACCTGGGAGTCGCAATGTATGATCATGTTCTCAGCACCCGCGGCCTTTGCGAGATCCAACCCAACTACCAAGGCTTCATATTCCGCCTCGTTGTTGGTTGTAGGGAAATCTAGTCTTATCATGCATTCGATCTTATCCCCTTCTGGTGTTAGCATAACTACATCGGCTCCTCCTGAGTGCTGATTTGATGACCCGTCCGTGTGGATGATCCACAATTTTTGTCCTTCAGCCCCTTCGTCTTCTGGCTGGGTGTACTCGGCTATGAAATCTACCACTACTTGCCCCTTTATTGCAGTTCGTGGACGGTACTGTACGTCGAATTCGCTTAGCTCAATTGCCCAAAAGGCCATTCTCCCTGCCGCCTCTGGGCTGCTCATTGCTTTCTTCAAAGGTTGGTCTGTCAGAACTACGATTATATGAGCTTGGAAATATGGCTTGAGTTTCCGCGTAACGGTTATGAACGCAAGAGCCAATTTCTCCATCCAGGGGTATCTTTCTTCTGCTCCTCGGAACGCCCTGCTTACGAAATAGACGGGTCGTTGCGAGCGTCCGTCGTTTCGTACTAAGGCGGCACTAACTGCTGCTTGCGAGACCGCTATGTAGAGGTACAGTTCTTCTTCTGGCATGGACGGGCTGAGCAGTGGTGGGGACAATAGGTACTTCTTCAAGTCCTCGAATGCCTTCTGACATTCATCCGTCCACTCAAATGTTTTCCTCAGTACTCAGAAGAAAGGCAAACACTTATTTGTCGCTTTGGAGACAAATCTGTTTAGGGCCGCAACTTTTCGGTTCAAGCTCTGCACTGCCTTCACTGTCCTCGGGGGTTCTAATTCCATTATGGCCCGCACTTTCTCTGGGTTGACTTCTATACCTCTTTGGGACACCATGAAGCCCAAGAATTTCCCGGCTGTAACCCCGAACACGCACTTGCTTGGGTTCAGCTTCATGTTGTACGACCGAAGGGTGTTGAATGTCTCCTGGAGGTCACTCAGGTGGTCGTTCTCGCGCACACTCTTCACCAACATGTTGTCGACATAGACTTGTACGTTCCTTCCGAGCTGGTGCGCGAACATTTTGTTCATTAACCTTTGATACGTAGCCCCCGCGTTCTTGAGTCCGAACGGCATCACCCTGTAGCAGAAAAGTCCCTGACTGGTTATAAAAGAGGTTTTCTCCTGATCCTCCTCCTTCATCTTAATCTGGTTATAGCCTGAGAAGGCATCCATGAAACTCAAGAGTTCGTGTCTGGCCGTTGAGTCTACCAAGGTATCTATCCTTGGGAGTGGATAGCTATCTTTTGGGCACGCCCTGTTGAGGTCCGTGAAGTCGACGTACATCCTCCACTTTCAGTTATTCTTTCTCACCATGACCACATTTGCTAGCCAGTCGGGGTAGTATACTTCTCGGATAAAACCCGCCTCCAGCAGCTTTCTAACCTCTTCTGCCACTGCTTTATCTCGTTCTTGCGCGAACACCCGCTTCTTCTGTCGGACTGGCGAAGAGTCCGGGTTAACATTTAGCCTATGGACTATTACTGACGGATCGATTCCCGGCATGTCTTCATGGCTCCATGCGAATACGTCCTGATTCATCCTTAGGAAGTTTGCCAGGTCCTGACGTACCGTCGGGCTGGCCAAGGTGCCCATTCTAGTCGTCCGTCCGGGTCTCGATTCATCGAGAATGACCTCTTCCAACTCTTCTACCGGCTCTGCGATGGTCTGCTGCTCTCTAATGCACATGGTCTGCTGATGATCCTCCATTTCCAACATGGCGATGTAGCACTCCCGAGCGGCCACCTGATCTCCTTGCAGCTCTCCAATTCCGTACTCCGTAGGGAATTTAATCATCAGGTGGTATGTTGAGGTTGCTGCTTTCCAGGAGTTCAGTGTGGGTCGCCTTATTATACCGTTATACGCGGATGAACAATCGACCACTAAGAATGTCACGTCCTGAATGATTTGCTGCGGATAATCACCGACCGTCACTGAGAGTGTGATTGCTCCTAATGGGAGTACCCTCGTTCCTCCAAAGCCGACCAACGAGGCATTTGTTGGTGTTAATCGTGCTCTATTTATTCCCATCTGTTGGAATGCTGGGTAGTATAGGATGTCTGCCGAGCTACCATTGTCGACCAGCATCCGGTGTACATTGTAGTCTCCTACCCTTAAACTGACGACAAGGGCGTCATCGTGTGGATGGTGGAGGCGTCTCGCGTCGTCCTCTAAGAATCCAATAATCGGGCTTTCCCTCCGCGCTATCTTGGGTACAAAACCCGTTGTCTGTACATTCTGGACCATCCTGAGGTAGGTCTTTCGGGCCTTTTTGGACGATCTCGTTGCTGCCGTGCCCCCTATTATCATCCTTATGTCCCCGACAGGGGGCCTCGGATTGTCGCTCTCCCGTCGGGGGGCCTGTTCCCGTGCATGCGCATCCGTCCTTTCCTTGCTGACGAATTTCTGCAGTTTTCCTTCTCTGATGAGGGCCTCAATTTGCTATTTCAGATCGAAGCAATCCGCAGTATCGTGACCGTGGTCGCGGTGGAAACGGCAATACTTGTTTCTGGATCGCTTGGCTGGATCGCTCTTTAGCTTCCCTGGGAACGTCAGGGATCCCTCGTCTTTGATCTGCATCAGCACTTGGTCTAGTAGGGCATTCAGAGGGGTGAAGCTTGTAAATCTTCCTCCTGGGGGTTTAGAACGCTTCTCCTCGCGTTTGTCTCCCGTTTTCGGTTTCTTCCTTCCATGGTCCTGCCTGGCATCTTCCGGTCTCTCTCTCTTCCTGGGTTTGTCTTCCCTGGCCGACAGTGCGTCCTCTGCATTCATGTATTTTGTGGCCCTGTAGAGTACCTCAGACATGGTCTTCGGATCATTTTTATATAGGGAGAACATGAATTTTCGCTTCCGTAGGCCATTGGTGAAGGCTGCCACCAAAATCTTATCGTCAGCCTCATCAATAGAAAGTGCTTCCTTGTTGAAGCGAGTTATGTATGATCGCAGCGTCTCGTCCTCCCGCTGCTTGATGCTCATTAAGCATGCTGTAGACTTCTTGTGTCTGTGCCCCCTGATGAAGTGCGAGGTGAATTGGGCACTTAGTTCCTTGAAGGTGTTGATTGAATTTGGTGTCAATCTGCTGAACCAAATTCTTGCTGCACCCCTTAATGTTGTAGGGAAAGCCCTGCACATGATCTCATCCGGTACTCCCTGGAGGTGCATCATGGTCTTGAAGGTTTCTAGATGATCTAACGGGTCCTTGACCCCGTCGTAGCTCTCAAGCTGCGGCATTCGGAACTTCTGCGGCAGGGGACAAGAGTTGACTTGTATAGTGAATGGTGAGTCCGTCCTATTCATTAAATCGTCTAGGTCGCTGGAGACGCGTCCCTTGAGGGCGTTCATCATGACCTCCATTTGTTCCTTCATCGCCTGCATTTCCGCGAGGATGGGTGGTGGGGTTGTATCCATGAGAGAGGGCGTGCTCAAGTTTCGCCGCTCCGGTCTACTGGGCTCGTTGCTGCCCTCTGATCTTTTAGGTCCCCTCCGTTCAGAGCTGTCCCCCTGGTTTTCCTCCTGGAGGTTGTGTCCCGCGTCCCTCTGTCGCAGTTGCTCCTCCAGATCATGGTTTTGTTTTGTGAGGCGCTCTACCGCAGCCGCAAGGATTTGGACCTGTCTTTCTAACGCGGTGGACCTTGGCGGCTCGTCTTCTTGAACGTTGTTGTTGGTGGCCATTAAGCCTGTGAGTACCATGCAACTCTTATGTCTGGGATGCGACAATGGTTTAAATTGTCACGAACTCTCTTCCCACAGACGGCGCCAACTGATGATGCCGTAAATCTCACCAGTGAGATGCACGATCCTTGCTCTCAAGAGTCACCTACACACGAGAAGAAAACAAGAACACCTTACAGAAGGCACCGGTGTGGAGCCGGCCAAGAACCCTCCGAAGGTTAAGTCAAAAATATTCTTACAACTCTAGAGTGCTAGAGAGGGGTCAATTATGCGTACCTTGACGTGAGGGGGTGTTGAGGCTTTTATAGTAGTGAGGTCTTGCCTTCTTTCCTTGTAGCCCAAGTCTTATCCTTGTAGGACAAGTCTTTAGGAATCCGAAATGTGGTGGACAAGTTATTCACTGTGAAGAGCCTGCAGTCTTTAAGGTATTCCTCCAATATTTTCCCATGCTTTGCCCTATTCATGCTGGACCTTCGTTTCATTCAGGGACTCCACACAAAGAATGGGTTCGTCTTTCTTTTGGCCCATGGACATGGACCCGTTGGGCTCGTCAGGCCTTATCTCCTATTTTTATCCTCTTCATTAATGATCTTTGAGTCAAGCTATTATCAAGGGCTGAATATGTGCATAACAAATAATAGAAGTATAAAACTATACTAAACATATGCTAACAATATGTTAGGGTGTCACTTGTTGCAGCTGCATGCCTGCATTTGCTGCTGCTGCTTGTTTAGCTCTAGGCAACTTACTTGTCTGCTACTAGTTAAAATAAAGTTGGCTTTTTTTTTTCCTTTTTTTTTTTTCTGAGAAAAATAAAGTCGGCTTTAGGAGTTTAAATAATTTAATACGAAATTGAACAAAGTTGGAATCAATGCTCTTTTTTCTTTTTTACTTTTATTAGTTTATATACCAATATGATAAGATTTGAGATTCCTACTGTCAGCTTCATATTAATTGTTATTTGAACATTATGTCAAGATATCAACCATTACCTTTTTGGTATAAAGAAGATTCGAATATAACTCTCTTATTTAACTTTTTTTTTTTTTTTGAAAGACAAACACATAAACAAGGAAGGAAAAAAAAGTTTTAACAAAAAGGAACACCAAAAATTTCACTTAAAAGTTATTATTACTTTTAAGAGGGTGTAGGACAAATTATTTTATATACAACATTCTTTTTTTAACAAAAATTACAAATACTTAGGGTCCGTTTGGTATATGTGTTTAAAAACTGAAAATTGTTGTTTGAAAACATTTATAGAAATACGTGTGGGTGAAAAAGTGTATTAAAATGCGTTAAATATTGTTTAAAAACTGAAAATAATTGTTTAAAATCACAAACCAAACACCCTCCTACTCTTTTTTTTTTAGAAACAAACGTACACACAAGAAAATGGAAAAGGGTTCTTAAAAAAAAAAATTACAACTTCAAGTTTGGAACGAACAAAGTTGAAATGAATGCTTTGAAACCCAAATACGACAGCCAAAAAGATTATTTAAGAATATAATTATAAAAGTAATTTCTAGAAGCTGTCAACCACTCAATTTAACCTTTTTTTTATTATTTATTTATGAGAATTAACTTTCTGATAAGACTTTTTTAGCAGTATGGAGAATGATTTTTTTCATCTCACATTCATAGCAGAGTGTTTTATTTTTTTAATTTTTTACAGTATATTTTTAAGGCTTTCAACTAGAGACTAACCATTCATAGTAAAGCTCACTCATTAAATTTATTGTAAAATCTATCATAAATGTGAGGCCAGCAAGTATTATTTTCTTTTTAGTTGAAGTACCTACAAATTTTCCGTACTTTTTTTATAGGTATCCCATAAATACACGATAAGATGACCTCTTAAACCCTAAACCCTGATCATTCGAAGAAAAACACCGAATTTTGGCGGGAAGATTACTCCCCCAAATTCCAAGCCCTTTGTTAATTTCACGCTCTCGATTTTCTCTCCTGCAATGCAATCCACTTTCTACACTGCCCCCAATTCCCACCATTTCCAACTTCCATGGAAATCTCCGGAATCCAATTTCACAGCCAGGAAATCAATTCCACATAAACCCCAAAACCGCTTCAAAACCCTAACTATCACCAATTCCCTGAGCGTCCCTCTCGGCTACGAATCCGAGGAAGGCATCGACCACGTACCACCTGTACCCGGACCCAGACCCGAACCCGCCTCGCCGGGTCGCCTCCCGGTGGTGATTCGAAGGTCTGATAAAGTTTGTAGGTACTTCTGGGATGGGAGTCGGTTGCAATTGGTTTGTGTGGACGGTGGTGCGTCGTCGTTTTCGTTCAATTTCGATGATGGGTTTCGAAAAATGTTCAGACTTTGTGGTTCGGCTGTTAGGGATTTCTTCATTCCAAAACAAGTTAGTGGGAATTACATGGACTATGTAAAATGGAAGCTTTTGCACCGGGTTTTCAGCTCGGCGCTCCAGGTGCTTGCCACTCAGGTAATAAAATTTTGCATTGCCTTCGTTAAAAAAAGGAATTGAGTTTGAATAGTTTCATTGAAATTTAAAGGTAATTGTGTGGATTAATTGTTGTCTTTTGGGGTAATTGTGTGTATACAGAGTGTGCTGAGTTCAAATGTGATTGATTTGTATGGCGTTTTAGTGATTATGGTATTACAGTGATGTTAGAATATGTTTACATTTAGAGTTGTAAGAACTTCTTTAGTTATGCTTTTGAGCTGAAATTTAAAAGCTTGGGTGGATATTCGGTGATATACATTGAGTAATAATTTTTTTCAATTAAATGATAAAGGCAACAAGTGAAGAGTTCTGGTCGTGATGATTCACGTGCTGTGTTTAAGAGGTTTGGTGAGTTTGAGAATACTCACTGTAGAATGTAATATAATGATCTACTGAGACACTGCTCGGTGCCTTCTCCCTCACATTTATATTCTATTAAGAGCATTCGCAGCAGTAAAGGCAAAATTTTAGCTATTTAGCTACACAAAAAGTCACTTTATCTATTTTACCTACACACATGCAGCAGCAGTATCTCTATTTTAGCTTTCAACACAATAAAATAATATAAACATCACAATAAAATAATATAAACGTCACAATAAAATAATATATCCCCTACAATAAAATAATATATCACACTACCCACAAAAAACCACAAACACCTCTACCATCAGCCACACCCACAACCACAACCACACCCACAACCACCACCACCGGCCACAACCACCACTCTACTTTGGCAACCACAACACAACGTAGAAAAAAAAAAAAAAAACAAAACAAAAACAAAAACAAAACCAAGGAACAAGCTACTACCAAAGTCAAAATACACAAAACCCACTGCCAATGCCAAAATCATCCACTACCACCACAACCAAAATCCACAAACCCACTGTCAAAATCATCCACCACCACTACCATAGCCAAAATCAACCACCACCACCACCACAGCCACCAAACCCATATGAAAATACATATTAAAAAAAAAACTCAATCACAGATCGGCGAGAGAGAGAGGTGAGAAGAGACTTGGGT
Organism: Quercus wislizeni; assembly: GCA_023055345.1. Lineage (NCBI taxonomy): Eukaryota > Viridiplantae > Streptophyta > Magnoliopsida > Fagales > Fagaceae > Quercus > Quercus wislizeni. The sequence goes on along the minus strand of JALGQJ010000009.1, from coordinate 8,612,547 downwards.
CGGAGACGTTGAGGCCGGCGGAGGATTGGGCCAGTGACGTTGAGGCCAGCGGAGGCTTGGGTCGGAGTCGTTGAGAGAGAGGTGAGAGTGACTGAGAGAGAGAGGCACGGATTGGGCGATGGGGCTTAGGGCGGGTCGGCGAGCTGGGTCGGTGGAACAGATCGGCGATGAGGGAGTTGGCCAGCGAGCTGAGGGATGAGGGAGACGAGGGAGCTGGCCGGTGAGCTAGAGAGAAAAAAAAAATTGAGGAAGAAAGAAGAAAGAAGAGAAGCCGGAGAGAGAGAGACAGAGAGAGAGAATAGGAAATCTTTATTTTAATGAGAGAAGAGAGAGAAGTTAATAAAAAAATTTTTTTTTTTTTTTTTTACCTGTGAGCTACAGTGCACATCTAAAGATAGATGTGCACTGTAGTGGAGAAGCAAAAAATTTTGCTTATAGCTCCACTGCTGTGCGCTTCTTTTGTGTGCAGTGGTGCTAAAAAATAGCAATATAGCTATTTAGTACCACTGCTGCGAATGCTCTAAGGAGGAAAGCTCCCAAAAGGGGTTAATCTTAAGATGAAGAATTGGTAAGTATAATTTTTAATTGTTTTGGGAATGTACTGATATCAGGCAATGTTACGGGCTATAGGAATTGGGTATTCTCGTTCGCTACCATCTGCGGCTGCCCTTAACTGGGTCTTGAAGGATGGACTTGGACGGCTAAGTAGGTGCATCTATACTGCTGGCCTAGCATCTGTGTTTGATACCAATTTGAAGGTATGACTTCCATTCCATTAGAATTCAATTAACACGTTTTATGTAATTAGTTTTATGTATTTAAGTCTCTTTACTGGCAATTCTTGTGGTTACCGGCACTGTATTTTGGCATTGGAACAAACCAAAAGTCTGAAAGTACAGTAATGTGGAGTGCTGCGACTGGTTATTTTTGAACTGCAAGATGAGAAATCACTGATTGTGTTCTTTAGAACTTGAAATCTAGAGCTTTGAAAAATCAATAATTTTTTGTATCCTGTTTGAAGAGAGTTAGGTTCTCAACGTCTGTCATGTTCAGTTTGAGCATTGGAGTGGAGTTGCTGACTCCTGTGTTTCCTCAATACTTCTTGCTTCTTGCATCTATTGCTAACATTGCCAAACAAATAAGCCTTGCATCCTACTTAGCGACTAATGTAAGTATTCAGCTTGAGCTCTTTTTCTTTAATAAGAAATTTCATATATTTGAATTATTTTCTGATAATTTCTATCAGCGTTACTTGATGGAATGCTGTTGATGTTACACTGTCACAAAACTTTTATCTAAACCGATTTTCTTTACGAAAATTTTCTTGGTTTAATGCCTTGTTTGATGTCCAATGATATTTCTCTGTATTTGCTACTGTTTTTTGTCCCTTTGGCACTATTATGGAGTCAGAATAGTCTAAATGCTATAAGCTTGATGACATGTCACATATGTCACCATAAAAAATTTATGGATAATTCTAAAAATTCCATGCTATATTTAAGGAAAATATTGCACCATTAGATGCCCTGATCTCTTATATAAACATGAAGCAAATGAGTGTCAGGACTCACAAGTGGGAAAAGGGAAAAAATTGATGTAACAAGGATAAAAGAAGGGCAAAGAATATTATTGCCTTGAAAACAACATCGATATTAAAGAAGTGGACCAAAATTTAGCTATGAAGATAACTCAATTTTCAGGCCATGTTTAGAGATCTTAATTACCTAATACATTTAACATGTATAAGTTCAGAAGCATTTTATACCTATCAAAAAAAGTTCTGAAGCATTTTATTGTTCTAATAAGGTTATTCCAGTATTGACCATTTGTTTTCAACTGCAGAAGTTGAAAAATACTGGTTAAATCTTTAGGAACCTAAATATTGATTTTCTATAAAGTTATCATCACTGATTACTGCCATCTTCACTGTCAAAGATGTTTTCAAGTTTTACTGTGCCACATCTTAAATCGCATGTAAACCTGAACAGTATGGCATATTCACCGCTTGATTTAAGACAAACTTTAGATGGATCTTTTCTGATAAGTTCTGTAAAACTAATAGTTATTTGTAATGCTTTATTTCTTTTGAATTTTATTCTTCAGCTGTTGGTTTGATTCAACCTACCTTATTTACCCACTTCACAACTGATTCAGATAGGACTGTGCCTTGAAAAGAACTTTTTCTGTTACTGGATATTTCACCATATTATGTGTAGTTTTAATGTTGTGACTCTGTTTAAGCAGACAGCTATTCGCCAAAGCTTTGCTATAGCAGATAACCTTGGTGAAGTTTCTGCAAAGGCACAGGTCTATTATAAATTTTCCTACCATGTTATTTTGTACATTCTTTGATAATATGGAAGTATATCATAACTTTTGGAATGGGTTTCAGATTCAAACAGTGTGCTTTGATAACCTCGGCCTTTTGCTTGCCGCAGTTCTGAATATTTTGTTGAAGAACAATCAAAGGTTTTTCCTCCACTCCCATAACCCCATTCTGATTATCTAATATGGTTAGTTTACTAAATAAAAGTTGCACGACCTTTCTTCCCATTTGTTATTGTGAACTGACTTTATTGTTAAATTGAAAATCTTATTCTCAATATAATGATATTAGAATCTCTAGCCCAAAAATTCAAATAATGTTGAAATCAACAGACAGGTGTAACTATCTGCTAATACTTCTGCTAAAATATATTATAACCTCCTGCCCCATTGGTATGTTATCAGTAAGTACAGATAAGATTATATCTACTTCCATTAGTTTGTCACCAAAGGTTCTCATTCATACTTTGAATATAAAATCTTATTAGTAAAAATGGCTATCTTAAATTTGAGTAAAGTTAATTTAAAAAATTACCTGTTTTTGCTTTTTAGGAGAAACAAAGTTACCTGTTATTTGGACCTGTGCATTACATGTATTCTGTATTCATTATAAAAAGTTGTGCTCCCATGGTTTCCTAACTTTTCATTATCATTGAAGCTTGCAAGCAGGTTTACCTTTCGTGATATACCCCATTTTCTCAGCGGTTGACCTTTTCGGAATATATCAGGGGCTTAAGCACGTCCATTTGCAGACACTAACAAAGGTGGGTTAGTGTAACTGAGTTTTATAAGTTTAGGGTCTGTTTAGGGCTTGAACTGACTGGTTGCTTACATTAATGATATTGGGCTTTTTTGTAACTTTGGAGGAACACAGGATTCTATCTTTCATTTGTGCTATATGCATGACCCAAACCCATTATTTATCCCAATTTTTGCTCAGTGGGCCAGTCTTAGACAACTAGAATCTTATTAGTAGATTTTTTTAAAAAAATTTATCTGCATTAGATTAAAGACATTTAAAATTCAAATGGCTTTGCTTTTTCATTGGCGTTTCCTTTTTGCATAGTTCAACTGCATTTGCTACATCCTTGATTTTGGGTTGAAAGGTTTCTTCAGTCACTGCTCCTGGGTTCAATTAGATTTTGCTTACAAGGGCCCACAGTAAAAACCTAGAGCAATAGGCCAATAGCATGATGAACCTATAAGACTCCGGGGACCAGGCCCCAAAGTTAAGAATAGTGAATTGCGGTTCTCATTAATAGCATTTAACCAACCAGGCAACCATATTCTTTGGTTCATGTTAAAAGATCATAATATGCAATCAGAAACATAGGCTCAAGTAGTAGGAAAAGGAACACGGAGAGGCTTATGATCCTTCCATGGTCAATTTTTCTTTCACAAAATTACACGTGCACCATTAATACCTTTTTTCTTCATAGAAGTATGAAGCTCAAGATCTGACTTTTGCCTTGCTTTTCTGTTCAGGATAGACTTGAGATCATGCTAAATATTTGGATCGAGTCAGGATATGTGCCTTCACCTGCAGAAGTGAGTAAAGAGGAAGGAGTTGATTTTTTGTGGAGTAAAGGTGAGGTCTCGCCACCGTGTTTCACATAGCTGTGTATAATACTTGGATATATGCTGCTATATAATTTAGTGCACATCATTAGCGAAGCTTATTCCTGATTGTTGAGGTCTGAATCAGGCAAAAAAAAATGGCCCATCAGAATAGGGTGCTTAAATCCGAAGGATCAGATACCCAAGTTGTCAATGATGGCAATGCAATATTCTAGTGGTGAGGATTATTACTTTATATGCATGGAGATATTCCATAAAGGAGTGAAAAGAACTAAGCAGGTGAATATATTAGAGAACTTATGACCTGGGCTGTCACATAGTTAACTTTGGAATCTTACCTATAGAGATGACCTTCTCACAATTTCAATTTTTTTTTTTTTTTTTTCATTTATGAAATTCTAGCAAGGTATACTTCTCTGTCTACGGGAAGGGGCCAGTACTGCAGATATTATCATGGGTTTGTTGCAGGTAATCGTTTTTTTTTTTTTGAAAACCCTTTGTTAACGTAAAATTTTCTTATGCGCCCGTCTCATGCACCCGTCTCATGCACCCTATGTGACATGGGTGCAGGAGATACCTTCTCCTTGTTAAGAGCTTTGGTATTTGATATTGTAAAACACACCATTACCATTTCATCAATTTGTTTGCTATTGGTAGATAAATGGAAACCTTGTCTGTGGCTAATTTCCCTATCATGTACTTGCTTAGGCATGCTATATCCGCAAGGCCCTCCTTGTGAGGAGGAGTTGGTGGGAGAGCATTCTCAGAGTTGGTGATGCATTGGATTCTGTTCTCAATGAATGGTATAAGGTGATTGAGGATAGCAAGAGATGTGCTCAAAGGGATTTGTCTCTGTTGTATGAACAAATGTTGGGACTCGGTTGGGCTGCTAAGAACATTTTGTTAAGCACAGAGGAGCAGGCTCGATACAGTTTTGTAGATGACTAAAGGTTTTATATTTCTTTCTTCAAGATTAGTGGCTACTCCTTTATACCGTTGGAGGGTTTGGGGGATGAATGAATCTTAACTTAAAGCTGACAATTTGTGTCTAAGCCATCTGTAACATTCTGTTTATATAAGCGGCTATCATCTGTTGTAGTCATTTTGTAAACGAGCAAATAATAAGGAAATTTTGACTCTTGTATTTGCTAACCATTAGTTTCTTAGATAAAATATACGTTGAAAGTAGTCTAGGGATTTTTTTTTTTTTTTTTGGCATACCATTTGATCCACCCATCTACGACTCGCTTTGAAGCATATTTTTTCGTCACAGATACAAAGTCATACGACACTTTTCATTGTTGCAATGCGTTCACAAAGTCATGCAGCTATTCTCCTTCAATAACAAATGATTACATTTTCACAGCTATTCTCCTCCAATGATAAGAATAAGATGATGCTGTCCAAGAATGCAATGCATAAGTTATAAGGTTGGCCCGTATGCATTACATTTTTGGACAGCATCATCTTATTCTTATCATTGGAGAAGAATAGCTGTGAAAATGTTATCATTTATTATTGAAGGCGATTAGTCATAATTTACAACCTTGAAACAATTCCACCACTTATTTTAAAGAAGAAAAATTGTGCAACAAACAAATAAGTATCTTGATAGTGGTATTATAACTGCTACTTAAAATTATGGCAAAAATGCAAAATTGATCCTCTAATTTTCACATTTTTTTTTCATTTCAGTCCTCTAACTTTCAGTTTTGTCATTTTAGTCCTCTTAACTTTCAATTGTTGTCAATTCAGGATTCTGTTAAAATCCAATTATGTCATGCCGTTAACACTGCTGAAACGTCGTCGTTTTGCATTTTTTTTTTAAATTCGGAATTAAAAGAAAATAAGAAAAATCTGAAAAAAAGAAAAGAAAAAGAAAACATTGAGTCGTTCCCCTTCCCCTGAAATCAAAACAAAATGGATATCTGAACTGGTAATATTCTTATGCAACTTATACCAATTGTTCTTTTCTTTTTTCTTTCATTTCTGTGCATGGATAAAGCTTCACACTTCTCTTGGTAATACTTATATTTTTCTTTTCTTTTCTTTTTTCAGGAAATGGAAGATCCTGCCTTTATCCATCAATACGAGATCAACTCTTTCGGATACTCACTTGATGATCTTGATTTTCATTCTTTTTCTGGTGAGAGCTACCCATCCAACCCAAATCTCAATCCCAAAAGCACATACAACTTTCATGCTTCAGTCATAGAAAATCCTCAGACTGACCTTGGGAGACCTCAAGACAAACAGCTGGAATTCTTGCGCCACTGACCATATTCCTTCAAAGGCTGCTTCTTCATCTTCCTCACATTTGATTTCATTCGAGAACTCAAACTCACCCCCAGCCATTTCACAGCAATTTTATGGTCTAGAGACTGCACCATGAAACCAAAGAGTGAGTCAGCTTCTGATAGAAATACGAATTTCCCAGCTATGATTTCTGAGAGTTCCTTTGGGATGCAAAATTGTTCATCAAAACATGGACAGGTCCCCAAGAAGGTAGCTACAATGACTAGAACTCCTTTACATGCACAAGATCATGTAATAGCGGAGAGAAAGCGCTATTACATGCACAAGATTCGTTTCCCCAAATTCTCTAAGTAAGGGATTTGGGTGTGGAACGATTCCTCTGTTTTGATTTCAGGGGAAGGGGAACGACTTTTTTTTTTTTTTCCAGATTTTTTTTTTCTTTTAATTCTGAATTTAAAAAAAAATGCAAAACGGTGTCGTTTCAGCAGTGTTAACAGCAGGACATAACTGGGTTCTAATGGAATCTTGTATTGACAACAACTGAAAGTTAGAGAACTGAAATGACAAAACTGAAAGTTAGCGGACTGAAATGAAAAAATGTAAAAGTTAGAGAGTCAGAATTACATTTTTGCCTAAAATCATAACATCTGAGTCTTAATATGACTTAAAAAAGTAAGTTCATCCCCCCTGGTGGTCTTTAACGCACGAATTCAAATTGGTTTCTTTCTGTTTTACACACCCTCTATGGTCAGGGAGTCTGTTTTTGTGATACAAACTCATGGGTATAAGTAGAACTCACACTTTAAAATTGGCTTGTAAGAGGAGGATACCAAAGAGATTAAATATACATGATTAAGCTTGAACTTAAATGATGTGGGACACTGGGATCTTTGCACTATGTATTACTAATAAGTTTATTGTCATTAAGTTTTTGGTGGAGAACTACAATTTTTTTATTGAAAAAAAAAAAAAAAGAACAAATTAAAGGCCCATGTCTAATATTCTTATGTCCGTATACATTTTAGAAGAAAATTGATAGTAAATGACGAATTGACAATATTTTATTTTACAATAAACAAGTTTGATGAAATTCTCTCTCTCTCTCTCTCTCTCTCTCTCTCTCTTTATATATATATATATATATATATATGAAATGAATGTCTTTGGTTCTTTGGGCCCGTGAGTCTCTTGGATATGTGTACTCTCTTTATACTACACTTACTAGATAATCACATTATTGAGCTTGTTGCCAAGCTTATAGTGGACCTTTTGCAGAAAGAGGAGGGGCACCAAAATTGTATTGATGCCTTAGTTAGTGACTGCAAATCTGAGTTAAGGGCCATTCCTATGGTTCAAGTTCAGCATTGCTATCGTGAGGCGAATAAATGTGCCAACACTCTTGCTAGAAGGGGAGACTTGCTTCCCCAAGATTTTGTTGTTTTCTTACCCCCCCAGTGGAAGTCTCCTTGTTGTTTAGTCTAGATTCTGCTGGGGTGGCTTATGAACGTTGTATTCCTTCTCTTTAGTTTTTAATGTCAGTATCCTTTCTACCAAAAAGAAAAAAAAAAAAAAAAAAAACTAGATAATCACATGGAAGAATCCTTTAAAGGTGATCCCAAAATGTTGGTTAGAAGATTTGAACCCAAAAATATTAAATTGAAGAAATGATGAGTTGAAAATACTTGTTTCCTGCTACTCATAAAGAAGTACAAAACATCATTTTGGTTATGATTGTGTATTAAAAAAACTAGTGTAGTAATCAAAACAACGTCATTTTAGACACTACAAAGAAGCACAAAACAACATCGTTCTCAAATTAAAGTTTTAAACAATTCCTGTAAAAGGAATGATGGGAGAATTAATTACTAAAACATAATCACATTTTAGTAATAATTTAATATTCTTAACATATAGTGACATGACATTCCCTCCTCTCATAATCTCATATAAATGGTAGGTTTTGACACAAATTAAATTAGTAAGACCTATCATCCATGTAAGATGAGGAAAAATTACGTCTCTATAATTTGCAAGTATAGAATAATTATTCTGTGATGGAAATTATTAACTACTCCTAGAATATAACGACGTGGAACTTCTACCGTTCATACTTTTAAGCAAATTAATTAATAAATATTCAGCCGATAATATACTCCTGTTCATTTATTTATTTATTTTTAGGGAACCTGTTCAATTTTTTTTTTTTTATTTTAGAAACGAACACACATATACACGCACAAGGGAGAGGAAAAATGGTTTTAACAAAAAGGCATCATCTAGGTAAGATGGGGAAAAATTACGTCTCTATAATTTGTGAGTACAGAATAATTACTCTGTGATGGAAATTATTAACTACTCCTAGAATATAACGACGTGGAACTTCCACCGTTCATAATTTTAAGCAAATTAATTAATAAATATCTGGCCGATAATATACTCCCATTCATTTATTTTTTTTAGGGAACCTGTTCAAAATTTTTTTTTTTTTTTTTTTTGAGAAACAAACACACATATACACGAACAAGGGAGAGGAAAAATGGTTTTAATACAAAGGCATACCACAATTGATTATATTGAGTTTAAAATTTTACAAATGACCATGCACCATATACCCATGCAATTGATAAATGTGCCTTTACATATTTATTGGCAAAAATATTTACTAATAATTATATTGTATTTAATAGTAAAATATATGATTTTATATACAATGAAATTCATAATAAATGTCTAATGCTAGAATATAATTCGTTATACAATAATAATTATAATAAATATATATATAAATAATTCTCATAATTATTAAATTTCATATTTAAACAAACAAATATAAGCAAGAGAAAATTATAAAATGTTAAACTTGCCAGTATATTGCACAGGCTACCGATTAATCTGATATTAAATTTGTAGTTTTTTACATATTTATTGTTGAAAATATTTACTAATAAATTCAAAAAAAAAAAAGAACTTGGGAGTTTAAATGTGTACTGAAATAAATGTATGTATCTAGCATGACAATAAATAAATTTGTATAACCAACAATTAAGTATCACGACAATTAAGAACAATAATTTGATATTAATTTTGTAGCGTGTAAAGCAATGAAAACTGTATCTAATATGATATTTAGTTGAAGAAATAAAATAAATTAATATACCCTAACACTTATAAATAATTAAAAATTATCAAGGCATAATCTCGATCCCGCCACCTTATTTGCTTCTCCAACGCTTCTCAAAAAATATATATAAATATATACATATATTTTTTCTCCCTTCTCTGAGATCAAAAGAAATAAATCATGAGGAACTTCTCAATTTCTGCTATATTTTTAGTTGTCCTCTTGATCAATGCAGGTGAATATTTCAAAACTTCATCATCTGTTAATTTTCTAATCGAATAATTTGTTTAGGTGAGTAATTAATTGTCTTAACTTTTAACATTACATTATGTTTTGAGATTTACAAACAAGTAATTCTTAAGTACTTTCATACCACCACACACTCTTGGTGCAATGGTCACTCCACAAGTATAAATGCTTCTGGGATGTGGAGGGTAAGAGTCGGGGTTCAAGTTTCCAGGAAAGAGTTTCACACACATATACACTTAGATTAGACTAAAGTAGAATTTCTATCATGTAAATAAAAATTTTAAAAAAGTACTTTGAATACCATGTCACCGTGCTCCTAGAGTATCTAATAACTTTCCCTACAAAACAAATAAAGCCAAGCTAAGAAAAGCAAAAATCAAAACCATTTTAGTCTTATTAGTTAGTATGAACTATGAAGTTAATTTTATGTAAAGTAAAATTAGTAGTTTTGGTTTGATTTTAAAATGTTAAACAAAAAATAATCTCATCCTTTGAGATCAATTTATACAAATTCTTTTTCTTTTTCTTTTTTTTTATACAAGATAGAATCTCTACTCTAATCTAATCTAAGTATATATGTGTGTAAAGTTCTCTCCTAGAGTCTTGAACCCCGGCCCTTACGGGGCCCCCCTCCCTCACACCCCACAAGCACTTACACAAATTCTTAGTAGTACATGTAATTTTTTCTTTGAATGCAGGCAGTGACTTGATTATGACAGCACAAGCAAAAGGGGAATGCGACAAGATATTGATCAAAAGTTGTAATACTAAAATTTGTGATACAAACTGTAAATCGGAATATGGAGTTAATACTATTGGATTTTGCTACACCGACAGAAATCCAAATGATACTTGTGTGTGTCGCTACCCTTGCTAGTGACTATGATTTGTTGCGGATTATTTTTCATGTCCCAACCTATATGTAATGGCATATTATTCTTGTCCCAAATGTTTTTAATAAATATTTCAGTTAAAAATAAATAAATAAAAGTTTGATATAACCACATTGTGTTCAAATTGAAGAATAAAAACTCTAGGATAGGTTCTTGTAGGGTCACGATTTGTAACCCAAGCTCAAAAGATTTGGGATATGAGCCGAATACAATAAATTTGTAGAGAGTGGGTAAAAAAGCTGGGCTCTTAGCGAATGGAACAACGGCTAGTAAGGATTTAAAATATGAGCAAACATAGAAACACACGTAAAACTTGATGAAATAATTGTCTGAGGAGATGAACTGTTATTTAAACCACTGTTCCTCAAAGCTAATACAACCCTTAGTGCTACAGTAATTCTTTTTCTCTCCCTTTTCACTATGTTTTCCGATCCTCATCTTATGGGAGGTCTTTTACATTATATAGTTTCCTTTTAGACCATCTCGATCGTACACTTGTTAATCATCTAAACCTTCACTCGAGTATATGTCCCATCAAGCATCTTCTCTGGCTCTCTGTGAACGGTGGTGGTTAAGACTGAACTGTTCAGGGGTCTTCTCCACATAAATGCGGTCAGAAAAGTTGCTGCAATGCATTTAATGCGGTGGTAGCAGCTTTTCTTTAGATATTTCTGTATTCTTATCCTCTTCGTACGTGCCTGAAGTTCATCCTTATCGTTGAAAATTCCTGGAAGGTCACCTAAGTCACCCAAGTACTTGCTTGACTGACGTTCATCCTATCCAAGAAAGATAACCTCCTCGAACTATATTCCTCCACCCTTTCCTTACGTGATCCTCCATTCTAGGGTCTCTTCAATCATTTACTCCCCCTCAGACGTATCCACATCATCAAATAGGGTCCAAGGCCCAGTATACAAATTTAGGCCCTTGTCCCCACAGTTCTCATTTGTATTTATGAGTAAAAGAGACTTTTTGATATAACACACTACAATTATTCATGTATTTTTGAAGGAGATAAAGGAGGGAGTGGGAATTGCTCTTGCCACTTGGCTCTACCATTCTTTATTTAAGGTCAAGTTCTTCTCAAAATATATATAGAGAGAGAGAAAAAAAGTATACTATGTTTCGATAATACCAACTCAGCATCTGTTTTGGTATTTCTTACCCAATAAATGAGTGACACCTGTTTCAAAAAACCACATCAGACTACTCCAATAAATTAATCACAATCTTCTATACTATCGGGAAGATAAATTAATCATCTATTGGAGTAGTCTAATGTGGTTTTTTAAAACAGGTGTCATTCATTTATTGGGTAGAAAATACCAAAACAGATACTGAGTTGGTATTACCGAAACATAGTATACTTTCTCATATATATATATATATATATATAAGGCCAAGTTGGCAAATTTAGTAGTAATTTACTCCACACGCTCTATGATTAGATTAGATTAGATCCTTCTCTAAATGCAACTTTAGTCGGGTTCATTAATTACAGTGCAAATTGCTCTGCTCAATTTTTAGGACAATGGGTTTGTACTTCATCTTTTGAAGGACTTTATACACTCAAAACTGGCAAAATTTGCAGAAAAGCATCTTTTTGGAAACATTTTAGTTAGTTAGACTATTTTTTTTTTTTTAAATGGAACTTTAGTCTCTGAAACTCGAGTTCCAAGATTTTTCACACGGAACTCGAGTTTAGGAAACTCAAGTTCTGTACAAATGGAACTCAAGTTTCTTAGACTCGAGTTCCACCTTCTTCTTTTTTCTTTTTCTTTTTTTTGGTCCATGTTAGACTTCATCCAAGAGGGAATGGGTTGGAACTTTCAAAAACAGTTCAACTTACTAAAATGTTTCATCTGCATGCTATGTAGCAAAATTTTTTCTAAAAAACTACTATTTGACAAATTTTGCCCTCAAAACCAGCCCCCATCTATGCAGGGTGTTGGGAATTAAAAAGAAAAACTAAAAAAAGAAATGAAGTTGTACTAGGTTTACAAACAATAATGAATTGCTATCTTTAAGACGATATTTACCCACACTTAAATAAATAGGATTGTAGGCTAATCATTTCCAAGATACAACTAAACCTGGATTCTACCAATAGCAATCTTGAAAAATTCATAGATTTGAGAAGGGGTATTTCTCTCAAAATAGAAGAGGAAGAAGAAGAAGAGTTAAAACTTTTTTATCATGCTTTTACTACATAATGGAAAAGATTAAGTTAATCAAGTAGCTCATTGTAGACACCCTATTTTACAACTTGCATTTAACCAACCGGTAGATCTATAGATTTGCAATACAAAACAAATCTTGATGTTCTAACAGTCATAATGGTATGCCATGGGTTTTGATCGGACCACCTGATCAAAAGTTATCATACAAACAATTTTCAATGATCATGGCTCGCCTACACAATGGGCCTGATCATGTCCTATTTTAAACACTTAATTTTGATTGGTTCTTACAAGAATTAATTTAAAATTAATTAAGTGTGATTTTTTATTCAATTTCATTTCATTTCATTTTTTTAAAGAAATAATAAAAAATGTTTTTCTTTATGGCATCTTATCTGCTCTTTTGAAAAAAATTTGGAGATATGATCATGAAAAAAAAAATGAAAAAAAATAGAAAAATGCTCAGAAAACGTCATTATCTTCAGCAGCAACTTGAATCGCATTTTTGACCTAGAAAACGTTGAAATTTGGATTTCTCTATTTCCATAAAAGTTATAGAAAATTGAATTTCCTTTCAAAAAACATCAATTCTGAATCAATTGAAATTTTGAACAGCAATTTATGGCCAAAATACGAAACAGGTGCAGAAGATAACACAAATTCAGCATTATCTTCAATTTTCTCTCAAAATTTCAAATTGGGATCAACAACAAATCTGTCCAAGCCTATCTAATAGACTTATCCTTTCCCTTTGCTTCGGAAGAAAGATTTTTGAAAAATAGATTGGATAAGAAACAGAACATCCTGTGAAAAAAATTCAAAAATGCTAAAAAAACGTTATTATTTTCAGTAGCAATTTGAAACGCATTTTTGGCCCAGAAAACGTTGAAATTTGGTTTTATCTATTTCTGAAAAAGTTGTAGATAATTTAATTTCCTTTCAAAAAACATCAATCTTGAATCAATTGGAATTTTGAACAGAAATTTAGAGCCAAAATACGAAGCGGGTGCAGCATCATCTTCAACTTCCTTTCAAAATTCAAATAGGGATCAACACCAAATCCGTTCCAGCTCATTTAAACAGGTTATCTCCTCCCTTAGCTTCAGAAGAAAGCTAATAACTTAGTTTTAAAGCTAAGCCACCCCTTCCCCTATAAATAAAGAAAACCTCTTCTATTTTCTGGACCCTGAATTTCCTCTGGAGAGCTAGTGAGAAAGCAGAAAAGAAAAGCTGTTGTGCAACCATTGTTCCTACTTTGGTTGTAGTTTAGTACTTCCTTACTTTCTCCCTAACCCTTTAAGTGATCACTTCCCTTTTTTTAATTTATGCTCTATGCTGGTAAGTAGTTAATTATTTTCTTAACTTTCTACACATGCTTGAACAAATGCTTAACGAGTTGATTATTTGTTTCTTTCATGATATGCTTGGATGAACATGCCTATATGTCTCATTGATATTCATTTTACATACTTAGATGAACACTTTTAGGCTAATACACAATTTTCTTTTGAATGTTTAGATGAGCACTTCTAGGCTAAAACACAACTTTCTCTTTAATACTTAGATGAACATGTTTAGATAGTTGTTTTACTTTTTAAATGCTTAAACAAACATGTCAAAGTATTTTGATTTTGTCTAGATAAACATGTCTAGAGATTTTCCTTTACTTATTTTCATAATTGCTTGGATGATCAAATAAGCTTAAATGTTTTATTTTTATTTGTTTCTCTTTGCAATTATGTTGATGACAAATAACATGACAACTTTGTTTTTCCTTCACATGCTTAGATGAACATGTCTAGGCTAGGAATTCTTTGTTTATATTGATCTCTTGGATGAACATGCCATTACCTTCATTTTTTTTTTACATTAAAATTGTGATCTAACAAGTTTCACTTTTTGTTTCTCTTTATGTCGAATTCCCCTAACACATATTTGTTTACAATTCCTGCAAATTACATGTTTATATGACATATTCTTTGTATTTGTTTGACATGACATGACATTGGCCACTTTAACCTAGGAGACCGGTTTTACCGGGCAAGATGGATGCATAATCCCTTCCCATCTCGTAAATTAGCCTCTGAACCAAGATCAAGGATTCTAGACTATGCTCTTGTATATACAATTTTACATTTTTTAGAATGTAACTAGGAAATAAAGCAATGTAATTTATTTTTCTTAGATTGTATTTAGGACAAAAAAGCATTGTAAATTTTTGTTACAAAATTTGATGTAAATTATCATATACATTAATACAACAGAAGTATTTTTTTTATTGAAGGTTTTCTTATTTTTCCTTTTAAATTAAATAAGTGGCGACTCCATGTAAAACCCTCGATCTAGAGGGGAGTACATTTTACACTCATAAACAAGCTCAAATTTATTCAACAAGAAAATAAACCAAACTTGAATATATAATTTTGTTTTATACTAGGCTCAAACATGAATCGAAGGAATTAATGAATAAGCCTAAAATCATAATACTTGGCCTAGCGTGGCTTGTTTATGGCCATAAATTTTAAGAACCAACATTTTATATTGTTCTAAAAAATACTCACTCCGTCCCAGTTTGTTTGTCCTTTATTCTATTTTGAGATATTCCAAAATATTGTCTTGTTTCTAAAAATAAAAGTCATTAATTTACTAATATTCCTATTATACCCCTACTTTATTTTCAAAACTATTTGAAAATAAAACTAACAAATATTTAAAAAAATCAATCTAATTGCTAATTGGGGCATCTTTTTAGTTGCCTCATTAAAAATAACTCTTTAAAAAAAAAAAAACTGATAAATTTATTTAAGAGTAATTTTGTAAACTTTTACATTTTTATAAGGCAAACAAGATAATAAATAATATTCCCTTAAAAAATTTGACTTTTCATATAGGACAAATAAATTAGAACAGAGGGAATAATAGATAAAAGTGTAAAAGTGGTTCTCACGTGTCATGATACCAGAACAAAGATTAAGAGTAGCGTTCCTTCTATCAAAAAAAAAAAGAGCATTCCTATTTGGCATGCATATTCAAATGAACCTAAAGTCCTAAACCCGTCAAAGAATCCAAAACAAAATTTCCTCAGCGACATGATAAGTTGATTACAGCCAGAAATCCACATGAATATGATAAAACCCTCTTTTACAAGTTATCAACATTTGTAGTAAGCATCACTCCCTTTTACACTTAAATTCCTCATCATGTATTTCATTTTCTTTATTAATTCCACTTCCTTATTTATTCACCCAATCCCATTTTTTAAAACACCCACCAAATCCTTAATTTCGAATCCACATAAATTTCTCATATTCTAGACACTTTTGCATTCCTCTCCATTTTTCTCTCGATTTAGTGTTTGGCTACTTTGTACCCCTCTCTTTTACGTCGTCTACATCCACTTTCCTCTTCTCCTGAGGTCCTATCTAATCCCGTTAAATTAAACTTACACAATTTTTTCCCCAGTTAAATCACAAATTACATTCTCTAACTTTAATCAATTTTAATTTAATGCTCTATCACAACACTATATTTGCAATGTCAAAAATAAAAATAAAAATAAAAACCATCTTAGCAATGGATGGAGAATGGTAACAATGGTTACAACCTTGATATCTTTCGACTATCTAGTACTTATCTCAAAAAATAAATTTGTGATACCAGCAAAGTAAGTATCATCACAATTATTTCCTAAAAAAGAGTATCGTGACAATTAAGAACCATTAATCTAATATATATATATATATATATATATATATATATATAGTCTATTTAAAATTGAAGAAAAATATTTGACTTTAGTTGAAACTCTCAAAAAAAAAAAAAAAACGTTTGATGTTAGGATTGTTGTTAACAAACTGCACTGTGTATTGCTGAGGCATTGAGATGCATTGTTGTATTGCTGATATTAAATTTGTAATTTTTTAGTTTTTAGTTTTGTTTTTCATAAGTCAAATTTGTTTTTTTTTTTTTTGAATGGTCAAATTTGTAACGTTTAAAGCAATGGAAATTGTATCTTTTTTTTAAGAAGGAAAATGAAACTGCATCTCTTTTTTTTAGAAGGAAACTGAAAACTATATCTTTTTTTTTAGAAGGAAAATGAAAACTATATCTTTTTTTTTAGAAGGAAAATGAAAACAGTATCAAATAAGATAAATTGATATACCGAAACCTTAACACTTATAAATACCTATAAGGCATAAACTCCCATCACCTTATTTGCTTCCATTAGATCAAAAGAAAGAATCCATCAAAAAAAGAAAGAAGTCATGAGGAGCTTCTCAATTTTTGCCATATTTATAGTTTTCTCTTGATCAATTTTGGTAAATATTTCAATATTTCATCTTTTTTTTTTTTTTTGATAAGATATTTCATCATTTGTTAATTGTCTAAATGAATCATCTATCTAGATTGTAGATGAGTATTTGGACTTAAAATTTTTAATGTTATATTCCTTTTTGAGATCTATAAAACAAATAGAACCAAGCTAAGAAAAGAAATTTAAAACATTTTGCTCTTACTACTTCATAGTTCCAACTAGTAAGAGTAAAATGTTTTGAATTTCTTTTCTTAGCTTGGTTTTATTTGTTTTATAGATCTCAAAACGGAATGTAACATTATAAGTTTAAAGTGCAAATTACTCATCTAGATAGATGATTCACTTATTGATGAAGTATTGAAATATTTACCAGGTTTCTCAAAAAAAAAAATAATAATAAATATTTACCAGAATTGATCAAGAGAAAAACTATAAATACGGCAAAAATTGAGAATCTCCTCATGATTTCTTTCTTTATTTTTTTGATGGATTCTTTTTTTAATCTAATAAAAGAAAATAAGATGATGGGAGATTATTCCCTAAAGGTAATTATAAGTGTTAAAGGGTTCGGTATATCAATTTATTTTCTTTCTTCACTAAATATCATATTTGATATTTTTTTCATTTTCCTTCTATAAAAAAAAAAAGAAAAAAGATACAGTTTTCATTATTACTAAGCATTTATTATAATTGTATGTGTATGTTGAAATATCTACTACTCCATTTTTTTCAAAAAATAAAGTCAAACTGTATACATATATTCAAAAAAGCACACACAACCACAATAAATTTGTACATGTAAGCCAATAAATCATTAATAAGTGTATTTTTTCCATAAAAGCATTGCATTACAACTCATAATTGGGCATTATTAAACCTTAATATGTGCTTTTTGGGCAATTATTAACAATATTTGGGTCTAGTTAACGGGTGTCCTTATGGTTGTTCATTAATGGACAATTTGAAAACCGTTTTAATACGACTTTTATGGGAAATATATAAAGTTGTTAAAGAATTAGTTACTTTTTTCTTTTTGTATAAAAAGTTTCTAAAATTATTTCCTAAACCAATGCACTTAAGTCATCCTTAAACTTTTCCCTCAAGGTAATTAGTTGGCATTTATTATTAATATAAATTATTATTATAATTAATTCATTTTTATTGTTTTTGTATATAAAATATTAAATATGAAATATGAAAATTATGGTAATTATTAATAAGCATTTATTACGATTTTTTTATATAGAAATATTTAATATACATTTATGGTATTTATTAATAAATATTTATTATGATTGTCTTTTATATAGAACTATTTATTCTAAAATTTGTATATAGAACTATTTATTATTGTAAAAAATTTTGTAAAATAGTTTGCATCTCTAACATTATTCTTTATTCTATCATTTAAAGAAGGAAAAAGTTAGCAAAGGCCCTAAGGGCATTGTTTTAGAAAATATTTTTAGAAACTTTTTATAGGAAAGAAAAAAAAAAAAAAAAAAAAAAACTAACTTTTTGAAAGTTTTTTATATTTCACATGAAAGTGGTATAAGGCCCTTTTGGATATACACCACTGTAAATTTCTTTAAAAACCTTCTCCCCTCTCCCCGTGTGTGTGTGTTAAAAATATTTAGTATTCTAAAAATAAAAAAATAAAAACATGAAAGTGGTATAATTTTTTTTCTAACGGTCTAATAAATGTCTTAAGAGCATCCATTAACCGGACCCTTTAAAGAAATATAATTTGACAATTTTCTAATTGAGGGTTCAAATATAGAATAAATAAAATAAAATAAACTCACTTAAAAAATACAATATATATCAGAATATCAGTTATATATTCAATACCAAATGACATTTGTGTTTGCCGCCACCCCAATGAATGACCATGATTTGTAATAGATTACTCTCTAGAGTCATGTCCCAGCCTTGATATGTAACAGATGGTTTTGATAATAATATTCATAGTAAACTTCATCCATTGTTAGTCAATAACCCATATCAAATTTAAGGATTATAAGATTATAGGAAATACTTTTTAAATTTATTTGTAAATGATAAGATAAATTTTTAAGTTTAGTAAACAATACATAACTAAAAAAAATGCCTAATTTGCTCAATCCACCAAGTTAAAACCGCTCAAATTTACAATCGGCCAACCATTTTTGTAGTTTGGTGGGTTAGTGGTGGTTTAGAAATTTTTGAATCCACCAATGGCAGATTGGTTAAAAACAATTCCCTCAACATGCCCAATCTGACTCACGCACACCCATAATCTTTCATGCTTAGAAAATTTTCAGAAGATCAAAAATCAATAAATATGTCATTGGTTAAATGTTTAAATTTCAAGTTTTTGAAGTATAAAATTATGCAAAAAAAAATAAGTTTATGGATCAAATTCTAAATAACATCCAATTGGTATGAAATTTGACATGCACGCTAATAACATTAAAAAAAAAATGTAATCAAATAGTTTAATTTACAAAATACGTAATCATGTTAATTTTTTTTAGTGAGTTGTAGTAATTGGCTATAATCATATTTATAGCCAAACTTTGCCCAAAATAAATAAATAAATACGAACCCTCTAGAGTTGAGTGTAAAACAAAACCCCAATTTGATATTGTTTGATGTAAAAAAAAAAAATTAAAAAAGTAACTTTAAATATGGATATATGTCATCACATGAGCAATTCATCTTTTAGTTTAACAGATATTTAACTGTTTACACATAAGATAATATCATAGGGGGTTAAGTATTACATTCAAAACTTTAGGGGTTACCAACTTACAACGGGTGTTGAGTAGAGTTTGTGGTGTGATTTTGTATTAAAACTCCATTCCTTCTCCCATATGTGTGTGTGTGTGTGTGTGTGTGTGTTTATTTCTCCAAAAAACAATTAGGGGGTTTCATGCATAGTTATAAAACATGGATCAAACATTAACTTAGTCCAAGAGGCAGGTCATTGGTTCACCAATGGGTCACCGATCAAATTTCAAGGTTAAATAAAAATAAATATAACAATAAGTTTTAGAAATCATAAAATAAATATGTACATTGAAAAAATAGGTGTGACTAAATCACTAATTAAAATTAGGTCTAAAAAGCTAGCTACCTAATATGATTCAAACTCAAGGTTTCACAAGTAACAACAATTGAAACATATGTTTAGGTGGTGACAGTTTGTGGACCTTTCTTTTTTTTATAAGTTTAATGTATGTTAGGTGTGGCCAAATCTGACACAGCCTGTGAACCCGACGTGACTGACCCAATTATAAACAGTTCATGGGTTAAGACTAAACGGATTCAAGTCATATTAAGATCGAAACGGCTGACCTATTTAATATATAGGTTGAGTTCGTGTTCAACATTTGAACCTGTTTGACCCATTCGACTCATTTAGGTTATAAAGATATTATTTTTTGGTTTTTTTTATTTTTTATTATTGCTTCATTTTTAGTTGTAATTATATGTTTGTTACTATATTTATAGTTGTAATTGTACTTTAATTTTAAATATATGAAAATTGATAATAGGTTATGCAGGTTAGGTATGACCTATTAATCAAACAAGTTATTAAACAAGTCATTTGTATTAACTTTTACATGACTTGTTAATTAGATGAGTTAAACGTGTTGTATTAGGTCAACCTATTTGATAAAAACGGGTTAAGTTAGGGCTGAGGATTCTTAACACATTTACTAAACAGATTAGGGTCGGGCTAACCCATGTAGCTGAGTACTCATGGATTGACATGACACGAACCCGACCCGCGAACACAAATTGTCACCCTTTGCAACTATGTATTCATCCACCTATAATTTATAATCTATATACTATTATACTTTCTAATAAAAATTGGGCTATAAAAGTCATGATTATGCCAAGTGGTCATCTTACCTAATTGCAATGTGTTTGCTTTTAATAAGAGATGTACTACTGACTTTATATTAATAGTTTTTTTATGGGTTTTAGTACAAGGCTTTTGTTCAATCTATATAACATTTAGTTATTGTTTCTTAATAAAATTATATTTTATATATTAATGACCAAAGCCGCGTAACACACAAACCTAAACCTCTGAGTAGTTCTTTATTTAAACATCATCCATAACAATTTGTGCAATAAGTAATAAAATTTTAGGATAATCACACACAAACCTTCGACTAGTTTTTTATTTAAGAGAAATATTATGTTCACAATATTTTCTTAACAAATCATAATTAACAGGTTGTTACTGGTTGTTATTGTAGGGGCAAAAAAGTAATTTTATTGGTAGGTTCAAATTTGAACTAATAACAACTAACCACTTATGATTTCTTGTGAAAAATGTTATGAATGTAACACTTTTCTTTATTTAAATATCCTCTTCCATAAAAATTTGTACAGTAAGCAATAAACTTTTAGGGTAGTTACGTAATAACCCAAAGTTATGTAAGTTGTACTTGGTTTCTATCTACCTATTAAAAAATTCATTCATTCATTCATAAGAGGAATTTTAACTGTCAAAAAATAAAAAATGGAGCATAGTTTATTTATACCTTAATGTTGGAAAATCTAGTTTTGCATCTGTGGGGACCAATTGTACCCTGTGTTCAAACTGCGTTGGAGGAGGCCAGGCCCAGTATCTAGTCTCGTATATACAAACTGCATAAGAAAGGGCCAGGCCCAATATCCAATCTGAGGGTAAGAGAATATCCGAGGACAACCAACAAAAGAAGAGATAAAATTACCCTCCGAGGAGAGGTAAAGAGTGCTCGTGAGGAATTTGACCATGTCCGAGGACGATAGCCACCTTGGAACTTCTATCCGAGGTATCTGGTAAACTTATCAGTCACTTAGAGTAACGCCTCGGACAAACCTTACAACAAAATGAAGGGGAAAATATCAAATAAAGGATAAGAGTAAGAAATAACAAATATCTAAGGGTACTGTCACCTCCGCATTAAATGCTACCCAGCTAACCTTCTGGCCGCATTAATGTGGAGGTGATACCTGAACAGTGAACACGCAGCCTTCCAGCTAAGAATGGAAGATTCAAGAAAAGGCAAGAGAGATGGAGAAAAAGAACTTTCAACGCCTAATCCACACGTGGATGGAGAAAAAGG
Organism: Quercus wislizeni; assembly: GCA_023055345.1. NCBI lineage: Eukaryota > Viridiplantae > Streptophyta > Magnoliopsida > Fagales > Fagaceae > Quercus > Quercus wislizeni. The sequence continues at coordinate 8,590,522 of JALGQJ010000009.1, read as the reverse complement.
TAAAAAAGCCATAGTATATAATACGAAGGAAGGAGAAAGGAAAAAAGGACTGGAGGATTCTAAAATCATAGCATTATGGCATATCTGAGGATACTTTTTAGATAGATTACGCGTATAGCTCTTTCCTTCTAACGCTATAATCCAAGATCTTGGCCCAAGATTCAGACTAGCTTTTTCTCCCGCACTCTATAAATTTATTGTTTGGGCTACATGGGCCTGGATCCATTCCTGTTCTGGATTCAAGTCAAATATGGTCCTTACAATTGGCGCCGTCTGTGGGAAATTGCTTGATCTGATCAGAAAGAGATTTTGGTTTAGCGCATAAAATGGAAGAATCAGGTTCGCATCAACCAACGATAGGGCCACATTAGGGTAAAGACAATCCGCATCAGGCGGCATCAGGAGGTTCGCAGCATAACTACTCGGAGGTCAACCCTCAGCAAAGGGGGGATCATGAGCAAAGTGGGCAAACCATGCACACTAATAAGAGCCAATCGCGTGGGAAAAGTCACATGTCTCATGCAGAGAATGAGAAAGACATGCGACGTGAAATTAATGAGTTGAAGAAGAGGTTACGTCGCGCGCGGCGGAGGCGAGCATCATTTGAATCTGAGTCTTCTTCTGGGGATACAGAGGATGATACGTATAGGCAAAGATCTAGAACTCCGCCCAGTGAAACCTTCTCCGGTGATGAAGAGTACAGCAATTACAGGTGGAAGAGCAAAAGTACCTTGCATAAGGGCCTAGGAAACAAAGCTATGAACGAGGCATTAAGTCAAGTGGCCAAATCGCCTTTCACGCGTCGGATCGAGGGTGCCAGCCTTCCTCGGCGATTTAATCGACCAACTTTCTCTCTTTACAATGGCCGGACAGATCCAGTGGAGCACGTTAGCCATTTTAATCAAAAAATGGCCGTCCATTCAAAGGACGAGGCCCTAATGTGTAAGATCTTTCCGTCCAACTTGGGTCCAATGGCAATGAGATGGTTTAATGGCCTCAGTGAAAATTCCATTGACTCTTTCAAGAAACTTACCCAGTCCTTTGGCGCCCGCTTCATCACATGTAGTAGGGTACCATTGCCTTTAGGATCTTTGCTATCAATGTCTATGCGTGAGGGAGAGACTCTGAAGGCTTACTCGGATAGATATTGGGAGATATTTAACGAGATAGATGGGGACTATGATGATGTGGCCATTAGTACATTTAAGGCAGGATTACCGGTGGAGCACGATTTGAGAAAGTCACTCACTGGCAAACCTGTCACCAGTGTACGCTTACTAATGGATAGGATTGACAAGTACAGGAGGATTGAGGAAGATCAGTTGCAAGGTAAAGGGAAAGCGAAGGTGATCCCCCAAGAAAGGAGGGATTCCAGGTCGGATCGGTTGCAGAACAATCGTCCTCGGAGAGACTTTTCAGGGCAATCTGCATCTGCCAATGCCCAGGCGGTCAACGTTGTGTTTCGGGAACCAGTGCAGATAGTCTTGGAGAAAGTAAGAAATGAACCATTTTTTAAATGGCCGAATAAAATGCCAGGAGATCCAAGCAATCGTAACCAAAACCTGTACTGCCATTATCATCAAGATCACGGTCACGCCACTGAAGATTATCGGAACTTGTGGGACAATTTAGAGCAGCTGGTCCGAGAGGGGAGGTTAATGCATCTATTGCACCATTCCAGTGGCCGAGGAGGCCAGACTGGTGCAGCGTTTCAGGGAAATCCTGCATCGAAACCTCCTCTGGGCACCATCAATGTCATATTCGCTGCCCCAGGGAGGACTGGATCCTGCCCTTCCAGGATAATGTCAGTATCCCATTACACCGATGATGAGCTTAATTCAGTGCCGAAGAGAGTCAAAACGAATGTCCCTCTAGTGCTGAGTTTTTCAGAAGAGGACAAACTGGGAACCATACAGCCACATGATGATGCTCTGGTGGTTACCCTTAGAATTGGTGGATACGATGTGAGGAAGGTCATGATTGACCAAGGAAGTGCAGCGGAAATTATGTATCCTGACCTCTTTAAGGGTCTGGGTTTAAAACTCGAGGATTTATCTACATACAGCTCGCCTTTGGTGAGTTTCGAAGGTAAGATGGTTGTTCCTAGGGGCCAAATCAAACTGCCTGTGTAAACTGGATTGGATGTGGTCGAGTTAGATTTTATCGTGGTAGATGCTTTTTCCCCATACACGGCCATTATGGGCAGGCCATGGCTACATTCCTTGGGTGCTGTTTCTTCTACCCTTCATCAGAAAGTAAAATATCCTTCTGGAGGTCAAGTACTGGAAATAGTGGGAAGCCAGTCTATGGCTAGGCAATGCTTAGTTGCGGCAATTCAGCACAAACCAGAGACTGGCGCCTCGGCCAGTAAAGAAAATGATTTATAGCAGTTAAGAACCCTATCGTCACTGCGCGGGGGGCCAGATGACGAGACGAATTGTGAGGACCTGGAAAAGGTGATTATAGGAGACGATCTAGAGAAATTCTTCCAGGTTGGGGCTCGGCTGCCCCTATAGGAGAAGGAAGAGTTGGTTGAACTTCTGAGGAGAAATGTAGACGTTTTTGCATGGGATGCTTATGAAGCCCCTGGTTTAAATCCGGAATTCATCTATCATCGTTTAAACGTAGATCCCTCAGCCACTCCAAAAAAGCAACCGCCTCGGCGCCCCTCGAATGAACACGTAGAGGCAATCAAGAGCGAGGTGGTTAAACTTAAACGGGCAGGGGCTATTAAAGAGATATTTTACCCTCAATGGCTAGCTAATACCGTGGTGGTGAAGAAGAAGACAGGAAAATGGCGTGTCTGAGTAGACTTTACAGACCTTAACAAGGCTTGCCCCAAAGACCCCTTCCCTATGCCGAGGATAGATCAATTAGTAGATGCGACAGTAGGCCATCCTCGGATGAGTTTCCTGGATGCCTTCCAAGGTTATCACCAAATTCCATTAGCAGCGGAAGATCAGGAAAAACCGGCTTTTGTCACTCCTGTGGGGAATTACCACTACAAAGTAATGCCTTTTGGTCTAAAAAATGCAGGATCAATTTATCAACGGATGATGACAAAAATGTTCGAATCACGGCTGGGAAAAACTATTGAGGTCTATATTGACGATATGGTTGTGAAGAGCAAGTTAGTGTCTGAGCACTTAGCAGATCTTACAAACATTTTCGAAATCCTGAGGTGGCACAAGTTGCGTCTGAATGCCTCCAAATGTTCCTTTGGAGTAGGGTCAGGAAAGTTCCTAGGATACATGGTGACTCATAGGGGAATTGAGGTAAACCCAGATCAGATCAAGGCAATCAATAGGTTGCAACCACCTCAGAATCCAAAGGAAGTCCAGAAACTTACTGGGATGATGGCAGTTTTAAATCGGTTCATATCTAGATTAGCGGAGAGATGTAGACCTTTCTTTCTTTTATTGCATAAATGGAAAGAGTTTCAATGGTCCGAGGAGTGTGTCAGGGCATTCCAAGAACTTAAACGCTACATGTCTCATCCACCCATAATGTCTAGCCCATTGGTGGACGAAGTCCTCTTTTCTTACCTCGCCGTTGCCTCGCATGCCATAAGCCTTGTACTCATACGGGTGGACAATGGTATACAACGGCCAGTCTATTATGTAAGCAAGTCACTTAACGAGGCTGAAGTGTGCTATCTGCCACTAGAAAAAGCGATACTGGCTGTAGTGCATGCCACAAGGAAACTTCCCCATTACTTTCAGCGCATACTGTGGTCGTTCTGACTCAACTTCCCCTCAAGTCAGTGCTCAGGAGCGCCGATTATACAAGGAGGGTAGCTAAGTGGGGTACGATTCTAAGGGCTTTTGATATAAAGTACATGCCCCGTACCTCTATAAAGGGACAGGTGCTCGCTGATTTGGTGGCTGAGTTTGCTGAATGTCCAGAGGAGGTGGAAATGGAAGACGAATCAGTGGATGAAAGATTGGTAGGTGTGGCCTCTATTCAGGGCCTACCGCCTTGGGAGTTATATGTTGATGGAGCAGCCAATCAACGGGGATCAGGAGTGGGGCTAGTACTGGTATCCCCTGAGAAGATTACCATCGAGAAATCCTTAAAACTGAATTTCTCTGCTACGAATAATGAAGCAGAGTATGAAGCTTTGTTAAGGGGAATGGTGATGGTTCAAAAAATGGGGGGAAAGGCAGTAAGGGCTTTTTCGGACTCAAAACTGGTTGTGGGACAAGTAAGAGGTAACCTAGAGGCACGAGATTCAATAATGCAGGAATATTTGGGTCAAGTCAGGAGTATACAAGAAAAGTTTGAAGTGTTTGACTTGTCTCATGTTCCTAGAAGTGGGAACACCCATCCAGATTCGTTGGCCACCCTTGCCACGTCCTTGGCCCAGGATCTGCCTCGGGTAGTCTTAGTGGAAGACCTATATATGCAAGCTCTGACGCATCAGGGTGCTCCACGGATACATCAAATTATGCTGGGTCCAAGCTGGATGGATGTTGTATCACTGTTCTTGGAAAAAGATATAATGCCTGAAGAAAAGTCTGAAGCTGATAAAGTGCGAAGGAAAGCTCCTCGGTTTTGGTTATCCGAGGACAGAAAACTGTACAAGCGCTCATTCTCTGGGCCTTATTTGTTGTATGTCCACCCAGAAGCATCAGAGTTACTTCTAAAGGAATTGCATGAAGGGGTTTGTGGAAGTCATACAGGGGGAAGATCACTGTCTCACAGGGCTCTTACCCAAGGATATTGGTGGCCAAACATGCAAAAAGAGGCGCAGGAATATGTCAAGAAATGCGATCAATGCCAGAGGTTTGCACCGAACATTCATCAGCCCGGAGGGGTGCTTAACCCTCTGTCTAGTCCGTGGCCGTTTGCTCAGTGGGGCCTAGATATTGTGGGTCCTTTCCCAAAGGCTGTAGGGAACAAGAAATACCTCCTGGTATGCACAGATTATTTCACTAAGTGGGTCGAAGCTGAGCCTTTAGCCAATATCAGGGATGTGAATGTCAAAAGATTCATCTGGAAGAACATAGTTACGCAATTTGGGGTTCCCAACGTCCTCATCTCGGATAATGGCCTTCAATTTGACAGCAAAGCTTTTAGGAAGTACTGTTCTGACCTGGGAATAAAGAACAGGTATTCCACTCCGGCCTATCCGCAAGGAAATGGGCAAGCTGAGGCTGTTAATAAGGTCATCGTGAACGGACTTAAAAAGAGGTTGGATGACGCCAAAGGAAGATGGGTTGAAGAGCTACCACACGTTCTTTGGACGTACAGGACAACACCTCGGAAGTCTACTGGAGAGACCCCCTTCTCAATGACGTATGGGGCTGAAGCTGTAATCCCTCTGGAGAACGGTTTCCCTACTATGAGATCTAGCACATTTACCTCGGATGGAAATGACGACTTGCTAAAGAAGAACCTGGATCTAATTGAAGAACGACGAGAAAACGCTAGGGTGCAGTTAGCCTACTATCAACACAAGCTAAAACAAGGCTACGATATGAGTGTGAAGTTGAGACCATTGGCCCCAGGGGATTTGGTTTTGAGGAAAGTTGTGGGAAACACTAAAAACCCTGCTTAGGGAAAATTGGGGCCCAATTGGGAGGGACCATATCGCATTACGACGATGGCAGGAATAGGAGCCTATTACTTAGAAGATTTAGATGAAAGAGCTGTACTTCATCCTTGAAATGTAAATAATCTGAAAATATATTACTATTGATAAGAAAAGTCACATTGTGTTTTTTCCTTGCTTCCATTTATCCTATGACATCTATTGAAATATTAAACAGAAACTAAGTCATGTCAGGTCCTCGGACCACACACTTAGTGGAAATTAATATCCTATGACATCTATTGAAATATTAAACAGAAACTAAGTCATGTCAGGTCCTCGGACCACACACTTAGTGGAAATTAATATCCTATGACATCTATTGAAATATTAAACAGAAACTAAGTCATGTCAGGTCCTCGGACCACAAACTTAGTGGAAATTAATATCCTATGACATCTATTGAAATATTAAACAGAAACTAAGTCATGTCAGGTCCTCGGACCACACACTTAGTGGAAATTAATATCCTATGACATCTATTGAAATATTAAACAGAAACTAAGTCATGTCAGGTCCTCGGACCACAAACTTAGTGGAAATTAATATCCTATGACATCTATTAAAATATTAGATAGAAACTAAGTTAGGTCAGGTCCTAGGACCACAAACTTAGTGGGACTTAATATTTCAGAACATCTTTTAAAATGAGAAATGGAAAATCATCTATGTCAAGTCCTCGGACCATGAACATTGTAAAAATAATTGTTCTTGCGGTGTTAAGGAATATATTCAATGGAATATATGTTGTGTTAAAGTCTTTAAAACTTGATCTTGAATATAAGTTATTGTCTTCTGGATTAAATTACGGCCTATTTTATAGGTCATGATTAACTTTATGGATATCAAATAAGTGCAAGTGTGTTTCGATATATTCACATCCTGCTGGTTACTTAGATGTTGTGACATTGCTTGGAAATTGTAAAACCTTTTAGAGAACTTGGTAAAGGGAAAATACATTTTTGAGAGTTAACATTATGTTTTATTAATGTGTCGTGTTCCTCAGTAATGCATGCTGGTTCATTGGTAGTGTATCATGCTTTGAAGGTAGATAGGGAACAGAGCAGAGTAAATACCATACAACTAAGTAAAACAACAATGCTAACAAACATTACTTGAAATAAAGAAAAATGCCTCATATATTATCAAAATTAGTCTTTAAGTACAAAAGATGAAGGTACAGTCATTGTCATTATCCTAAAAACAAATATAAAAACTAAGGCTTCAACTTAATCTGAAGTTTAGGTTTGGAAACCTGATCAGCTGCCTCAGGAGGGCTCTTCTTCTCTTTCTCCTTAAGAGACCATTCAGCAGGTAAAGTAACTAAGGTTAGTTGCTTCTCAAAGTCTTGAGAAGCTGCCTCAGGCTGAGGAGCCTCAGTCACTTTATCCGACGAAGAGTCTTTCAAGGTCTCTTGCGCGCTGCCCTGTTCTGGCTGAACAGTAGAGGGGGGGTGCTGAGGAGGGGCTTCATTAGTTAATTGTGGTGCGAGAGGGGCTGACTCAGCCTGCTTAGGAATTTGCAGGGCTAAGGGGAAGATAATGCTTTCTGGTCTCCTCAGCCCTGATGAAGCTTCAACCCCAGCCTTGTTGAGAGCCTCTTCCCAAGTCTGGGCGCAATATGCACGACAGACGGCAGGGACCTCAGCCCGAAGAGCGTCCTCAGTCTCCGCTAACCCCACGTCGTAGCCATGTTGCTCAGCCTCGTCCCTCTCCTTCTCGGCTTTGAGCTTGTCCTCCTCAGCCTGCACTTTGGCATTTTCAGCCAAGGCCTTAAGCCTATTAGCCTCCTCCAGTTGCTGCCTTAGGGTCGCAATCTGTTCTTTGGCCATAACCAATTTCCCTTTAACATCATCGGCCAGCTTCCTTTGGCTCTCAGCTTGTGTTTCAGCCCCCTTTAATGCAGCCTCAGCGCTTTTCCTTTGCTGCTCCTCAGTCTTCAACTTCTCCCTGAGGTCAGCATTGCTCTTCTCAGCGATGGTCAACGTCTGCACAGCAGAGATCCTTCTTCTTCTCTCCTCGTCCAGCTGCTGTGTGACGGAATGATAAATTTCTTCCATCCTGAACGTACTTTGAACAGCCTGTTTAAAAAAAAAAAAAAAAAAAGACAACAACAAAACAAACACAAAAAAATATATATATAAGAGTAATAACGTGTATACGCACAAGTAACACGAAATTAGGGTTATGCCAAGTAAAAAAAAAATATTGAAAAAATAATAATACATACCATTCCTAAACATCGCTTGGCTTGGAGAAAGATTTCGTTCCTCCTTAGTCCTCGTAGCTCCACCATGTCTTTGGGGAGCAGAAGGGTTTCTTCCAACACCGAGGCCACATGGCAGCCAATACCCCCATTGTAATCTCTGATCGATGCATCATCGGTCAGAGGCTCACCCCCAAGCATGGGAGCTGGAAGCCATGCTTGGGGTTCAGGCTGCTGAACCTCTCCCATTTCTGGTCCTCGGCTGGGGGCATTACTGATTTTTAATTGCTTCGTTGGCCTATGGGCCTCCTCTTCACTGGAAGAACGAGTCCTTCCAGTCTCCACTACCTCCTTGCCCTTAGGCTCCCTTCTCCTCTTAGGGTCAGGTTGTTCAGTCCTAGAGGGAGGAGGTGGCTGAGGGGCACGAGGAGGAGATTTAGGAGGAGGGGGAGGAAGTTTTGGTTGGGTGGGCTTCCCAGCCTCCCCCCTTCCAGGTTGGCTCTCCAATAGTTCCTGGAGACTGCGTTGGGGCTTCCTCTGGATGCCCATATCCTCAGAAGTGTTAGGTGATGGAGTGAGTAGGTTGAAGACTTCGTAATCGTCTGTGGCCGAGGCTAGGTCCACAGAACCTTCTTCCTCTCATTCAACTTCTTCTTCCTCCTTTACTTGAAAAACGGGGGGAAAAGATGGAGCAGCTTCTGCGAGGCTGGCAACAGGCAATGCCTCGGTAAGCTGGGAGTATCTGGGAAGAAGAACGCCTTGAGGGACTATGAACCCTTCGTAAGCAACGCTAATTCTACGAAGCCGAGGATCCTTAGCCTTTATCACGCACGAAGGAGCTTGGAATGCACGTGATATAGGGCTGTAGCCGAGGATGAGATGAGCTACTCTTAACTGACCGTCTGATGGGTTGACGTAAATTTCAGCTCGTAGAACTTTATCCAAGCTGGCTTTGTTAACTAAACGTAACGATGGCGTAGTGGCGCGGGGATTTGCAATGTCAGTAGAGACAATGAGGAGTAACTTTAGTATCAGCCGACAACAATGGGAATACTAGAATATGAAAAGTTGAATATGAAGATTAAATAAATTAGTTCCCCACCTGGCTCACCCTCTTTAACTGGGCATGGTAAGCCATCATGCCACTGCCCAGAGAAGATTAGGAAATCTTCTTTTAATCCCTTGTTAGATACAGGGAGACACTGAATCATCTTGACCTCTGCGTGCCGGGATTTTAAATAGTATCCCTGATTTTTTAGGTGTTGAAGGTTGTAAATCCAGTTTATGTCGTGGTGGGTCAGGTTTAGGTTCATTCTTTCGTTTAGGACTTCTATACATCCTAATACCCTAAACATATTCGGCACGCATTGTGTGGGGGATAACCTAAAGTACCTAAGGTAATTCCTAGTAAGGGTGCCCATGGGAATGGTCATCCCCCCCTCTATGAAGGCAATCATAGGAATGACAACCTCGTTCGATTTTCTTTCATCATACCACTCACCCTGTGCCGCGTACCTAACGCCCACATGTGGAGGGATGTTATACTTAGTCCTAAAATTCCTCATTTTCTCCTCGGTGTCAACTAACTCCCTGAATCTACCCTTTTTTAAGAGGTCCTATAGAGGAAATTTTACAATAAAAGGAATAAGAGTTGGAGATAGTTTAGGAAGACTTACAGGTGTGAGGAATGGTCCTCGGACGGGATTTTGGTATTTGTAGACGCACAAAGGAGCGAAAGAAAGAAAGAAAGTATCAGGTTCTAGAATAACGCAATTGTTCAAAAGTGACAAGAAATTGATTTGAAAGTCTACTTATAGTTGCGCAAAAATTAGGAGCGGGAATTCGCCTGCTCAAATTCCCAGAAAGCTCAACCGCCGTTGGATTATCATCCAACCGTTTAACGTGGGAGACAAAGGAGTTGCCAAAATTAAATGAAGGCGCATCCTGGACACTGAAGGGTCAGGGGCGAGTCACAAGAAGATAAACACGTGTTGTTGTGATTTGACCCAATAAAACCAGATCATAAGGCAGATCCGACGAGAGAATCAAAATCCTCATTTTCTCCCGAGGAGCCGAAAAACAAGATTTTGAGGGGCTATTGTGGGGACCAATTGTACCCTGTGTTCAAACTGTGTTGGAGGAGGCCAGGCCCAGTATCTAGTCTTGTATGTACAAACTGCATAAGAAAGGGCCAGGCCCAATATCCAATCTGAGGGTAAGAGAATATCCGAGGACAACCAACAAAAGAAGAGATAAAATTACCCTCCGATGAGAGGTAAAGAGTGCTCGTGAGGAATTTGACCATGTCCGAGGACGATAGCCACCTCGGAATTTCTATCCGAGGTATCTGGTAAACTTATCAGTCACTTAGAGTAACGCCTCGGACAAACCTTACAACAAAATGAAGAGGAAAATATCAAATAAAGGATAAGAGTAAGAAATAACAAATATCTAAGGGTACTGTCACCTCCGCATTAAATGCCGCCCAGCTAACCTTCTGGCCGCATTAATGTGGAGGTGATACCTGAACAGTGAACACGCAGCCTTCCAGCTAAGAATGGAAGATTCAAGAAAAGGCAAGAGAGATGGAGAAAAAGAACTTTCAACGCCTAATCCACACGTGGATGGAGAAAAAGGTAAAAAAGCCATAGTATATAATACGAAGGAAGGAGAAAGGAAAAAGGGACTGGAGGATTCTAAAATCATAGCATTAGGGCATATCCGAGGATACTTTTTGGATAGATTACGCGTATAGCTCTTTCCTTCTAACGCTATAATCCAAGATCTTGGCCCAAGATTCAGACTAGCTTTTTCTCTCGCACTCTATAAATTTATTGTTTGGACTACGTGGGCCTGGATCCATTCCTGTTCTGGATTCAAGTCAAATCTGGTCCTTACAGCATCTCATACAAAACACACAGCGAAAGCAATAAATACAGATCTACTTCATTCATGAGAGATAACATGTAACCTTGAATTTTAGAACAAATAATAGAAAGCATACCTTGATGCAGTGAAAATCAAAACCAAGACTTGAGAATACCTCTAATCATCATCTCAATTCCACATGGTGCCCAAAAAGTGTGGTCTCTTAATCAGTTTACACATATGTGTTCAAGGGAGAATAAGAGAATGGCTTACACTCACATACACACCATTTCCATAATTTTGAAAATTCTGTATGTTTCTCTCCTTATATATATAACTAATTATCTAATTGGGTTAGCCTTTTGGGCTTACCTAATTGGGCTTTAGTTTGTGACTTGAGATGAGACCAAAAGGAACAAATAAGACCCTAGCTCCAATTGACCTTAGGCTTATCTGTCAACTTTTGACAAGTTCAAAGTTACCATTAATTATATTTAATACCACTATATAAATATAATTTCACTTTAGGCCTTATTAATAAATTATATCTCAAGACTCTAATGATATCATTTGACCCCTCTGTGAAATATCCATAGTGAGCAAAGTCATAATGAACTATCACTTTGTAAACAACTATTTTATCCTTGAGCACTCAGTTTAATCTTCTAGTTATTCACATTTTTTGAAATATGATTTCAATAAATATAAGATTTAGTAACTCCTTACTAAAGTGGGTGTCCTGAATAACCAATTCCCATTAAACTTATCTCAATGGGATATTTCGTGTCTCTATAAAAAAAGATTATGGATTCCATCTTGAGAATATGTGTTCCATTAACACTACGTGTGGTTACCCAACATACTGAGGTTTTGACTATGAATATTAGATCTCACTCCTGATATATCAAAGTAACCTACATTTCATGATCGAATTCACTATCCTCTCAAGATTGAGAGTTATGAAATTAGAAATCGTGAGATTAATTATTCAGGTGACAGTTATTGCTTGAATAATTAATCTCACAGCGGTCCAGTTTAATATGTCTTAACACTTAAGACACATCAACACATTAATTAGAAGTCTCCACTTCCATGATCAAGACAAACTATCTTAGTTGATGTGTTATAGTCTTCGCAGATGAAACGCCCAATTTCATCACTGACTACAAACTATGTTTTGAATTTACAAGGAACTTGTGATTTATATCTTCTATGACTAAATCACATAAATCGCATACAATGCATCTTAAGGACTATGATAATGTCTCATTAGTTCATTTATAAATAGTCTCATATAATTAAACAATTTAATTATGGGGAAAACACCATTTTGGTTCCTACATTTTGGGGTCATTGTCAATTTGGTCCCTACATTTTGGTAGCGGTCAATTTGGTCCCTCATATTTTTAATTTGCAATCAATTTGGTCCTTACCGTTAACTCATTAACTGAAAATGCCTACGTGGCAAACAGCTTACATTGTTGGCAAGTCTAATATTAAAATATTAAATAAAATGCTGATATATCTAAATTTTAGTGGCCACCTCAGCACTTATTTATATAATAAAAAAAGCCACATCAGCTTTATATATATATATATATAACAATTTATTTTTTAAATTATATTTCTTACAATTTCTTTAATAAAAAAATTAAAAAATTAAAAAAAAAAAAAAACACTGAAGAGAACCCTCTGTCTCTCTGAGTCTCCTCAATCTTTAATCTCCATCTCTCCATCTCTCAATTTCTTTAGGTCTTATATGTCAAAAGTTGAAACCAAAAAGCCCACTTGTCTCCTAAAGAAATAGAGCATAATCAATTCCTTCCTTCGTGGTTATCTTATCTCCCTCTTCTTAAGCCACTCTCTCAAACAAAATCAAAATAAGAAATCCCACCATCAACTAACACCTTCATCCCAAAAGCTAGCCATTCAAGAGCCACAAGCCACCCAACAGACCTCCATCAACTAAAGACCCCAAAACAACAATTGAAACCCATCCCCAGTCTACTAGGTATAAACCCATCCCAAAAGCACCGCTTGGTGTTTGGAGTTTAGAAATAGTCTAGTGCCATGACGCGATATGATGAATCTATTGGGTACTACAACAAAATATTTTTTGATTTGGTTATGGGTTTGGTTTGGGTTGATTTATGAGTTTGATTTGGATGTGTATTTGAGTGAGCCTCAGTTTGTTTGCTGAGAAAACAAGAGAAAAACTAAATGAAATGTCTGATTGATGAGATGTCAACGGTTGTTGCTGCAAACGCTGAAGCTCCTCCACGAAGTTGCTGAAGATGGGTTTGTAGTTTATAATTTGTGAGAACGTTTAGATTTGGTTAAACTCTCCAACTACAAATTCTGGGTTTGGGGAAGAAGAACAATGAATGGTGTTGAGCCAAAAAATATTTGGTAAAGTAAATGATGAGGTAAAAATTTTGTTTGGTTAGTAACTGCAGATTCTAGGTTCGGCGGATGAACAATGAAGAACATTGTGTAAAAGTAAAATGAAATTATCTTTTGATTAATGAAATTGTAAGAAAAATAAAATATAAAACAAAGAAAGGAAAAAAATTGGTGAAAAAATTATTTTAAAAAAAAATTGATGGGGCTTTTTTTGCCATGTAAGCATTGAGTGGTCATTAAAATTTAGACACATCAACATTTTATTTAATATTTTAATATTAGGGGTGCCAAAAATGCAGTCCATTTGCCATGTGGGCATTTTTCATTAGTGAGTTAACGGTAAGGATCAAATTAATTGCAAATTGAAAATAACATGGACCAAATTGATCGCTATCAAAATGTAGGGACTAAATTGACCGTGACTCCAAAATGTAAGGACCAAAATGATGTTTTCACCTTTAATTATTTATGACATGCCAATAAATTATATTTTAGGGCATAAACCCCAACACCCAATACAATCTCCTTAAAAGTCTAATAAAATATAATATGATGTCATTTTGTGGGTTTTCTTATATTAAAATATCACTTTATATATACACAAACGACATCTCCTATTTCCTATTGGTCTCGACACTTTATATTTTGTATTGGTCCAAACATGTTTGGAGTCCAAGTCTCCAACCACCAATTGAAAAATAACATGTGTCTTGTCATGTAAAATTCACATGACTCACCAAGGCTTCAAACATCTTTGGAGCCAAATTTTTTCCTTCTTATCTAAGCTCACTACTTGGCATTACTTTTTATTCACCGGTAAAAACGTGCCACCTAGAATTTATTGTGAAAATGTTATGGATATAGCATTATTCTTAGGGGAAAAATTAAAGTTAGAGAAAAATTATTTTTGAATAATATTACTTCCACAAAATTTTCACAATAATTTCAAAATAAATCATAGTTGACAAGCTATTACTGGTGGATAAAAAAGTTATGTTAACAGTGACATGTTTACCACCTAAAATTATTGTAAAAGTGCTATAGACATTAGATGTAGCATTACTCCTTATTTTCTTGTTATAATTACTGGTATTAAATTTGTAACCTTTTTTTAGTCAAATTTGTAACTTTTTTATACAAGTCAATTTGTAACGTTTAAAGCAATGATTATGAATGTATCTTTTTTTCTAGAAGGAAAATGAAAACTGTGTCTAATATGATATTTTTTGAAGAGGGAAATAAATTGGTATACCTTAACATTAACACTTATAAATACCTTAAGGCACTTTCCCACCACCTTACTTGCTTCCATCATATCAAAAGAAAGAATCCATCAAAGAAAGAAAGAGAGAGAGAAATCATGAAGAGCATCTCAAAGTTTGCTGTATTTATAGTTTTTCTCTTGCTCAATTCTGGTAATTATTTCATCATTCGTTAATTTGTCTAAGTGAATATCTATCTAGATTCTTCCCAAAAAAAAAAAAATCTATTTAGATGAGTAATTTGGACTTTAAACTTTTAATGTTACATTCCGTTTTGAGATCTATAAAATAAATAGAACCAAGCTAGGAAAAGAAATTCAAAACATTTTACTTTTCCTAGTTGTATGAACTATGAACTATGAAGTTGTATGAACTATGAAGTAGTAACTTTTATGTAAAGTAAAAGAGAAGCTTTTTTTTTTTCTTTTTTTTTTGGGGGGGGAAAAGTAAATGAGAAGCTTGGATTTGATTTTTACAAATTTTTGACAAAGAAAATCACATCTTCTAAGATTAATTTATACAAATTCTTAGTACTACATGTAATGTTGAGTGCAGGCAATGACTTGATAATGAGGGCACAAGCATTAGGGAACTGCGACGACCCATTCGACCCATTCGCCTGGAAAGGAGGAGTTTATTTTTTTTTAATGGGCCTTTTAGGAGTAGTTTGCGATATTGAAACTTGTGATTCAATATGTAAGGCAGAATATGGTGGAGCTGTAGCTCATGGATTTTGCGACACCGTCAAAGCACCAAATTACGGTTGTATTTGCCGCCACCCCTGTGAATGAACATGATTTGTGGTAGATTACTCCCTTGAGTCATGTCCCAACCTTGATATGTAACAGATCTTTCTGATAATAATATCCATGGTAAACTTCATCCATTGTTAGCCATATCTCTTATCAAATTTAAGTTTTTTTTTAAAAATAAAATAAAATAAAATCCTTGATTTATATTATGTTAATATTAACATATATAGAATGTTATGCTTTTCTAACATATTTGTAAGCGTACAAAATGACATACATATGGTTTAAAGCTTTTTTTTTTTTTTTTTTTGACAAAATGTTAGAAAATATAAAATACTCATACCATAAGATGCGTGTACTTCGATCTATGAGAAAGTGTGGACACTCCTATGTTTTCATTTTTTTTTTTTAGTTCATATTTGTTGTTGTAATCAGTGTTATAATTGTTTATAAGATTATAGGAAATGCTTTAAATTTATTTGTAAATAATAAAATAAATTTTAAAGTTTAGCAGACAATGCATAACTAAAAAAAAACATGCCTAACCTGCTCAATCCACCAAGTTGAAGCCGCCCAAATTTTCAACTAACCAGCCATTTTTATAGTTTGGTGAGTTAATGGCGGTTTGGAATTTTTCCAACCCGCCAGTGGTGGATTGGTTAAAAAAAGTTTCCACAAACTTTATCAAATTGACCCACGCACACCCCTAATCCTCAATACTTAGAAAATTTCTAGAAGATCAAAGATCAATAGTTATGTAATCAAATAAATTTTTAAATTTCAGGAGCCAAACTTTGTCTTTGTCTACGCTCACTACTAGGCATTACTTTTTTATTCACTAATAAAAACTTGTAACCTAAATTTATTGTGAAAATATTGTGAATATAGCATTATTCATAGGGAAAAAAGTGAAGTTAGAGAAAAAATTATTTTTGAATAATATTACTTCCACAAAATTTTCACAACAATTTCAAAATAAATTAAAAGTGACAAACTATGTGGATAAAAAAGTGATGTTAATAGTGGCATGTTTACAACCTAAAATTATTGTGAAAGTGCTGTAGACATTAGACGTAGCAGTACTCCTTATTTTCTTGTTATAATTACTGGTATTAAATTTGTAACCTTTTTTAAGTCAAATTTGTAACTTTTTTATACAAGTCAATTTGTAACATTTAAAGCAATGAATGTATCTTTTTTTCTAGAAGGAAAATGAAAACTGTGTCTACTATGATATTTTCTGAAGAAAGAAATAAATTGGTAACCTTAACACTTATAAATACCTTTAAGGCATTTTCCCACCACCTTACCATCAGAGAGAGAGAGAGAGAGAGCTTCTCAAAGTTTGCCGTATTTATAGTTTTTCTCTTGGTCAATTCTGGTAATTATTTAATCATTCGTTAATTTGTCTAAATGAATATCTATCTAGATTCTTCTCAAAAAAAAAAAAAAATCTATCTAGATGAGTAATTTGGACTTGAAATTTTTAATGTCACATTCCGTTTTGAGATATATAAAACAAATAGAACCAAGCTAAGAAAAGAAATTCGAAACATTTTTATGTAAAGTAAATGAGAAGCTTGGATTTGATTTACAAATTTTTGACAAAAAAATCACATCTTCTAAGATATATTTATACAAATTCTTACTACCACATGTAATGTTGAGTGCAGTAAATGACTTGATTATGACGACACAAGCAGCCTGCACCAAGCCATTCCCCCTGTTCAAAAGAGTTTGCGAGGCTGAAGCTTGTGATGAAGAATGTAAGTCAAAATACGGAGTTGATGCTCATGGATTTTGTTTCACCGTCACATATCCAGTGTCAGTATCGCTACCCTTGCTAATGACTAGATTACTCTCATGTCCCAACCTTTGATATGTAATAGATTATTCTAATTATAATAAAATTCATAAAAATTCACCAAAATACCAAATGACACGTGTAAGTGTTATTCGAGAATTGCCTATTTTCAATAAATTATTTGAATAATGTGAGACAAAAAATATTAAAGACCAGCTTACTCTTAAAAAACTGCAAGGTAGATTATTTGAAATAAAACTAACAAAAAAATAACGTAGGAAAATAACCAAAAAGCCAGTTTATAATCACTTCCCAAACTCACAGCTGCAGCCTTCTGATAACTACAATTTCCAATGAAAAATGTAATACAGCTGCTATTGGCATTTACCAAAGCAGCCTCGTTAAAGTGACCCTATACTCCGAACTGACCCTAAAATTCTAAAGCACCAATCTTGGTAACTAATTGTAGAGAACTTGTCAAGGATCGCCTGTTTTCAGACTTAATATTGGGAGTTGGGAGGGACATGAAAATAACTAAAAAATAAAAGAATAAGGGGGATGTTTTGGTCACCTTTCAGTTAAGCTTAAGCCAGAAATTGTAAACCTACGTCTTCTCATATTCACGTTTATGTTGCTTCAATACAACCATAACATTGTACTAGATTTTCTCCCCAAAAAAAAAAAACATTGTACTTTTAGAGATCACAGGGTTAGCTACCATGCTACATACACCTGATGCATTTCATCTTTCTCCATTACAAATGAATATCATAAATCTAGTTCAAAGTTGACACAGCAACATAACCATGGTATAAAACAAAACATCAAATGATTACTATATATTGACATGGAAGTCGAACATATCACGCAACTTGAGTGGCAATGAGCAGGCACGTCAATATGTGCACTATTGCTGCAAGACATTCAGACTCTCACTACAGAAATGGTAATGTAAATCTCAAGAAGCAGCAAATGCCCGTGCAAGAAAATATCTCCTCTCGTCCATTTACTTGCTATTATATGTACACTGGCAAGGAAAATTCCATACAGAAAGATGATCCATTTACAAACCTTCTCTAATTTGGATATCAATGAGAGAAGGAACTCGCCTCGGTGCTATATAGTGAATACTCACTCAAGCTAAAGTTGGCTCTCTCTTCATCCCACTTCATAATCTCCCTCGCATATTTAAGAGATGCATCAACACTATCAGGCTCCAAACCCTTCACCAGAGAAACGTACAACTTCCGCCCAGTGAGAGAAGCAAAAAGTCTCTTGAACTTCACAGCAATGTAGTAGAATGCCAAATGACCCAGCGAGGGGCTATTATTGATGTTGTTGCTGTTGCTGTAGCTGATGCTTTTGCTGCTGCTGGAGCGATGACGACTGGACACCGGATGAAAATCATCAAACCAGTCACATTGTGTCAAAGGTACTTGTTCCATCTTTTCCTCAAATATATCAAATTTATTTAGAATCAAAAGAAAATCCATCTGATCAAAGGTTGGATGAGTGACAATACTTTCAAATAATTTTCTGCTCTGCATCATCTTGTTAGTGATAGAACCATTCCCATCAACAGAAAACTGGTCATAGTCACTAAGGGCAACACAGAAAATGACCATTCCAACATCTTCAAACATCTCTAACCACTTGCAGTTCTCTCCTAAGCCTCTTTCTTGTACTCTAATTAGCTGATACCTGAGAACCGACCACAGGGAAGAACACTTACTTTCAGTGTATGCAAGGGATGAGAACAATTTCTGTTTTCACTAATTCAATTTCTGTGGGAAGTTAAGTGCAAGCTAAACAATATAACACAGAATATGGGACGGTCAATAGCACATGGAATTTGTTTTCTCTAATTTTACAGCATTGCTAATGTGTCAAAGCAACATGGCATGTTAGTAGTGATGCAACAAAAGTAAACTTTCTCATATTTTTCCATCAAAGTTTTCATATAATAAATGAATGTGAAAGACAATAACTATGTGCCTTCATTCTGTTTAGTGGTTTAAAACATGATACACCATATTTGAGGGACCATGTAGTAGATAATTTATCAACTTACACACACGTATATCCTGTCGATAGACCTAACTAAAATAAATGTTGATTCCTAATAGGCAATAGTCAATGGGTCCAATTACAGAACCCAGACTAGGATGTTTTGATGAGTTAATACTCTAATAGAACTGAGACTACTTGATCATTAAAAATTAATATAAACCAGCTAATTCTATCATTGATTAGGGCATTAAAAGGCCAGCTTTCCTAATTGCACACAATAGATTGTTTAGAGAGGATTGATATCATGTTTGCACTGCATATGCATATGACATCTAATAATATAGTTGACACGTACTCAGGTTGAAGGGGGGAAATCATTATCAAAGTTGCCCAACTTTGAGACACCCAACTAGGCATTTCTCCCATAAACATGCACCAATATGCAATGAACAATGGTACTTACCTAAGCAAAGAATCATGATGATCAGCAGCATCTATGTTATCATCAGGTGCTGGCTGGGAAAATGAGAAGTCTACAGAGGCAAGCCCATTTGATGACGTAACACCCTCAGCATGTAGGATATCCAAATTTGAAGGTTCATAGTCTGTTCTTAATATATTAACCGCCTAAATAGAAAGAAAAATAATATCAGAACCATTAACAATGAATTGAAATAGCTTTTCATATTTGCCAGGAAAAGGAACACAACAGTTGCTTGAAGAATGATGCATCAGTACAAAGTATGAACTCCATTGAGATCGCTGGACAGTTTAGCAGAAGACCGGAAAAAGACGTGGGTAACTAATATCATTTTAAGCTTCGTTCATCAAAAGCTCAATCAGCCTCATTACAAAGCGCAAAGAAGCTGATAGTCCATATTGCTAAATGAGGTGAGTTTAAGCAACACCTGGCTCTACTCAGTTAGGCTCAGAAATGGATGTATACCCTAGAAAACATCTTGTGAACCTTCAGTTACCTAATTTTCAAGCTAATTGCTTATGTGTAGAGTACATTTCTCTACTAAGTAATACAGCAGAAATGCCAGCAGAAAGAGTGCACCCAAAAACAGTCCCATATTAATTTGTAGAGTGAGTTGTTGGTGTGGACACCACAGCATTGATCAGGGCATTGCATTTGTTTTGATTTCAGCATTTTCAATTATTTCCTTTTTTGCATTAGTTGACTCTAACTTGAAATTATGGCATTTATGATGATTGTAATTGGAAACCTATTTGAGGTCGGCTGCCAAGACATTTGGGTTGGTGCATTTTGGAAAATAAAGAATATTTCTGATTTTAAGTTATATGTTTGGTGGTGAAGCCTAGGGTTTTCTTTGTTTTTTTTTTTATATTCAGCGATCATGTCACGCCCCAACTCATCATTGGAATGATATTGTCTGCCTTGGTTTCCCCTCACGGTTTTCAAAGGTCTCATACCAATTAGAGTCCAAGGCCTCCATATAAGGCACAGGACCTCCTCCTACATGGGTGATGTGGGAGTCTGCCAAGATTTGGTTCTTCCTCATCTCACCCCACTTAAGTGGTCTTTTGGCCTTTTGGGTCCCCAGAGTTCAAATACCCATTCTACACCAGTTATGACTGAGAAGCATAATTGCTAAGCAAAATTTTTCATAAATTTACAAAATGAACCAGCATAGGAATATGTAGTATGATCTTACCCGCACTAAGAAATAACTAGCAACAGTTGGTAGCATTTCCAACTCACTTCGGCGATTGTATGTGGCCTGCATGGCTGAATCATTCCATAACTCCTCAACCAATGGTGCATATTCACGAGTAGCAGCTGGAAAGATAGCTTCCAAATTTCCTGACACCATAGTTTTAAGAAGCCAATCGGAGAAAGCTTTCAGCCTTGGGCCAATGCAATAAATGGTTTTCTCATCAACGTTATCAGTCTTCCCTGTAATTAACCAGAAACTAGTTTCAGCACTAACATTTTACAAGAAATGTATCAATGTCTAAAAGGCCCTGCCGAATCTAATTTTCTGCCATCTTTGCAGATCAGTGGCCATCATCCAGTTAATATACATCACAAACCAACTTGACTATAAGGAAGGAAACAAATTCAATCCATATATTAAAATCAACATTCCCATCTTTCAATCTAACAAGTAAAAAGCCCTTTAGATTTTACATAAGATGCCAAAAAACAGTGACAGACCCAATCCTACAGTGTTTGTAAACTTTTCATATCAATAAGATCATCAATATCTTCTCCATACAAACAAGTATTTTAGCACTAGTCAATCACAAGAAAACAAAAATGAAAGACAATCATGCACCCTAAGTTGTTAATTAAATAAAAGCTTGATGTATTTGCCATAAGCCCGCTTCCTACACTGAGTACCAACAACCGAAATTTAAAGCAGCCAGACTTTCGATTTTTTAAAATAAAAAAGAAATTTTTTTTTTGAAACCATAAATCATAATTGCAAATACATAATTTTTTAGGTTCAAGGTACAAGTAGTACAAAAATCATAATTGCAAACAATAGCTACTGCTCAATGTCAAACTAATAACTTGTATGAGTTTCAAACTATCATATAAAGAGAGAATGCTTATAATACATCCAATGAAGCATCCTTTAAATTTGAAATATGGATCAACATGTGGCAGATTAATTTTTATTTTGAAGAATTTGTTCCATTTAAAGCTAAATCTTTAAGAAAGGGGAAACAAGAAAGGAGGAGGAAATATACTTGGAGTAGAATTACTAGACATTATTAGAAGTCTTTTATCCCACAATACAAATGGCAAAACTGTGTAATATATATTTTGTACGCATGCATAAGCCAAAGGGCCTTTTTTTTTGGTAAGTACACAAGGCAAAGATGACAAGGGAAAATGAGAGAATGGATTTAACTCATACCTGAGGGATCAATTATACTACAAGCATGCTTTTCCTTAAACTCAATGAGACTTTCTTCTTCAAAACGCTCACGACCCTCAAGAAGTATACCAAGATAGCCATATACATTACTCTGAATCTTCAATTTCATAGTTTCTCTCTCTTCCTCAGAAAAAGGGATAGCTTTGTAAAGAATTTTGGCCTGAAGATGCATTAAAAACCAACATCAGCTAGTTGAAAAAACATGTATGACTAGGAGCAGGACTTTTACCAGCATTTATTAAATTCATAAGTTACATACACACCCAATGGATCTTTAGCCCACAACCTCACCCTCCACTATTTTGGGGGCTGTATCTTTTGAGTTTTGCACTTCAGCTCATTGGCAACTTATGTCAGCATTAGTTTCTTGATAGAATTAAAAGAAAGCATAACCATTTTATCAAGCTTATTCACCTTATTTGGCTTATGTATAACCTTTTAAAGCTTTATTTTTTCTAGATACAGCCGTACTTTTGCCCAATTTATTCTATAAGCTAAATAGGCCAATTAATATAAGCTCTCCACCTCTCCCAAACAAACTCTAGATCCCAAATGTTTGGGGTCAATAACAGGAATCCTTTTACACCCTTTAGCTTAATTTATGGCCACATACTCTGTTCATCATTTTCAAGATTCAAGTCCACAAAGTAAGAAGTTAAGATTTATGTTGCTAGCTTATATATTACAAACCTCCTTTCTAGCCTTGGGATATCACCCACTGCTGGGAGAGGGAGAAGGGGATGTTTAAGCATGTTATTATTAATATATACCATCAAACTATATCATAATGGACACTTGCCTGGAAACAAGCATATGCAACCAAAATGTATAAAGCACCAAGCGCAAAAATTGGAATTCACAAAATTATTATAGTAAAATAAAATAAAATAATCCAAACTCAAAATTCTTCTTAATGCATGATTCTGATGAATGGAAATTATAAAACTTTTATTCTCTACAAGGAATTTTCTTTTTCTGATAAGTTCTCTACAATGAAATTTACTTATCAAAAAAAGAGTTTTCTTTTCTTTTGAAGCCAATTGTCTTACATATTTTATGAAATATATAAGAATGGTAATCTCAAATTTGAAGCTATGCTTTTACCATACTAAATTACATACTAACTTTAAGCAAAAATCAATATCAGTTCTCCTAGAAGCAGCAGCAGGATGTAGAGGAATTTAAATACACCACTATGAGAGAGAGAGAGAGAGAAATTATGAACCACATCAACTTCTCAAAAAACTATACCTGATTATAATATAACATCTAGAGATAAGAAAAAACAAAATTTTATAATTGCATAACTCTCAAATGTTTGCTCCCCAAAAATCTCTTTCAGATCACTTCTATGTGATCATAGTAATTAGTTTGATACATTTGAATCTATTTATCAAAAAAAAAAAAAATTGGATGTTCTCCAATAGAAGGGTATACAAATGCCTGAGCTATATGGCATTTATATGGCCATAATTTGATAATCTTCAGATGAATAAATAGTTATGACAACAAAGGTTTACTGAGAATATCACCTGTTTAAATATGGTACTCGTCCCAGATCCACTACAGCCAACTAAGAGAATCTTCTGAAGTGATCTCTGCTCAAGGTAGTCAGGGACATTTCTGCTAAGCGAACTGCTTAGTTGTTCTCCAGAAGAATTTGAAAATTTGGAAGGAACAGGCAATGACAGGAAAGCACAAACCAATTTCGTTCCAGCCTGAAAAGTAACATATAAGATTGATTAATTAAGGCAAACATAAATTGGATAAAGTACACAGACGGAAATACAAATTCACACAAATTAACCATACCTTGCCCCATATATACCCTCTTGTATTCTTCTGTCCCTCTTCTTGATATGACCCATCATCGTTCACCCAAAAGTGTGGGTTACCAGCACATTGAACTCCTGACAACTGCAATAATCAACAAATTTATCTTAAATATTCCTGCACGTCAATCAGTTCCAACAAGATTTTAGAATGTCTAGAAACTTTGACCTGTAACATCCGAAGCTCTACTTTTGTAATCTCCCGACCATTTATAAAAACTTGTGTGTTCCCATTGCTAGCATTTCGCATTATAGGACCCCCAACATTCAGGTGGGGACTAATAATTTTGGAAGGCTTCTGTCCTTCCTGTTCAATTCATAACAATGACCAAGTTCAATAACAATGCGACAAATTGAAGTAACATAGAAAATGTGTATAGGACATCATATATTCACCTTTCCCCAAAGACCAGATACTTTATCATACCAATAGTTCCCTGGTTTGAGCTTCTTTGGTGGGTTTGGGCAGGTCTGCAATAAAACCAGCTCCTCATGAGAAAGAGGTTGTCCATTCACACAAATGTACTCCGGCGGTAGCTGATTTGCTTCACACGTCTTCTCAGCCCTCATTATTTGTCGAACCTCTAAGTCATTATTAAGCAGCCGCTTAAGCATCCGAGAACACTTCCCCAAATTCTCTCGTTTCGACTCATCAATCGGGTGTCCAATGCAAGTAACACATTTCCTACCTTCTGGCATCGATCCCATTGCTCTAAGCACACAATTACTACAATACTTTGCATCACAAACAATGCAAACCTCCTTTTCTGTAAACCGGTTCCCCTTAAGGCATCGATAGCATGAACCTTTCTTCCCTTTGGCTTTTTGAGTCACACCACGTTTGATAGTCTTAATCTCATCAGCCTCATATTCATCTCGACTACACCCCTCAAGACCACCACCATCATTATCAGATTCAGACCCAACGTCACGAAAAGTTACAACATTTTGTCGTTTAACATCACAATTCGACTCATTATTACAATCCGTAGCCTTAATGGTAGAAACCCGAGACGAAGGATAATCCATACTCATCAATCCTGACCCATTCGAAACCCAATCCTCCTCCAATTGATTCAAATCGTTCGAAACCCTCAAAGCACTAGAGCTCCCAATCGACTTATTATCAAAACTATCCGAAAACTCTATCGTGCTAGAGCTCCCAGCTCCTCCTAATAACTCATGGGAATCCTCATGACTAATAGTCGACGACCCCAACATCCTCGAACTATTAGCTACATCGGACAATTCACCAGACCCAGTCGAAAACTCTAACTCTAACCCACCCGAGCTACCCAACTTATCTCTCTCCTCCTCAAACCCAATCACAGAAGTAGGAGACACAGTCGCTTCAAAACCTAACTCAACTACCTCTTCACTTCCGTTGCTTCTATCGAAGGCAATCACCGAGGTCGGAGAAACCATAGACGCCTTGAGCTCCTTGGAGAAATTCTTGCCCCGAGGATCGGGAGCTAAGAGCGGTTGCACAACCGGCATCGACAGTTTATCGGACAAGGAGACCTGAGAAACCACCGCGGCCACCGGAATCCGTTCAACGTTAATCGGAACAGCCCGGGGAAGATCGTAGGTAACCGGCGGGCCATTGTATTCCACGGCGAACGAGTACTGGCCACCATCGTCGGCGTCGGAGGTTTCCGGCGGAGACATTATTGTAGCTGCTAGTACAAAACTATAATCTAACCCTAATTTCGAATAGAATCATCTAGAGCTAATTTCTAGAACTCTCTTAACCCTATAAGATATTTAAACTTTAGCCGAAATTCGAATGCAAAGCAAAAAAAAAAATTTGCTCCAATTGAAAAACAAAAAATTGTTTAGTTTAAGATAAGAAACTAACCCTAATGCCTAAATTTTGCTTTTGGTTATTGTGAAAAACATAAACAGGGAAAACAGGTTTTGTGAATTGTTATGAGAAGTGTGGGAAATGGTAAAGGAATTGGTAGAATTTGGGTGGAAGTAAAGTGAAAATTTTGAGGGAAGGGATTTAAAAATTTTACATACCTTTGGAATTGTAAAGAGAAAGACAAATCCTTTGGGAAATCCAAAATCCGAAATCCAAAATGAGGGAATGGTGTGGTGCTGTGCTGTGCTGTGTTTGTTTTTTTTTTTTTAGTATGGGGAGGAGGGAAATGCGTGTGGGTGTGTGTTTGGGAAAGTGTGAGTGTGGGAAAAAGACAGCAAAGGAAAACAGTGACTGCGTTTTTGGAGTGGGAATCTCATGCTTTTTTATTTATTTTTGTTTTTGTTGTTTTTGTTTTAATTTGTTTCAATTTTTTCACTTTTGGGTCGTTGGATTGAAAGGTGATAAGCGGTGGGTCCTAGTATGAAGAAAAAACTAAAAAGTAATTAGGATTGGTGGGTCTGGTGGATGTGTGTGGGGTCCAATTGATAGAGACGGTTAATGTTTTTTTTTTTTGACATTGTTTATATTATTGGTACCACACGGATTTGTGGGCTATCTATATAAAGGACTAAAGGACCACGTGGATAATGTTGATGTTACAAATGGTCCGTTAGTTGTGGTCTGGCTGCTGACTGTTGCGTTTCGATAGAGTGTTTTGATTTTTTTTTCCGTGTATTTGGAATCCGATTCCACGGGTTTTTTTTTTCTTTCTTTTTTTATGATTGGTCAGGAATTAGGATCCTATCATGTACTTTGTTGCGTAAAAAGATTTTCACAATGACAAGTCGCTTGCCAGTTTTGCTAATGAAATGGACGTTGCGTCCGAAGATACTGTTTATAATTTAATTATAAAGTAATAATTGCTCTTTTTTTTAATTTATTTTAAGAATCAGTAAAAAATGCTCTTAATCACGAGTTTTAACAAGTTTATTGTTAAAGTGTTATATATTTTGCTTTATTAGTTTCTTTTATGTGACCAAAGAGTACAAATTTCCGCATTGAATTTAAAATGACAGTGACCACTGCACACTTGGTGCGATGATCACTCTATAAATATAGGTGCTTGTAGGTAGAAACGGCAACGGGTTGGGTTCGGGCCGGGTTTTTACATACTCGTACCCAACCCGCAAGCCAAGAATCGCGGTCCGGACCCAACCTATTTATTAAACAGATTTTCTTTTCGAGGCCTGCCAGGCCCCACCCAGCCAGCTACTTCAGGGCCCAATCTTCAGCCCCTAACAGTGGCCCAATCAATTAAAAAATATATATTTGTTTTCCTAAGAAAAAAGAATCACAGCAGCAATGCAACACAAACAACAAATCCAAATAAATCTCAAATCAAATCCATCATACCCATTCAAATTTCCTATTCGCAGAGACCAAATACATTTGAAATCAAACTATTCACAGAAACCAAATATATTTGAAATCAAAATCTAAAACAAGTACATGCAAGGAACATCAAATCTTAACAACAAAATCTAAATCCCCAAACCCACTAATCAAATAAAGAAAAAATGGAAGAAAAACATGAGAGCTTGAAAGAGTGAGATCGAGAATCTTTGCGGCAAGAATCTTAGGATTTCGTCTTCATCTTCTTTGGCAAAGAGAGTGAGATCGAGAGGCTTAGAGCATGAGAGAGGCTGACGGCGTGAGACATGAAAGGAGAGTGAGTGAGAGTGGGAGAGAAGAGTGAGTCAGAGTTGTGAGTTGAAGAGAAAGAGAAGAGAGGCGGCTCTGCAACCTGAAGAGATTGTGTGTGAGGTGAGGTATTTTAGTTAGGGTTATAAATATCTATATAAAAATAAATAAATAAATAGATAAATATATATATATATATATATATAAAAGAGATTATTATAGTCATTATACATATATATATAACCGGGTCGGGCCGGGTCTAGGTATTCGCTTCGGGTTTTGTAAAAACCCAGACTCGTCCCTATTTTTAATCGAACCAAGTAAAATCAGGCCCATTAAGGCTGGGCCAGACTGGGTATCCAAGGGTCGGGTAAAAATTGCCATCCCTACTTATGGGGTGTGGGGGCCGAGATTCAAGTTTTCAGGAGGAAAATTTACACACATATACACTTAGATCTAGAGTATAAATTCTATCTTGTAAAAAAAAAAAATGAATGTGATTTATATGTAGTTTATACTTTATAGTCTCTTTTACTCACATGGGTGGGCATTAATTAACACGAAATAACATTGGGTCGTTATCCAAAGGCCCAATCAAATCCTTAACACTAATAGTCATGTTAAGGAAAATTCACCTGCCCACACTATTTCTCCCGATGAGAAAGTTGTGTAGAGGAAAATTAGTTATGGTTGTTCGGCCAAGGAGATGCCTTGGGGAAGTCCCCCATCCAAGCATGGGCCTCAATGCATGACATTAATTAGGAGAAAATTGCCACAGTTATAGTGTCAAGGACTCGAGGGCCCACATCCTAATTACAGATTTGATATGTCAAAATAGTAAACTAGACACAAACTTCTATTATGATTCTAAAAGGTGGTAGGACCCATGTAAAAGTGAAAGTTTCTTATCATTACAAATTGATTGACCTCATAAATATAAATAGGGCAAGATCCAAAAGAAGGGGGGGTGGGGACATTGTTTGAGGGGAGATCCACGAGAGAGCTAGAGAGAGGGATCAGAGAAATAGAAAATCATCCTCCATTGTTGCATGTATATCTGGTAGCAAGAAGACCACCTCGGGTAGGTTGGTAATTGAGTTTTTTGGGCTTTAGGTTAGCTCCACCATTCATCTTATAGGTCTTTTCCTTTTTGGACCTTCCATTGTGAGTTATTCCCTTGTTCTTACACGCAAATTAGTTGTGGTTTCTATCTAAATCAAGTTAAACGGATTCTATCCTCCACACATGTTTTATAAATTATCAAGATACCAACAGTTTGATTTTTTTTTTTCTTCAAAATATGTTTATATAAAACCAAAAGAAAATACTTAAATAACTATTAATCAATTTTCAAACAAAAAGTTACAAATTAGTAACTGGGAATATAGACAAAGACATGAAAGTATTAATTTAGGACTCATCTTGATCATACTATTGTTAAATATTGTTTAGGGTCTAATTCTACTTACCTAAATAATTCATCTTTTGCTAAGTAAATAGCCGGGGAAAGGGGAGTAGGGTTCGAACTCACATATTGAGCCACAAACGGAGCCAATATTAGTGGACTTTCACTCAAACTCCTAAAACAAGTTTTTTATTGCTTGATTTATAATAATGTTTTCAAAGATTTTTAATTAAATTCTAACACAATTTTATATAATATATTTTGTATTGTACTTGTGGGGCCAAAGAATTTGGTAACCCCGGCTTATTTCATATCAAGCCCAAGGCCCATGCCGAGGAGGAATAAATGTTCGAGGATGAACGAAGAAGGTCCGGAATGCCAGGAGACATTGCCGAGGACAATCCTATTCTCGGCAAACCGAGATCACAGAAGGAAAAAGCGGCACGCCACCAAGGGCAGTCTCCCAGAGAATCCCAAGGGAAAGCACATGTGCAACGAGACAGTCATGGGAGAATAATGGAAGAGCAATTATAGGATAAGCTGTTACCTCCGCATTAAATACCCACAGCTAACATCCTGGTCCCATTTATGTGGACATGACTCCTGAGCAGTGTTATCTGGGTCACCACAACTCACAGAACGCCAAAAGGAATGGCTAATGAGATGTGCACTCAAGTATAGGCGTGGATGACTAACAGGATCAGGATGGTCCAAAGGAAACTATATAATGTAAGAGGCCTTACTAATAGAGGGAGAGAGAGAAAGGGAGGGAGGGAGAGAGAGAGGGAGGGGGAAAGAGAGGGAGAGGGAGGAAAAATGAAAGGCTCACATCCTCTTTCGTGCTTTGTTTAATCGAGCCGAATAGAAGCTCACATCCTCGAATGGTGAGTTCGTCTCTTCGGATCATAAATCCATCCAGCTCTGTGTTCCCAATTCCTATTCAATCATCTCCAACATCCACACCGACCATTGTCAAACTCATTAAAGTCTAGCTCTTGGACCCACTCTCTACAAATTCATTGTAATGAGTCCGCTAGGCCTAGATCTTATTCACCTAACAGGCCCAGTCCGAAAATCGAGACCCTACAGTACTTTTTTTTTTTTTTTTTGATAACCATATATTTTGTATTGTATTGTATATTTGTATTGGTCAATAGAGATGACCCCTCTTTTTTTTTTTTCTTTAGTAGAGTGATGTTACCTACACCAAAGAAAAAAAAAAAAAAAAAAAAGTATCAAATCTTTCACTCCGACACAAGCATTCACCTCATCTAGTCCCATTGCAATACACTTGTGAGAGGGATTGAAAAATTTGGAGCAAATTTTTGGTCACTGTAGCATACTAGCATTTCAATTTTCTTTATGTTGCTGATTTGGTAAGAATTGAACCAATTACACTTACATATGCATCCTCTGATCTGTATTGTGGAAGTTTTCATGGAAAAAAACGTGCTGATTTTTTATTTGGCAAGGTAAATGCTAAATCATGTTTCAACATCAAAACTAAACACTGTGGGCTCCCAAAAAAAAAACAGCGCGTGTGTTTAAACACTAAAAATTGTAAAAAAATAAAATAAAATAAAATAACGCGTTTAGTAAGGGTGTTTTTTACTGGAGTGTTTGAGTTATGTTACTCATTTTAGGGTGTTAAATACTGAATTTAGAAAACTTCTCTTACCAGTTTTTAATTTTTAAACAACGTTACTCAATAATTCTTTTGTAAATATGTTAAAAATCATGGGGCCACTTGATTAGACAACACATAAATTGACTTCTCTCTCTCCTCAAATAAAAAAAAATATTAACTTGTCAGCTTTAAGAAAAAATACACACACATACCAAATACACAATTATGTTTTATCACACATTGAAACATGTTATTTGAAACATGGTACCAAACACATTTTTTGCTTTATGAATACTGTAAATACATGTTTTTACAACACTTTATAAACTACAATTTTCACATCATTTTAAATAACGGTACTATAAATCTCCAACTAAACAAACCCTAAGCTTGCGGGCACATAGCTAATGGTAGTTTTCATGGGGAAAAAAAGTGCTGATTTTTTATTTGGCAAGGTAAATGTTAAATTATGTTTCAACGTCAAAATCATAGCTTCTCTCATTTTATCATAAAACGTCACACTATGACTAGAGGAATTTGGAAGAGCTGCAGCCACCATGAAATAACTCGAACCCTTTTTACTAAACTTGAGAGAAATGAAGAATAAACAAGTACACACATTTCTGGCAAACATTTTCTTTTTAGTTTTGCGGAAGACTAGAAAACCAAGATTTGTTTGGTCCCCTTTTTTTTCTAGCCAAGTATGCATTTGTCTACATAATTGCATGCACTGCGGCTATCATTGGATGTTGATATGACAACAGGCATAAAAAATCCCTGCCAAACACGGATGTTCATTCTATCCATAATGCTTAATAAATAGTACCATATATTTTCTTCTTTTTCTAAGTGCTATATATGTCCACAACATTTTCACAACAAATTATATGTGTTAAGTTGTTATTGATTTTAATTTGAATCAACAACTTAAATTATATTTTTATCCACCAATAACAGCCATTAACAACCTATCACTTAAAATTTATTGTGAAAATGTTGTAAACATAGTAGTCCTCTTTAAAAAAAATGGCAAAATATACGTCAAGATCTGGAGAAGATATTTGGTATCAAATGATACTATGTCAACGGTATCAAAATTCAATAAGTGTAAGACATGTTAGAAAAAAATAACTATCCCACTAACAAATGAAAGACGTGTTAATAGGTAGTTATTTTTACACACATGTCTATTGTTTATTAGATTTTGATATAGATAACATAGTAGCATTTGATATAAAATATTTTTTCCAAGATCTGAGTGCAATTATTCTAACATGACAAAGACTAGACAAGATATGAATGAAGTTAACCTTTGTCTATCCTAACTCCAAAGACTAAGAGATTATTTGGTTAGGGTATTTGAACAACAGTTTTCGGTATTTAAACATTGAAAACTGTAGGCTCCAAAAAAAACAACGCGTGTGTTTAAATACTAAAAACTGTGGGCTCCAAAAAAAAAAAAAAAAAAAAGGCGTTTGGTAAGGGTGTTTTTGACTGAAGTATTTGAGTTACATTGCTCATTTTAGGATGTTTAAACACTGAATTTAGAAAACTCCTCTTATCAATTTTCAGTTTTTAAACAACGTTGCTCAATAACATTTTTGTAAATATGTTGAAAATCATGGGACCCACTTGATTAGACAACACACAAACTAACTTCTCTCTTTCCTCAAATAAAAAAAATATCAATTTGTATTGTGGTTGTTAGTTAAAACACACACACACACATATACCATACGCACAATTATGTCTTTTCACACACTAAAACATGTTATTTGAAACATTGTACTAAACACATTTTTTGTTTTATGAATACTATAAATACGTGTTTTCACAACACTTTTTAAACCACAGTTTTCACATTATTTTAAATAACGATACTAGAAATCTCCAACCAAATGAGCCCTAAGCATATGGGCACATAGCTTATGGTAGTTTTTGTTATATAAATATTAGTTCTTCATCATCTTCGTAAATGTCGGCAAATATATTTGACTAGAGGTATCGGAGGTGTTTCCATAGAAGAAGAGAGAAAAGGTACTGGATGGAGGTGCTATGCTGCTAATGCTACTGCGTACATATCTTTCTTTCATTTGAAACTTTGAAGTAACTACAATAATAACCAATTAACCTTTAACCTTTTTATTCGAATTTAAAAGTTGTGTATAAACCATTAAACCCCCTAAATGGCTTGATTAATCAATAGATTCAATATTTGTTTCAGGGAGTTCTTTTGCAAGATAGAAATTCTACTCTAACTTAATCTAAGTGTATATGTGTGTGAAGCTCTCTCATGAAGACTTGAATCCCGATCCTTACCCCCCACACCCCATAAACAACAAGAATCATAAACACATGCACATAGACACTAAATTTAGCAACAATTTCCCTGGTCTAAAATCATAGACTACCCTAAATTCTCTGATTTATAACCAATATTATGCCTTCATATCTTATCTAGCACATTCCCCCCCCCCCTCCCCCCAAAAAAGTTTTGAGAAAAAAAAAATGATGAATTAATGACTATGGATGAGAGAAAAAAAAATGATAAATGCAAAAACCAAACAATTTGACACAAAAATAATACCTTTGGTTTCAAACTACTTAATAGTATGTTTCACTCAAAAAAACTACAAGAGAGAGTATAGTTTGTGCATGGGGTAGGGCCCTAGGCCCATTGGGCCTTGGGCCCTGGCCTTGTGGTACAGTACATGACCCTGTTCCCATTGGACCTTTGGCCTTGGTTCGGATGCGCTTTAAAGCCCAATCTAAGCCCAAGAACCATAATGAGTACATCCCATCTTAAACATATCAAAAGCAAGTCCTTGCCGATCAACTTTAGCTTGGTCGGGAGTGTGCTTGCTTGGGACAACCTAAGTTCTCGACAGCCTGATATTGCCTTAGGGAATATCACTACTGAGTGGTCTTTTGGAGGCTGGAATCGGTTCCAATGCCATTACCACGATTTCGATCAGAGCGTATTTTCATCAGAAACAATTAGATTAGACCCCACCCACACGAGTGAGATCAGTGAATAATTATTATGCCTACACCCACCTAAAGCTATAAATAGGAGGATAGAATGAGAAAAGGGGGTGGGCAATTTTGGAGAGAAAAGAGAAAGAGAAAGAGTAAACTAGTACAACCAGGGGAGAGAGCAACACAGGGAGGAAGGTAAGGGTGTTCATTGGGATTAAGAGAAATTATAGTGTCACGGGGGGTGGAACTGCCCTTAGTAGGAAACACTAGGCCCACTCTACAAGTAAGTTGTGAGCCCAACCCCAGGCCCGGTCTGTTAAGCTAAGGTTGGGTACGCACAGTTTGTTTTCCATTTTCTTACCTATATAGTACCTAAACATACAGACATAGCTAGCCTTCATTTTTTTTATTTATAATTTTTATAATTGAAATTAGTAAAATAACTAATGAAAATCAAATAAAAAGAAATGAAACTATATATTTTTCAATCTCAATGTTTGAGCATTTTATAGTCAAGAAAACATAATCATTAATAAGATTAATTTTAAAAAAAATTAATTTATTTAAAAAAAATTAATTTATTTAAAAAAAAATTAATTCGGAAGACAAAGTGTGAAGGGATGGGGGCACATTGACGTACTACTGGTCCCACTAGTGGACGAGAAACGACGTTTCTTAAGGTGGTTGATGTCTTCAATTCAATAATATCACTTAATTTAATGTATTTATTAACATGTTTTTAAGAGGGGGCCATAGGTGTGGTTAGTTGGTCATTTCCATTTATAAGTCATCTTGGATTAACATAAGTCTTTTAAATTATAAATAAAATAAAAATAAAAAGAGGGATTACCATAAGTCTTGAGCGGGGTTAGGTGTAATGTTTGGAAGTCCAAAATTTAAAATTTAAATACATATTCTATGTTTTTTTTTAAATATAATTTAAAACATTTATACTATAGGTAAAAACAAATTAGGGCCAAGACGATATAAGATCATGGAGTGAATGCCCTTAAAAGGTAAAAACACTCTGGAGGTAAGCCATAATCAATAAATCCATTATAGAAAATTGTTGTGATATAAATTTTACTCACAAGACTTCTACACAGTAGATAGACACCATTCCCGAGCCCTCCAAAATCCTACTACTATCTAAAAACTCGTCTTATGCCTTCTATGTCATATATTTTTCAAGTAAATAAGCTACTTGCAAATTGATCTCTGGATCAATCCAAGACTCCTTGACAATTTGAATTGTCTATGTGGTATTAATTATACCTCCAATACACTAATGGTGATAAGGTGTACGAATCAGAAAAAGCCTCTCAAAGGTTATTAGTCGAAGAGGTTGAAGACTTTAGAATTCTCAAATCTAATGACTAATTTTACCTTGTAAAAATGTGGTTGTCTTCCTCTAATATGAATTGGGGTTTATTTTTTGCTTATAAAGGTGCAAGGATTAGGTTTGAGGTGGTTACATAATCATCCAGGGAAAGCTGGATCATGTCTTTCCTTTAAGGGTTCACTTGAGCAAGTATATATATATAATGAATTTTCGGAGAAAATGGGCAAATGCCCATTTCAAAAAAAAAAAAAAAAAAATCTAGCATCTTGCCCCCTTTCCCAAACTAATTAGGGAAATGCCTCTCTTTTGAAACTCAATTTTCTCAAAATCGAGTTATAAAAAAAAAAAAAAAAAAAATTCTGGAGCCCTATAATGGCGTTTTGTAACTCGATCTCCATGAAGTCGAGTTACATGCAATTTTTTTTCTTTTTTTTACCTATAACTGGACTTCATGAAGATCGAGTTAAAAACACCACTATAGGTCTTTAAAAGGTCACTATAGGCTCCTTAAAAACGTCACTATAGGGCTTAACTCGATTTTGAGAAAATCAAGTTTCAAAAGAATGACATTTTTCTAATTAGTTTGGGAAAGAGGGCAAAATGCTGGATTGTTTTTTTAAAAATGACAAAGGCCAATTTTTCTCATGAATTTTCCTCTAAACTTTATTATCGCTCGACCAAGCTCTGACTTCGTTATTGCACTCTATCTACACAAAAGCTTCAATAATCAACATTTATTAGACCCATACACAAAATATATAAAGTACAAATTCCAAATTCCAAAATACAACATATATAATTTTATTCATGAATTTAACCAAAACTAAAAATCCTAACAAAATTCGATATCATCTAACATTATTTAGTATTGTCCATATTTATAATTTAGTAGAGATGAAGCCATTCACAGACCAATTGGGACCATAGCCACCACCCAACTTTCAAAAATAGGTTTAAAATTATTAAGATTTTAAAATTTGGAGGATATTAATTTTCTCACACATGTTATTGTACTTCATTTGTACAAATGACATATTTCATGTTTTAAATGTGAATATTAATTGTAAGGTCACAAATTGCAGCCCAAACCCAATAGGAAATGGAAATGGGTCCAATAAGCCCAATACAATAAATTTGTAAGAGAGTGGGCGAAAGAATTGGGCTGATAATGGATTTTCTAATAGTTAATAAGGGTTCTAAGTCGGTCCGAGGAGGAATACGCATGTAACTTGAGATTGAATTATAGTCCGAGGAGTAAGTTTTCGACGGGACATGCAATTTCAGATTGTATGTTCTTTCTAGTGCTACAGTGAATCTTCTCCGAGTTTTCTCTGTAATATTTTTCGATCCCTCCCTTATGGAGGTCTTTCCCCATTATATACTCCCATCTGATCTATTTCCATTGTCCACTTGTCTTTCATCCAACCTCAGACCCCCGTATCTATCCTGTTAAATAGATTTTTATAGTTTTCTATGGGCGGTAGTAGTTGAAAGTACTGTTCAGAGGTCTTCTCCACATTAATGCGACCAGGAAAGCTGCTGTAGTGCATTTAATGCGGTGGTGGCAGCTTTTCTCTTAGATATTTCTGTGTTCTTATCCCTTCCCTGTACATTTGAAGTTTATCTTCATTGCTGGAGCTTCCTGGAAGGTTGTCCAGGGTAAGACGAAGTTCACTTTACCGACATTTGTCAAATCCGAGGAGGATGACCCTCTTGGACCAACACCCTTGGATACTTATCTGCTCTGCTATCTATTACGGGGCCTTTCCCCATACTTTCTTCTTCTCAGACGCATTATTATTAAAGAATGGGATTTTAAGCCCAGTGCAAAGGCTCAAGTTTTGGCCCCCACATTAATAATAATAAAAAAATGAATATTACACATGAAATTATAAATATTATTTGTATGAAGTGTACATCAAACAATTGTAAGAAAATGATGATGTCATATCCATTTATTTATTATTTAATTCTATCTTTGACTCCTATAGAGTATAGAGCCTATAGACTATAGCACCAGAATATTTAGACCTTGTTTGGATGGTGAAAACACTATCACCTATTACTCATCACTCAAATATTATCACTCATCACTCATCACGCATAACCTTATATCTAATTTCCTATTACTTAAAAATTCCCAAGTTACACCCCAGTTATGTTTGGCACTACATTCCGGTTAGAGTTTTCTTCCCAAAACTTAAAATACTAACCTTTATGTGGGACCCACAGACTGAGCATTGTGTCTGCCCAGAGTTAGGCTACTTGCGTGACCCTTCAGCCCAGACCCATTTTACCTCTTATTTCCTTTAGCCCACAAAATCTCCCAAAACCTATACCGAACCTAGATCATCTCCTCCATCATCACCTAGTGGCACTGATCTCCTTAACTTCTTCCTCCATCCTCGTCCTTGAATCTGAACCCACTAAGTAGTTCTAGACCTCCTTCGTACATTCTCATCCTTAAAATCGAACCTAGAAAACAATCTTTTGGTGCTCTGCTCCTCGATTAGATCGGTGGTAGTTGACAAGAAGAAGCTGAATCAGATGACATTAGCTCGCTACATTGACTGGTGGAGCATTAGCACACGCTGTTCCTATCGTGAAAAGCTTTGTTCCCTGCAATTTCCAATCATTGTAACCATCCCCTCTGACTCTGAGGTTTTCGGCTCATCTGAAAATTATCACATTTTAAGGTATGAATGTTTCTTTTTCTTTTTTAAAAAATTAGGAAAAAAAATTGCATTTTTTTTTTTTGGTATATCATGGTATTCAATAAAGATCACATTTTTTTTGTTGTTCTTTATGTTGCTCTGTTGTTTACAAAAATGAGAAATGGATAAAGTTATGAATTTTTTTTTTTTTCTTTTCTTCAGATGTGGTGTTGGTTCCAAACTTAAAGTATTTGGTTGGGATTTTATGTGGGATGAGACTATTAGTTAGAGACTGGAATTAGAAATGTGGGTGTTGCTGTTGAAATTGTTAGATACTGAAAAGAATATGGACAAACACCCAAAGTGAGCATGTCTGTCTATTTGCCTCAGTCAGATTGTAGCATGCAGGAGTTAAGGAGTAATGGTATTAGACCGTTTCTCTACCCCACTAAGTCCACTATCTCACTCAATATTAATAGAGTGATGTGTATATAAATACCAAGAATGGTACCCATTGAACAGTGAACGAATTCTACATTTCTCATAGTGTTTACAGAGTGTTGTGAGACTCTTAGGTTGTGGGTTATGTTTGCATCACTCTTGTAGTGTGCAACATTGTCGAAGAAACGTTTTTGGTTTGTGGATTATACAAACTGGAATTTAGAATCTATTTGAATAGCTGGTTTGCATGGAGGCTGGCTCTAAATAGCGTAGAACAATCACAAAACTCCTGTGTGATCATCGATTTAGGCCAAAAAAGGTATGCCGAAAAAGCGATTACTTATATTCCGCTGCAAGTTTCTATTTCTTACAGAAATAAATGGGTGAGAATATGACAAAGATGAATGTTAATTACTGAGTTGAAATTTGGCTGTTTCATTTCACTAAGTTGAGCAATATATTCTTTAATTTAAGAATATATCAAAAAGGATTTGGCTATTGCCTAAACATCGGCAGCTGTCGGGCAATTTGACAGCACTGATTTTTCAAGAATACATAGTTGATCGGTTTTCAAATGCCATGAAAAACCTTATTGAAAATAGTACTTCGAA
The DNA here is from genome assembly GCA_023055345.1 of Quercus wislizeni. Classification (NCBI taxonomy): domain Eukaryota; kingdom Viridiplantae; phylum Streptophyta; class Magnoliopsida; order Fagales; family Fagaceae; genus Quercus; species Quercus wislizeni. The sequence continues at coordinate 8,552,257 of JALGQJ010000009.1, read as the reverse complement.
CGGCTTGCCAGAGTCGCTCGGCTGGAGAAGACCAAAGTTTGAGGTGGGTTTTGGAATGGAGAACTTGGCTGAAGAAGACCAGAGTGTGAGGTGGGTAAAGGAATGGGTAAAGGAATTGAGAAAAGGAAAGTGAAGTAAATGGTCTCAACTCAAATAATGCAGTTGGTGTGATGAGACAACACTCTGGCCGTGAGGCCCAACATATGAGGAAAATTACCATCATGATCGTAACGCTGTTTTTATAACTTAAAAAACAACAAATTTTTTTTTTTTCTGAATTTACTGACTCATAACTAAAAAATGTGAGATATAAGTGATGGAAATAGAAAATAGAAACAAATCTGGGCTGCATGCGTAAGACCCACACATTTTGAGTGATAAGCGATAAAAATAGAGTGATGAGTTATTGAAAACACTAATCCACCCCTTAAAAGATCAAACCGCAACATTTCAAAGCAGAAAACTTGCATGCATCTGAAGGGGGAAATCTTTCGTCCCCAATTGAATACAGAAGATTCCCTCAAGTTCACTGTTAAGAATACTTTCGGTGATAAAAAAATCTAATGACTTTGATTCGTTTCACACCAGGCTAGTATCACTGTATCAGAGACAGAAAAGTCATGGTCATAGGTATCGAACAGCAATTCTAGTTAATAAAAATAAGCTAAGCTAAACTAACAGTCTCTCAAATTCTCAGAAGTTGCTTTCAAAGACCATGTTCTTGCTTTATAATAACTGTTCCAACTTTCAAGTCTCATATAATATAACATGCACTGATGCAAGTTGTCTATGACTCTATTATTCGACCATTCCCCACCATCCTCCACTTTGGCCGACCCGAAGAAAGTAGGAAAAAATCTTCAACGAAATTGAATAAGCAATATATATGGGAGAGTCTGTGAAACCTTAAACCTAAAACAACAATTCTGTACAAATTTAACAGCAAATATATATTTATCAAGTTGTACGGACAACTACAATCGTTTAATTCCCACATATTATATATTCTAAATAATTTAATTATTATCTTTAATTTTTTTTTTGAGAATGTTTTTTTTTTTAATTATCTTTAATTTGACTGTGATAGATGAATAATAAACTTAATGAAAACAAAATATGGATGAATAATCCAATTTCACATGACTCCCCTCATGCAAATTGCAGTTAGTCATCGTTCACTACTTTATAGTAAGAAATCAATAAAATAAAATAAAAATTCTCAAACCGTACATTCCTATGTCATGTTTGATATCACAGCCCATTTTGATATTACGAACAACAACAAAATAAGTAAATATAATAAAAGAGGAAAAAAAAGAAGATAAGTTTACAACACAAGAAAGTTAGGTAATACATTCAAATTGACGACCATCATGAACAAAATCAAATTATATATGTGTTAGCTTATAAATTTATGCATAGTCGGCATAGGTGATATGACATGAAGCGAATGCACACAAGTAAAACTTTCACCTAATATCTTCTTGAGCCCATTTTGCCACGAGAGGAGTAGCTTGGAGCTTTGTTAAAAGTGGGCTTACTGTTGTGTTGTTCATCGTCCTTATTATTTGCCATTGTAGGTGCTTGATCCGAAACCTTCCATGCCTTCACGGACTTATCCAAACTGCCACTATACACAATCCACCGTTGCTCGGTGGACGTGGATTCAGGATCCTTTTCCACAGCCAAACACTTAACAGGACCGGTGTGCCCCGTTAACACTGACAAGCATGTGTGCTCTGCTTCCTCCGATCTCTTCCACACGCATATCCCCATGTCAGCGGAGCCACTGAACACTAAATTCCCAGCTGTGGCTAAGCATAACACTGCCAATTTATGGCCTTTCAAATCGCCACCGTGCGAGAGAGACTTCTCAGTGTCCCAGAAATTAACAATCCCATCTGATGAGCCAGCGTAAAGAAATGTGACCTCAGGGAAGTTCACCGCCAATGCTGTCACCGCACACTCTTGCTTCAACAACGTTTGTGAAAAGAAATGCTTTGTTCCTTTCCCTTGTAACTCTCTACGCCAAACCTTCATGGTACCATCAGCTGAGCCTGTGAATACTAAGCCATCGAGGCTCACAACCAAGGAATTAACAGCATCATCGTGAGCATTGATTGATTCTAAACACTTGAAGTCCGAGACTCGCCACACTTTAAACGTTTTGTCCCATGAAGCTGAGTAAAGAAAGGCTCCATCATCGCTCAAGCCGAGGCACGAGATGGCATCGTAGTGTTTGCTCCATAACACTTTACGACTACGTCTCTGATCGTCTGCGAAATTCTTCGGATTCATTGAGCCTTTGAGATAATCCTTCAGAGTTGGTATAGTATCTATGCGTTTGTGAATGCCTCCATTCTTTGTAGACACTTTCCAAACTCGAATCTTCCCATCATTATGACCCGTAAACACCTTATCCCCACCAACCACAATCGCTTTAACCAACCCACAATTCGCTTTGAATGTCGAGAACTCTTGCCGATCCTTCCAAACCCGAATGTTCTTGCTATCTGACCCCGTGTACAACAACTCGCCAGCCACGGCCAGCGAGTATATATGACCTTCCTCCCGAATCAGCGAGCCAATCAATGCGTTTGGTGAGGCATTACTTTCATCAGCAGAGTGAGAATGATGATGAGGAGGTGAAGGAGGAGCAGCACGAGGAGGAGGAGATGAAGAATTCATGTGACGTGACCAAGGAGACCTGGAGTAAGGAGAATTAGTATTGGACAAATCGTAGGGACCAGCAGTGTCCAACACCATTAGAGGGTCGGTGTCAACATCGAAGCGAGGTGGACTCGTTGGCCCTGCAGAAGCATCGCTGTGTCCACGACGATGAATAATAAGCTTATCTTCTTCGACCTCGAAATCTCTTTCCGAGTTCTTCAGCCTGTCGAATTTCTGTCCACGTTTGTTGTTATTATCTTCTGTGAATATGCGGCGTCCTTTTGATGTGCTTCTCATTATACTCATCATCTTGTAAAGTATATATATATGTGTGTGTGTAACACAATCAGAAACAAAACACAAAAAAGTGAAAAAGATGGGTTTGCTTTGTTTTGTACAATATTAATATTACGCTACAAGGAATAAAGAAAGCCGAAGAGAGCAGCTTGAAGAACAAGAACATTTACCATCATCAAGAGGGAAAATTAAAAAAGAGACAAAGGTGGAAAATCGTTTTCGTTGAGAAATGGTAAATTCTGCGGACCCCACGGTTTTGGGAAAACTCTCATAACAAACATTTTCGTTATGGGTTTTCCCGGGAAACTTCAGTTGGGCGGTTTGGGGGGTCCTAAGATTGAGGTTTTTTTTTTTTCATTTGTTTCTCTTTCTATGGTTGTTTTCTCAGTTACAACTAGACGGTTCTTCTGGAAAATTTGATAATCACAGCACGCCACGTTGACGTACTAGTGGGCCATTTAAAAAGCAAAAGACAATGAAATGACGAGCTATTCTTTAAAAAGCTTGAGCCTAGGACCAATGGTGTAGGTGAGATGGAGGCAGCGGAGGTACGCGGTTACAGTCAAGGGCATTGGAAGAGTGACTATAACAAATAACTTTTCTTTATTTAACAGGAAAATTTAGGCCTTTGACCTGGTCTTAATGGTAATGTTAATCAAATAAGTGTGGTAAAGAGCATTTTTAGGGGCCAATTGGGTAAATATCAAGGTCTTTTTTAAAATTAATTAATTATAATTTTTTTTTTTATTTCAATGCATCCTTCACTTAATTTCTAAATCAAAACAAATTTGTTCATTTTGCGAAGGCTGTGTTTTGTTTTGTATTGAATTTAGATTTAAGTTTTATAATTTGAATAAATTTTTTATTTTAATCTCAAATACTTTCTTAGTAACCAAATGATAAGATTCGATAAGATCACGAACTTCTTTTTTAAATGAGTAATACTACAATTACAAATTATTTTATAATATTTTTACAAATTATTGATGTGGCAAATTCTTACTAGTTCTAATTTGAGCCAATTACTAACATTACATTTTTTTTGAGCTAATTACTAACATTACATTTTACTTACTAATAACTATTTGAAAAATGCTAAAGGCATATCAACGGTTTAAAAAAAATATTGTAAATTAGTTTATGTTTATAATATTACTCTTTTTTAATATATACTATTTATAAGAGGATTCTCATTTTTTAACTAGACTTTTATGTGGTTCCGAAATACCCCTAGACCTTACGTTTAACAATGAGAAAACTTAAGAACAACCTAATAAAAATGAGAAATGCTAGGTACACAATAAAAATATATCTCTAACTCCACTTAAAATATCTATAAAATAAAATACTCTCTTACTAATCCATATCTTCAAAACAAACTTATCCAAAATTTAGAAAAAGGGAAATTATGATACTAGATAAAAAAAAAAAAAAAGTCTCATCGCGCTCATGATGAGGCTAGTATGTACAATATGATTTCAACACTCACTTCATAATAATTTTTCTTTACTATTATACCAAGACATCAATATGTTACTTTTTGCAAGTTGTTTGAAAGAGAAAAATAGCTATATAAGAAGGAATGACTTCGAAAGAAAATAAGAATATTCTTCTATTCCTTTTTTAATCTCTCTAAAATTATGAGAAATCAAAGAGCATTGAATGTGTTTTAATAAGTTTTTATTTAAGTATTTATAATATCCTTTTTTTCTCCCCTTAAATGTCTATTCCTCCATTTTTATTCAAGAGATTGAAAATTCCAAAGAAATTGTCAAAAGCTTCTAGTCTATCTCATGATTTTTTGAGAAAGAAAGGATGCAACAATTTTTTATTTTTTGAGAAGAAAGGATGCAACAATTTGGTTTGATCCCAATTTTAGGTTTTTTTCAAAAAAATTATTTATTGTTTAAGATAAAAATCTATTATAATCTAATCTAAGTGTATATATGTGTGAAACTTTTTTCTGAATACTTGAATTCTGGCTCCCTCTCCCCACAACAACTTATAATTGTGGATAGTGACCATCACGTGTGTGGCAATAATTTTAGGTGATTTGTTTAGCCAAACAAGTCTCTATTTACTTTTTTGGAAAGAATTGATCCCTTAATTTAAGGGATCACGTTGATTAGCAATAAATGATGACACGTAAATTTTTTCATGGGTGGAGATAAATAGGTCAAGAATCAAGGTATTCCAACGAATTTTCAGATGCTTTACTTGAGTTTATGGCTTGCATGTGGGCTTGCACGTGGACTTATGAGTTTTGCAAGTGCTCAAAACCCACTTTGCAGAGAACCTCTTCCATCCAATAAGTAAGCTCAAAATAAGCTCTCTCTTGCCATCCAAATTAAACTCATTCTATAAGTCCCCCATAATTTTATATAGGCTTGGGCCATGCGTAATATGAAAAGGTAAAAGAAATAAAGGACCTAATAATAATCGGGCTTGCCTTGTGTTAGACTTTGAATAAAAGGACCTTGATAGCATTATAATCGCAAATACGTACAATAAATCCACAACAAATGTGTGAGAATCAAAGATTTTGTATATAAAAAAGTTGCATCATTAATGAAGTGAGGAATTTCAAGAGGTAAGAAACGCAATAAGGTTGCTTGCAGCTTCGCACAACATGCCTAGCATACCTTTTTCTTTTCTTTTTTTGGAGGAGGGAAGGTAAGACGAAGGTTCTTTGGTTAGAGTATATACTATATACCATATTTGTTATCAACACATATCCAAGTTGATGTGTTGCAAATTAATAAACAAAAATGTATGTATTTCTTAATTAAAAAAAAAAAATCAAAAGCACCTTGAAATTTCTTGTAATGGCCTAAAGAATAGTACTAACCACATTCGCGCTATAGCCTAATTAAAATGACTAATACACACACTAAAATTCATGACGTCATTGTCAAGACACATTCTGAGTCAACGTCTCAGAGCTCACATAAGTTTAACTATACCCTAAAAGGACTAATCTAGTAATAATTGAGGTTCATAACACACACACAGATATATAAAGTCAAAGTTGAGAAAAAATCCAATTAGATTTCAAATAGGAATTCAATTAGAGTCTAGTTTTGCACCACGTGTCCCATCTAATCTAAGTTTTTAAATTTTTGTGCCAAGTGAGTTAATTTAGTGTAAAAATTAAATTTCAATTAGAGTTTAATTTTACGTCACATGTCCCATCTAATTTAAGTTTTCTTTTTAAAAAAAAATGTGCTAATTGAGTTAATTTAATATAAAAAATGAGGAGTTCAATATAAATAAACCATAAAAAAACCTAATCATATATCTAACTCTATATATAAAATTAGAGGAAAAGAGATTTTGAATGATTTTATATTTATGAGCCATTTTTTTGTGTAACTAAAAATTATTAACTAAAAAATATTCAAATTTATAAGTTATTTATGTAATATACCATGACTATGTATGGTCCATTACTAACTAGGTTATATATATATATATAAATATATATATATATATATATATTAAACCAAAGCTTAAAGAAAGTCCAATTACTACCTCCTCATGCACAAAGTGTTTGGGGGTCTACGGGGAAAAGGGTTCGAGCTGCGGGATTAGCAGTATATTGTAATTATCTCTTTAAAAAAAAAAAAAAAAAAGTCCAATTAGAATCAAAATTGGATTTTGCCTTTGTTAGCTTTCCATAAAAATTAAATTGTTTAAATTTTTGCTATTATTTTTTCTCTAAACTAATGAGCATATTTTTCATATTGTTTCTATTCAGATATTTTGTATGTGAAGATCTTGAACCTTAAAAATTGTAATTGAGCTGAACGATCTCATACACCTATCCCCATTCAATTTAGAAGATACTATTGGACTAATCTATTCTTTTTATTTTGTGTTGTATTTAATAAAATTTCACATGCAATGATTGTGAATTGATATTGTATATGTAGTATCCAATAGTGATTTTCAAAATTATATACATAATAGCAATGTAATGAGAAACTTTGTGTAACTAATATCATGAAAATTGTAAGGAAAATTTCAATACCTCTAAATGTCCTAGTCAAATTAATGTCCTATATGTTTAATAACACAAACTAATATCAATAGCACAACTTTAATATATCATTCCCGTGTGTAAGCACGGGTTAAATATCGTTAGATTACATTATTTTCATATATTCTTATTGTTTACAAAATTTCACGGTGATCAAAAATCAATAGTTATGTCATCAATTAATTGTTTAAATTAAAGTTTTTTTAACTCTAAGTAATGTTACATCATTTAATATTTTTTATTTGATGCAAATTTGACAAATCTATCGTTATATTACATTCTCTTCATATATTCTTCATGCTTGCAAAATTTCAAGGTGATCAAAGATCAATAGTCATGTCATCAATCAATTGTTTAAATTCAAGTTTTTGTAGTTTAAAATAATGCGTAAAAAATTAGTTTATGGATCAAATGGTAAATTATATCTGATTGGCATAAAATTTGGCATGTATGTTAGGAATATATAGAATATGTAATTCAACAGTTGGATTTTCAAAATATGAATTCAATAATAAGTTATTAGGTGGTGTAACATTGCTTAGAGTTACACCAGGTGTAGCAAGGTGTTGGACCTTCTATCCTAGTATGAAGAAGTTTCAAGCCAAAAAATAAATAGGGGGAAGACAGCTTTATTCTTCAGCAAATCAGTTACTGAAGCAAACAGACAGATCATTAAAAGGATTCTTGGGGTTCGTGAAATCCAACAATAAGGGGGAAAAAAGCAAGCTTTAATTATATCAATGAGAGGGTATGGAGGAAATTGCAGAGTTGGGAAGGAAAACTCTTTTCCCAAGCTGGAAGAGAGGTTCTCATTAAGGCAGTTATCCAAGTCATTCCAACTTTTGCAATGGGGTACTTTAAATTACCAATGGTGGGGACAAAGAGGGGAAAAGTGGAAAATTCATTGGCTAAAATGGGGTTAGATGACAAGATACAAAAGCGACAGTGGTATGGGCTTCTGTGACTTAGTTTTGCACAACGACTCTCTCTTGGCCAAGCAAGCATGGCGCTTATTGCAGGATAAAAGCTTACTATTTTATAAGGTCTTTAAACCCCGCTTCTTCCCAAATTGCACAATCATGGAGGTTGTAGAATCAAGGCGTGGCTCTTACGCTTGGAAAAGCATACTACATGGTCGTGACGTTATTAAATGTGGAGCTTGTTGGAGAATAGGCAATGGGCAGAAAGTTCAAATTTGGCAACACACATGGCTGCCAATCAAGCACCCTACCTGTGTATCATCACCTATTTTAGAGGGGTGGGAGGAGGCCATAGTTGAAGTTCTGATAAATGAAGACAAGCGGACATGGAATGAAGAGGATATTGATGGCTTGTTTGTTCATGAGGAAGTTGAACTCATTAAGAAAATACCCTTGTTGAGACACCCAACAGAGGACAAGTTGTTTTAGCCGTGGACACAAAGTGAGCAGTATTCTTGCAAATCTAGATACCAGTTTTTGAAGCATAAGGAAGATGAGGAAGGGTCTGAGGCAACGCAGGTCGAAGATAAAAAATTCTGGCGTTGCATTTGGGATTTACGAGTTCCAAATAAAATCAAAAACTTCTTGTGGCGGGCTTGTCATGATTCTATTCCTACAAAAGCAAACTTGAAGAGGCGACACATAATGGACAACTCGCTGTGCAAACAATGCTTGAGTGCCAAGGAAAGCCCATTACATGCATTGTGGTCATACAGTGAACTCAGCTCGGTGTGGTCTTCATCAAAGTGGAGCTTTCGCCAAAACACAAGCGTCACAAACTTCAAGGAGCTTCTATCATGGATACTAAATAATCAAGACAACTCGGAGCTATTTGCAGTGATAATGTGGGGAATATGGCATCAATGAAACCATGTTAGCACCCATAAACCTTGCTACACCTCAAAACAGCTCGCACCGTAGGTGAAAGAGAAGTTGGATGAATTCCTCACTGTACTCCCACCTACACCACCAGCAATACCAAGACCAAGGGTGAAATGGAAGCCACCAGACGCAAGTTGTTTCAAAATAAACTTTGACAGAGCAATCTTCAGGAATGAAAATAGAAGTGGCATAGGAGTTGTTGTTCGAGACCACACTGGCTCCATCATAGTGTCACTAACTCAGCTTATAGCCCTAGCACTTCAACCAGCTGAAATTGAGGCAGTTGCAGCAGCACGGGCTCTGCAGTTTGGAAATGAAATAGGCATAAGTGAAGTGGTTCTTGAAGGCGATTCTGAGTTGATTATTAAGTCCTTGAAGGCGGGTGGCAAAACAATTGCTTCAGTGGAGCCTCTAATTCAGGATGCCATTGTTTTTTCTGGTTTCTTTAAGAAATTTCCATACTCTCATTGCAGAAGAGACAACAATAAATTAGCACATAGTCTAGCTAGATATTTTATAAATGTATGACTATGTAGTATGGATGGAGGAAGTCCCTCATCCTTTATTCTCTGTAGCTCAACATGATTTAGCCAATTTGGCCAACCAAGTTCAATAAAGTTTCAAGTTCATTCTCAAAAAAGAAAAAGAAAAAGAAGGTGTAACACTATATATATATGTGTGTGTGTGTGTGGCATTCAATAAACGCCCACACAATACTAAATGAGTCAATTCAATCCAATATCCAATGAAAAACTAAGGTCAATGTGTAATTTTTTTATTTGTTTGATGCATTGATTTCTAAAATGGAACATTATGGATTGCTAATCACTAAAACACCCTTGGCTTTGATTATATCAACTAGTGTGTAGTTCTATGCACATGCATAGGTATAATTAAAAATAATCACAATTATACGGTTCAAATTATACATATTTTTTAGAGAATATTCAAATTATACATGGTATTAGTTTACAGTTTTTTAAAACCATACATTTTCTAAAATATATAATGGTTTTTCATTATATATATATATATATATGATCTATAATTTAATTGGTTTTTGACCTTTCGATTTTCGCACCCAATAATTCATTTGCCACAAAAATTAAAAACTTAGATGGACACGTGGTAAAAAATTGGACTCCAATTGAAATTCATTTTAGAATCTAATTGGATTTGAACTCTTCAATTTTTACAATCAATAATTCATTTGGTACAAAATTGAAATTAAATGGGACACATGTTGCAAAATTGAGAATCCAATTAAAATCTAATTGGATTTCCTCTGAGTTTTGGCTATTAATATATATATAGATAAGAGTTGACAATCCAACTATAAGATCAATCCATTTGCTAATTAGATATTGTATTAACAAATTTAATAGGTGCAGCATGTGATGGTCAAGCTATATGATTTGTAATTCTCTTAAAGTGGACCTAAAACTCATGACTTGCCTATAGGATGTTTATCTAATCTTCATTATTTGGTTATTTAGGGTAAAAGTATCATTTGAGTTGCACCAAAATAGTTTGACTTTGTTTAGAAACAACTTATTTAGTTAAAATTGAAAACTTTTTGCTGAAAGTACTATAGATAAAACTAAAAGGTAGCTGAAATAGTACAGTATGACTCATGAATAATACCAAAAAGTGTAAGGGACCCTTAAATAGTACCAAAAATAAGTTAAATAGTAAAAAAAGTTGGTTTTTTAAGTCAATGCCAAACACGACCTAAAGCTAGTTTCTCAAGTTGTGCATTTGGGTAATAATCGATCTCGAATGTTACATCATCAAATTTCCACCTCTTGTAATTGTATGGGTTTGATAGCTATTGATGATGTGCAAATCTTTAGTCTTTGTGAGTGTGTCCAAATGGAGCTGAGTCCTCGTCTATGTTCCTGCAAATACGGTAAGATGGCTCCCTCAAAGTGGTCATCGGTGTGGTGCTTGCCACAACGTCTCCAATGCCAAAGTCAGTACAAGGAAGCCTTTAGAGAATAATAGAGAATATCAGAGTCATTATGAGTAATTTTAGGTGTGTGTATGTACCTTCTGTTGGTGCTTGTGAGGGCTTTATATATGTTTCCACACATCCTAGCCGTTGTGGCCATTATTGTGGTTTTAATGCCTCCCTTGGTAATGCTTCATGCTCAGTAATGTAAGCCTTGATGGGCTTCCAATGGTCTACACAGCTAGTTTTGTAACTGTCCGAGGCATCGTTGACTGCTTTGAATAGCTTCCTTACCTTTGTCAGTGACGTGGATGTACTGACGGGGATGTTTAGTTTTCTCATCTATGAGAGAGAGATCGTCAATCCTATCAGCTATGATTATGGGTTGAAAGCATATGGTACATCTTTCCCATGAACAATAATAGATGAATTTAATTAATTATGAATATGATATTGTATTGACACATGAATTAAGTGTACATAGTTAAATTATATGGGATGTTAATTATGCTTGATTTTAGCTTGGTGCAAATAGGCTCGAGAACATCATTGGGGTTAGTTTTTTATTTTACCTAGTCATTGGGGTATGCTAATATAAAGGTAAAATGCAAAACTTAGGCTCTTACACATAATGGTTAAGTTTAGAACTAGATTCAGATTACTTTTCTTTTCAAAAGAGAAAAAGAGATTTAGATTACTTTCTTCTTGTAAGGACCAATTTTGGCTTGGACCCTAAACAGGATTGGGTTTTAGCCTAATAAGCCCAAACAACAAATTTGTAAAGCGTGGGAGAAAGAACTAGCCTGATTGTAGAAAAAAGATAACGATCGTAGGTGATTTGGAAAATTAATGTGGATATAAGAAAAAAAGATTATCCTCGGCATAGCTTGAGTAACTTCATCGTAATAATTTATTAAAGAGTAAAGTTATCAATGTTCAGTAATTAGTTCTCCAAGCTTTCTTTGGTGTTTTTCCCATCCATTTTTCTTGGCCACCTTCTCATGTTATATACCATGATCTGGGTATCATCTTTACCATACATGTGTAAATTGGATTCTAGGAACTTCTTCCTGTCCCATCCAACATTTCCCTGAACTCTCAACTAGTAGCTGTAAGGCTGCTCGATCACTGTTCAGGTATCATCTCCACATTAATGCGGCCAGAGAGTTAATTGTGAAGTATTTAATGTGGAGGTAACAGCTCTTGAAGATATTTGTTATCTTCCCCCCTCATCCCTTATCCAATGTCCAACTCCTCGTTATGATGCAACTTTAAAGCAATGTTCAGGATGAGAGGAAGGTTTCAATCACCTCGGATTTTATGTTTCCGAGATGACTTTTCACCTCGGACATATTTGGGACTATCATAAATAACTTTTATTTCTTCTTTCCATGTCATTCTCGTTATTACCTTAGTTGACCATCCTCGAATCGGTTAGCGTCCTCGGATTGGGCCATTGGGTCATAGGCCTTGTCCATACAGTTTCAACAGTACCTTCTAAACAACTGGCCCCCACACTTCTCAAAAAAAAAAAAAAAAAAAAAAAGAAGAAGATTTGGATTACTTGAAAATATAGATTTTTTTTAAGGTCACATGAAAAAATATTTAAGTGAATAAACTATCACACATATACCACATCAATCTTCCTTTTGTGTGTGTGTATATATATATAATTGAATTTAATTGGCTCCTAGCTAGGAAATACCTCTAAAACCTCTAAATCAATATAAATGCCCCAAAATATACAAAATAACTGAAATACCTTTAATCCTCCAAATTGACCAAAATATCATTTGAAACCCTCCAAAATTATAGATTTACCCTACAATCTTGAAAATGATTAAAATATCCTCAAACTTAAAAAAATCCCTAGCATGCCTATCACATTGAACATGTGTTAATAATAAAAACACATGCTGAAATTATTAGTTGCACATGATAAATAATAGAATTACTAAGATGAGGTCATTTGGGCCAAAAGGATCTATGGTTCTATAAATAACCAATTGTAATATGTTTCCTATTAATTGAGTAAGTGCAAATAATCAATTGTAATATGTTTCCTAATCATTGAATAAGTGCCCAATTGTCCTTAGATTTAATTGTCTTTTACTTGGAGGAAGAAACTGCCTTGAAAATTACACATTAAGTGTGCGTTTGGGAAGTGCGTTTTGTGCTTCCCACGTCCACGTTTTGCATTTTGCGGTTATTTATTTATTTTTTTTCTAGCCATGATTGTTAATTTTTCTGTGTGAACAGTGCACACTAATGGGTCCCATGCACTGTTCACGGGACCTACAAATCTCACTTTTTAGCAAATTTTTCATTAAAAATGGGTCATATAGTACTATTAACACATTTAAAAATTATTTTGCTACAGTGTTTTTAGTTTTCAGCTGTATCCAAATGGACCCTAAGATGATGTTGATGTCATCTTAAGTCATCCCATCCATTGCCGTTTGAAAAACACATATAAAAAGAGAAAGTTAATGGTGTATTTCAAACAACAATAGATAGACATATTAAAATGATAGCGTTGTCAAAGTTAAGGACAAAGTTTAGCTACAAAATTGATTGTAGTCTTAGGCTACAAACTCACTTAATATCTTTTTATTGGAGGTGAATTTTGACAAATCCACAATTGGATTACATCTTCTTCTTATATTCTTCATGTTTGCAAAATTTCAAGAAAATTAAAGATCAATAGCTATGTCATCAATAAATTTGTAAATTGCAAGTTTTTGTAATTTAAAATTATGCATGAAATATAAGATTATAGATTATATAGTAAATAATATCCGATTGACACAAAAATTGACATGTGTATTAAGGGCGTAAAGAATATGTAATTTAGCGGTTAGATTTTCAAAATATGCAGTAATATTTATTTTATTGAGCGAGTTTGTAGCCTAAATTTACAACTAAATTTGTAGCTAAACTTTGTCCCAAAGTTAATGAATTAAAATGACGAACTTTAAACTGAGTGGAATAAAATGATTATTCACCAAACTTAGAGTCCGTTTGGAAATAGTTTATTTAGCTAAAACTAAAATATTTTTGCTGAAAGTAGTATAGATAAAACTAAAAGGTGGCTAAAATAGTATCGTGAGACTCATGAATATTACTAAAAAGTGCAACGAGACCTACGAATAGTAGTAAAAATAAACTTAATAGTAACAAAAATAAGTTAAATAAAAAAAAAAAAAATTGTTTTACAGCCAATACCAAACGCAACGAGTAAATTGTAATTTTGAGATTGAAAAAAAAAAGTCACATTTCACAAACTTTTAAAACTCTATGTACCAAATTTGAAAAGAAGACAAATTTGAAGGATTAAAATGATAAAATCTTTAAAATTTAATTGCTATTTTTGAAACTCAAAGGATCAAATTGAAAAGTTTGGACACGAATAAATTAAAGAATAAAAGATTACTTGCCCAATTGTCCCGTCCGCAGGACTTATATATATTCGGTGACTGTTGTATATCCCTTCTTCTCTCCAGTTGCTTTCCCGCCGATTCACTGACTCACTCACTCTCATAAATTGCACCGACGTTTTAGCAAAAAAAAAGGGTTAGGGTAAAATACTTTTTCCTGTTTGTTTCCCAAGAAAGCTTTCAAGAACCATGACCATACTCAAAGTATTGATTTCCTGAGCTTCTGAATTGGACTCTATCCAAGAAAATGTTCTTGGACGGCATAATCCGACGGAGACTAGCGGCTCTGTTGCTGCCATGGCTGCGAGACGAGCCGGAACTGGAAGTCAAATTAGGGTTCATAAATTCTCAGGCGGTCGCCAGGAACCTGCGGCTCAACACTTCGGTTCTCAACGACCTCATCGTCGACGATCCGGCTCGCTTTTGTTTCAAAGACGTCACCGTCGAATCGCTGAGCATACGGTTCTCGAACTGGTCTGAAACTGCCTTCGCAATCGAAGTTCGCGGCGTCCATGTCACACTATCAGCCGGGTGAGTCATTGCACTTTTTTCTGTCTCTGTGTGTGTGCGCGCGCGCTTTCAATTGTGTGAAATGTGAATGATATTTTGGGATTTTTTTACTTGAAGGGATTTGAATGAAGAGGGGTATTCGATAAAGGTTGGGAAACCAAGGGATACGTTTTTAGAGGATATGAAGAAGAGCCTTTCTATGCTTGATCCTGAGGTATTTGCGTTACATTGCTATGTTTCTTTAATTCTTTAGAGAATAAAATATGTTACATTTACACTATTGGTATGAAGTATATAATAATAGAAGTAATGAGTGAGCTATAGCGAGTGATTAAAGCTTCTTGAGAAGTATAACTAGTGTCATGTTCTTGAAAATGAGCTATTGAATGTTGAGAGAGTTTTCATACTTACTAGTATGCTTAATATATAGCAACTATTCTCTTTAACTCACCTATGTGGGTGCGGAGATGTTCAGGTTCAAATCCCCCCTCCCCCAACTATCGAATTATTAAAAAAAATAAAAATTTATTTATAAAACATGTGGGTGAAAGTTTCGTGCGTTGATCATTACTGCTGATGCTTTTATTTGACTTCAGGGTAGTGCTTTGCATGGTGCCCTTGAAAGGATCTTTCCCACCAGTTTTTCAAGAAGTCAGTTTAGAACATCTTTTTGGAATCTTATACTCAAACATTGTCGGCTTCAGATGTGTGATATTAGACTGCAAGTGCAGTTCCCCATTTTAAATGATTTGTTTACATGTGCATCGGAAATGAAGGAGCTTAATGCTGAATCTCAGTATCGTACACATGGCTGTCTTTTTAGAGGGCTTTGTGGTGCAATTTTTCTACCTTTGAAAAAGATTTCTTGTACTGTCAGTGGCAATGGTTTTGAGATTAGCTTCAAGAGAGGAGATCGGATAAACCGTGTTTTGCTTTCAACAGATTTGTTCACTTACATTAAATTGGATGATCTTCAGCTTGTGGACTTCAATCTTCGGGTTCCAAAATTAAGCTTTTTTTTTTCGCCAGCTGATCTTTCTATGTATTCAGCAATGGGTAAAATATCATCTATTGAATCCAAGCCTGCTAGAGATGGTAGACAACTATGGCAATTAGCTGCAAGAAAATTTGGCCATGTGACTTCTGCTCCTAGAATATCGTTCCATAAACTAGTCGTTGTTGTTTGTCTTTGGCTACGTTATGTCAGTGCTTATGAGCATTTCTTGTCATTGGTTGGATATCCTTCTGATCACTTTTTAGAAAGATCCTGTACTGAGATGTCCAAGGGAAAAACGTTTTTGAGTTCTATCAAAGACCATTGGAAGGTGATCTGTGATACTGAGAAAGAGCTGCCTGCTGAAGCTATTGCACGGGCACGGCGAATTGCCCGTTACAGAGCAGCTTTGAATGTTCATACTGTCAAAGATACTAGCATGGAATCTATTGTCACTAGTCACTTCAGGTTTCTTTGCAAGATTGTTGAACTACTAGCATGTATTTTGAAACTCATATGCAATGTATTCCATGCCATTGTAAAATTCTTACATTTGAGGAAAGTTTTGGTGCAAGATCAAAGAAATGATGGAGATTGTGGAACCGTCTTTGAAGATCCCTATGCGCGCAGTTGCTTCGTTTTGAACCTTGGGAGACTTGTAATTACTATTTGTCAAATGAATGAATGTCAACCTTCTGTAAATGAGAAGTTTGAATCACATATTGGGATCTCATATTCCAATTTCCTCTCATTCTGTCTTTCAATTGAAAAATTGTTATTAGTATATGTACAAAACACTTGTGAACATTCTGTCCTTCTATCCTGTGGGCAATTGAAGGTTAACTCATCATCATCTTTTATGGAAGCCTCTGTCGGGGAAAGCAGTTCAAAAAGTTATCCTAATTCTGTGGAAGGGCATAGGATGGAGAGAGTTGATGATCTTAAATCTATTTTGTGGGGTGAGCCAGCACAATCATTTGTTTTTTCAGACACTAGTAATACCGTTGCTGCCGATGATGTTGAAGGTGCTTGCATACTGATCCTGAACAATATTCTGAGGGAAATGTGGTTGAGATGGAGAAGAGCTTGCTTAGAATTTGAAGAACGTGATATTCAGTATTCAGAGAATCCATGCCTTCTCTGTGAGATCAAAAGCTCTTTGACGTATCCAGGCCTCAAGAATCAAGATTCTGGATTTTGGAAATGCAATTTGATACTAGGAAAGTTGAATTTGGCTTTGGGATTTTCATCATTACTGTCATTATCTCTGCTTCTTAGGCAGGTACAAGACACTCTTAGTAGGACTGAGGACAATGTGAGAGCAATGGTTCTTTCACGTTCACCAAGAGGAGTTAATGTTCAACCAGAAATCAGCGAGGATGGTAAATACAAGTTCAATGGTAGGGGAATGAAGACAGCCTTGCTTAGAATTCCTGAAAAACACATTGAACTTGGAATATTTATAGCTGGTCCTCATATCCATATTTCATTGGGAAAAGAGTTTGATGGTTTGAATAAAGACATAAATCATGTATTTAATCAGGATGATTTTCACCTTGTGTTTGATCTTCATAACATTGAAGTTGCTGTTTGGCCAACGTCCAGATCTGATCTGGTATCAGTGACTGGGTCCCTGGGTTCTGATGATGCAGAAAAGAAACATCTCTTGTTGAAAGAGCCTCAGATGATTGATATTCCCAAATTAGATAATGAAAAGTATGTGTCTGAAGGGCGTGTTTCACTTGACTTATATCTGCGGGTTAATGGTTTAGATGCTTATGTGGAGGACTTAGCAGAGAAGCTACAAAGTCAAGTTGAAGCTAATTTGGAGGACTTAGCACAGAATCAACAAAGTGATGTTTTGGCATTAAAACCCATGACAGTCCACTTATCATCCATCAGGTAGAATTTTTGTATCTAGTTTTGCGTTATTTGATTGTTGCTCAGATGAACTCAGCAATGCCCTATCTGTTATTTTTAGTTTATTTTCTTCTCTACATCATGTTCATTTGCATTATTGATTTTATTTTTATGTTATACTCCCTCCGTCCCACTTTGTTTGTCCTATTTGAAAAGTCAAACATTTTAAGGGAACATTATTTATTATCTTGTCTACCTTATAAAAATGTATAAGTTTACAAAACTACCCTTAAATAAATTTATCAACTTTTTTTAAAAAAGATTTATTCTTAATGAGGCTTAGGGATATAATAGGAACATTAGTAAACTAATAACTTTTATTTTTAGAAACAGGACAATATTTTGGGACATCCTAAAATGGAATAGAGGACAAACAAAGTGGGACGGAGGGAGTAATTGATAAGTTACTACTTGTACCAAAAACTTAAGCTCTTACTAAATAGTGAATTTAATTATTTAGAAATTGTTCTAATATTTCATCTCATGTATGGGCCCCACTCCCCCTTAATAAGTGAGGGTAAACATAATAGTTTTTAACTTGATATCTTGGAGGTAGAGTAGAGACATTGTTCGAACTTTGGACCACTTACTTTGATACCATGATATATCACTTGTCTCAAAAGTTTAACTTACTCTGAGACTATGATATATCACTTGTCTCAAAAGTTTAACTTATTAAAAAATGGTGAATTTAATCATTTAACAAAATTTTTTTGATAGGTAATAAGACTTTTATTGAAAAAAATTGAACATCATGTTCACGATGGTGAATACTTTGAACAATGAAACAAATACAAGAAGATCAAGAGCTTAAGGAAATAGAAACTAAAAAATCAGATACAGCAGTACAGTTCGTACGCCCCCAAACACAAGCCCAAAGAAACAGAGTACAAGAAAGTAAACATTTTAGATGTTCCAAAGTTCTCGCCTTGTCTTCAAAAATGCGGGCATTACGTTCCGGCCAGACTAACCACATTAAACATGCTGGGACCATATTCCAAATGGTTGAAAGATGCTTTCCAAACCAGTTTCTCCAAATAAAGAAAAAAGAGTTCACTGACCTTGGCATTACCCATTAAATCCCAAACACTACAAAAACTTCACACCATAAGGCGTGAGAGAACTTACAATGAAGAAGAAGGTGGTCCATTGATTCCCCATCGTAGCAACATAAGCAACACCTATTAACCAAAAACTGACATTTTTTAAGAAGATTATTAATGGTGAGTATCCCATCATTAGTTTCTGTCCATAAGAAGAAAGACACCTGTTTAGGCACCTTAGTACGCCATATACACTCCCAAGGAAAGGCATCAGTGGTAGGACAAGATAATAGCTTATAAAAAGAGCGCACATCAAAAACACCAGATGTAGTCAATCTCCAGACCAGTTGATCATCCCCCTCACCCCTAGGCATAGAGGAATAAATAAACTCAAAAAATGAGTAGACAGTAATCATTTAACAATTATTCAAACCATAATAAAACTTGCTTTAGGTATTATGTCAAGGAAAAAAAAAAAAAAAATTAATGCTGTAACTTTTAATTTCAAAAATATTTTTATTTTTATTGGATATTCCTTAGTATGATTTTGATATGTGGCAATTTTTAGAAAAATTAAATTGAAAATTATAGTTTAATTACACAGTAACAAATGAACGGATTCTTAGGTTTTGACGACATCAACTTATACTTACCTCTCATCATTTGTAGACATGGCTAAATGCACATTTTTGACAACCATTTTAATTCTATATGGAATTCTCTGAATGTGGAACCATTAATTGTGGATTTTCTTGATATTCAACTATTTCTATTTAAGTTTTTGGGTACTACTAATATTAAGTAGCATAATTGTTGAAAATGTCGAGATTTAAACTCTCTCATTGTTGGGGTTTCTGATGTACCCTAACGGGAATTTTATTACTCTTAAATAGTCATTAATGGGTAAATGCATGTATCCTTTATGAGTGGTAAAATAACAAAGCAATACATTTGAACTATATTATATATTCCAGCACTCCCCCTCAAGCTGATACAAAGATATTTCTAGTTTGCTTAAAATAGTATTGAAGATTGGTGTGGACACAAGATATAGGCTTCCAATTATACAAATAGTTGAGAGACAGGGGATTTGAAACTTTGACATCTGTATTGCAAACATCCGGAGGTGCTATTTGAGCTATAGCATATAAGGTTCTTGGCACATGGAATGTAAGTTTTGTAAAATTAGAAGCAGTGATGAAGGAGTGGTAAGACTTGATGGTTGGGAGATGCAAAAGAGCAGGAGCTTTTGATCTTGGATCAATAGTCCATAAAAATAGAGAGAAATTGTAGGATGGATTAAGTGGAAAAGCGCACTAGAAATATTGTGTGATTGTAAAATACCTATTAAGTTAAAGAGAAAATTTTATAAGATTGCTATAAGATCAGTTACGCTCTATGGTGCTCTATGGTGGACTGTTAAGAAGCAGCGTATTCATAAAATGAGTGTAACTAGAATGAGAATGTTAAAATGGATAGTGGAAATACATGGAAAGTTAGGATTTGAAATGAGGAAATTTGCTTAAAGATAGGGTGACACTTTTTGAGGACAAAATGAAGGAAAGTTGCTTGAGATGGTTTGGTCGTGTGCAGAGGAGAGTGATTAATGCATCAGTAAGAAAGAGTGAAATGATTCAAGTTGAGGGAACAAAAGAAAAGGTAGAGGAAGACCAATAATAATATTAGTAGAAGTTGTTAAAAAGGACGTTTCAATTAAGGAAGTAAGAGAAGTTATGACTTCAGAAAGAATAAAATGGAGGAAAAGAATACATATGACTGACACTAACTAACGCTGTTGAGGATCCACAGTTGACCTCAAAAAATATGGGACTGAGGTTTTGTTATTGTTGTTAGTATTATTTTAATGGTCTGGTGCCAATTCCAGCCAACCCCAAGTGCTAACTCCTAGAGGTTTCCCTTGCTTGGTGTTGAATCCAATCAGGCCTAAGTTGCTGACACCTAGTTCTCCTATCTTTATTTTCCTGTTTTTCGGTTTATTTTGGATTGTTTTGGTCTGTCCTACATTAATTGTCTTGATTGTGAAAGAATTACATTTGTATTGCAGGAGTTATCTTCATTCATTTAGCACAGCTGCTGTTGCTTTCTCAGCAGCTTTTTGTGGGAAGGCTATGGGAATCACCATTTTATCATATATGGATGAGTTGTATGCTCTCTTTCAGGTGTTGTGATTTTCTATTGCCTAATCAAATTTGATGATTAATTGACTTTCTTTAATGTTCTCGTTTACTAATGCATACCTTCTTTTTTATTGAACATATCTTTAATTGAACGACTTTCTGTTTCTTTATTTGTGGGGCTCGCCTCTTCTTAATGATAATAGTAGTTTCTGAAGGTCTACACTATACATCTGTTACCTGTGAAGTTCTTCTTGAGCATGTCCTCTGCTGCAAGGACTCAATCCTATAAACATATTTGTGGAAGAAAGTAGTCTTTGATGGTCTTTGTTTCACTCTCAGTTTGTTAATCCAAATGTAATAATTATGGTAACTTCAAGATACTATGTATTTTCAGTGTTGGGTTCATTGTACAAGTGACAAATTGTAATTTATGACCAATGACCCTTGATTGAAATGAGTGAACATGTCTCTATTTGTTAACAACTTTTCAATCTCTAATGGATATATTTTTCTTAGCATATGATGTACTGTATACTAAAAATTGGGTTTTACACGTCATTACACCATGAGACTCAATGTGAGTTTTACATGTCATTGTTGTATGCTGTGTTTTTGCCATTTGGATCACTAAAAGTATATTAAAGTTACCAAGGTGGTTTGCTTTGGGCGAAATTCTATTACCAAAGTTAGATTTCAAGAAATTTAAAAAATTTCAAGAAATTTAAAAAATTTCAAGAAATTTAAAAGTATTTTTACTATTTATTTTAAATAACTTAAATGATTTATTATCATTTTTGGTTTTGATAAAACTCAGCCTTTTATTTGTACTCTATTTCATTGTTTGATTTCACTGATATTATTGGAATATATTTTTAATTTACACACTAATTTTTATGAATTTGTGCATTGCATGGTCATAGTACTAGTACAATTATTTTTGAAGGTTACAACTAAAATAAAAGAATAAATTTTAAAAAAGTTTCATGCCTTTGGGATAATTGTTTTTTGGATTATGGAATTAATATATGGCTCACAAATTGTCTTCCAGAAGTTTGCCATTGTACTGCAAAAGGTTCACGTTTTGCTGAAATTTATGTTGTTGCTATTTTCTATATGCCAAATATTGTTGCCTTTGGTGCTATAAAGAGTAATTGGGCTTTGATTTGTGACTAACCTTAAGCTATTGACATTTTATAAGTTTGTGCATGGGGTGTTTATGGGTATGGTCTGTGTGGTTATATTCTTGAAAACTAACAAATATTCTTACCTCCCCTTCCCCAAAAAGAAAAGAAAAGAAAAGATAAATGATTTTGGTATCATTTGCATTTAAGTCTCGCATCAACAGTTAATATGTTTAGCAGAACCTTAGTTTCGTGGGCACTGGGTGCATCCTGAACTCCCTTATTATTATTATTGAAATATGCACTTACGATTGTATGGGAAAACAAAATTTTTAGTTTTAAAACTCAACAAAGGCCGTAGACCAAATAATTTGAGTCTGCTGATAAATCCTTTATTGCCACAAGTTGTATCTAATATCTGGACTCATATTCATTACAAAATCTTTTGCAAATTTCCACCATCTCTAGCTTTCCCTTTTTCAGCCTTATTGTCCTTTTGGCACTTTCAGCTTTCTGGAAGTGACTTGATATATTTTGAAGGTGCCACAAGGCAGGAAGGTAGACAGCTGGAAAGAATCTTGGTGGAGATCTGAGAAAAATTGTGCTGGCTACAGCTTTAAGGCAGATATGCCCATGAGTAGAACTGAATGGCGAGAAATGGTTCGAGACCCCAATATGTTGGGACTTAATGCTCTGAGTTTTAAATTTTACTTGTCTTGATGGCCATGGGTTGTGATAGTTAACATAATCGCTTCAAGAATGCCAGCTTCTGTTTCCATTGGAGTTATTGTTTTACTGTAACTATCATTGTAATTCTTGTAGTATCTTTCTAATTAAGGATTGATAATTAGGTGAACTGGAGAAGTTTTGACATTATGTGGTTGTTGTTTTTATCTTCTTATGTAGTATTTGCATGTGTGTGTATATCCCAAGAGTTCTTAGTACATGATTAATTAATTTATTTATTTTTACCAATTTTGACTTAGAATATTCTTTTGTGATAGGTGGTTGGAGGTTTATATTCTGCAGTATCACATGTTTATCATAGCTTTGATCCTAGTGGTCCCGTACCTCAAGAATATACCACGCAAGAGACTGTGCTTGCTGAACCTGGAAAAGAGGAGATAATAGTAGAAGGAGATCCCTTGATTTATGTTAGTGTGCTATTTAAAATCTATGGAACCTTCAAACTCAAGTCAGTGGATATGGTTCTTCATGTTTCTAGGAGGAGCGAACATGTGGAGAGCTCCATGAAAATCTTTGATGCTTTAACTGGTAGAAAGTTTGCTGAAGGTGGTTTGTCTGAGTTTGGAATTCGGGCGTCTGTTCGGCAAACAAGCTTTGAGATACCTTGCAAAGAACAAATGGAAGTTCTCATAGATTTTTCAGGGATCCAGTCTGTTATTTTTGAATATCAGAATCAAATAGGAGAAAATACTGATCAGTCTGTACTGAAGGATCTGTCTCTGCAATCTCTTGTTAGCTTATATGAAATGTCACTTTCTACTTGCATGATTACTTTATGTTTGGCTCCCCCTGAATATGCATCATCTTCTGATCGTCTGAGCAACATGGTTGAAAATTCCACTTTGATGACTGATTCTGAAAAGCCAACTCATTGGTTATTCACAAAAATTAAACTGAGTGAGATTGTTATTGCAAGATGCTCTCTAAAGAATGTTCTGGTTGGAGCACATCAATTGAATAAGCTTCAATCATCTCTTTCTGTTGGCAGTGAATTTCGAACAATCTCTTGGAGAACACAGGTGATAATTTGGTGGAGACTGGATTGGAGGAGAGCAATAATCTCCTTTACACTTGCTTTGCTGTATTTATTTGCTCATATGATTAATGTCAGAGACTTTTTTGTCTTTATTTTTTGTTATGCTTAAAGATTTGTTTCTGCATTGTTGAAATGTCATGCATATTGTTAGACTTTATGGTTAAGTGATTAAATTCACTATTTCCTAATAGCTTAAGCTTTTGGGACAATCGGTAATTTAACATGGTATAAGAGCAAGAGATCCTGAGTTCGATCCCTGGCTTTACTCTACCACCCATTTAAAATGTTAAATTCTCACTTGTTGGGCCCCCACTTATTAAGGGGGAGTTTAGGCCCACAAGTGAAGGGGAGTGTTAGACTTTAAGGTTAAGTGATTAAATTCACTATTTCCTAATAGTTTAAACTTTTGGGATAATCGGTAATTTAACACATATGAATGTTGTTTTCTTCTTAGCTAAATCATTAAGTTTCTGTGATTAAAGAGAGAATCATTAGTTTTCTGACTGTAGTGAAACTTGATGCTATTGGGCAGGGTGGTTTTGTTTTACTTCAAACAACAGCTTTGGCAAAGTTCGTTCAATTGCTTGCTTTGTATCTTTATTATGTCAGAAATCTTATATCTGTCATTCAATCATCTGATAAAAACATAAAAAAAGCGGAGCATGAGAAGGATGTGACTAGACTGGATGATCATTTTGTCAAGGACAATGCCCAAGAAATGCCATGTGCATCTCGACATGGAAAAAAGGAACTGCTGGAAGCTTTTAGAATTGATGTGTCCCAATTTTCTCTTGTTCTCGTAATTGAAGATGAATCTGGTATGCTCCCCTTCTTTGGTCATAAGTTATAATTATGCCTAATATATCCAAATAATTATTTCACTAATGCAGGTGGTTTTCGGGAATTTGTGCTTGAGGTTGATATCCATTTGGAATTTGAGTTGGAAAATATGAGAAAAAAGCTTATATTTGACCTATCTCGGTTTTCAATCATTTCTCAAGTCTTTCAAAAAAGTGTGGAAAATCAAATCCAAATTCCTCGTTTTTCTTCTGTCACATCAATTAATATGTCTTGCTCTGCGTCTGGGGCTCCTGCTAAAGGATGTCAGCACAGAAATGTGATCCATCTTGATAATGAAGCAAGTTGCTCGAGGGATACTGTAGAAAATTGTGCATCTGAGGAATTCTGTTTAAGTCATCAGAACTGTATCTTGAAACAGTTAGGGGCTTCTGTGGCAGTTGAGAAGCCAGAGAATGGTCCTTTACACCAAAATCAGGCCTGGTTAGGTCGTGGTTCAGTTTCTGGGTTTGATGTGACAATTTCTCTTTCCGAAATTAAGGTGAGGAATGCTTAATTTCCTCCTTTTTTATTTTTTATTTTATAAAGTTGTTATGAGTCCCTTTAGGCATCATAATTATTTCTTGTGCTGATACTTTGTCCAGTAGAAGACATGCCTTAATCTTCTTTGTTACATATATTAAGACATGGCTTACTGACCTTTACCTGCTATTGTTGCTTCAGATGATTTTGTCTACTATCTCAACCTTTTCTGGGTTATTTAGCAATGGAGCGACCAGCAAATCAAATGAAAGGATCTGGGCCAGTGGTCAGGAATCAGACAATAGTATGGAACCAATGGTTCCTAATGATGGTACTTTGTTTATCTAAACATTTAATTATGTTTCTTGAAAATTTGATGGAAATTCAGTTAATCACATTTATAATCTTTATAGGAGCAATTGTTGCAATTCAAGATGTTGACCAACACATGTACATTACTGTTGAAGAAGGAGATAATAAGTACAATTTAGTTGGTGCAGTTCATTATTCTCTTGTTGGAGAAAGGGCCCTTTTCAGGGTATGGAATTTCTAATACTTCACATTTATGTTTAATGTCGGGGCCTGAGAAATGCCACTTTCCAAAATTGAAGGATTCTGTTTATAATGTGTTAGTGTATTACAAATATAGGTACTGAGCATATATGCGAATCCATGTTTTGGTTTGCTGTTAAAGTTTTAAAATCTCAATTTAAAATATATGTTTCAGCACTAATGATGGCTCATAGGATTTTGGCTATGCTCTTAGGCTTATTAGTGGCGTTGAGACAGTGATGCTGTAATTATTGTGCATATGCTCTATTTGGGCACAATCTAGCTTTGGGTCTTGTCATTTGCTATGGGTTTTATTTTTTGGCATGCATGGGCTGCAGATATTAAAATTGCATATTTTGGTGAGATTCTCCACAATGCTCTAGTATATCTGATAGGTTGCTGTGAGAAACCTAAGTGCTAGGTTGGCTTAGGTGACCACCCAAGGATCATGATTGGATTGTACTATAAATCTTGCTGCTTGTATCAGAAAAAATTTCCTTAATCAGACTTGATCTATTTGTTAATTTTTGAACTTCAGGTTTTTTGGGTCACTATTTTTTTTTTCCTGATAAGTCAGCTTCTTTGAGTCAGTATAGTTACATGGCGCTCTAGCATTGCAGCACAGTTGGGTGGCACCGTCTCCTTGTAGCAAAGCTAGCTGGAAAATGATTGTGGTGTCAATTCCAAAAGTATGTGGCAGAATAGCTTAGTTGTTTTCTGCTCACTTTTGCTTGATGTGTGGGAGATCAAGTATGAGTCTTGCCATGTGGGCTTTGAAAGTAAGAGTCATTTTTGTTGGGAAACCTCATTATACAGATATAGAGCTGTTTCAAGTTGGTCGAGTGGTATTAACAAAGATATGATATTGTAGCATGGAGAAGTTGTTAGTGTTAGTTGAAGGGGCTATAATGGGGTGAGGAATGTCACACAGGTAGTGATAGAACTAGTTTGTAAGAGATGTTGCATTTTGAGCTCTTGAGATGTTTGAATAGTGAATGTTTTTACTTTCCATTTCCTTTTTGAACTCTTAGGTTGTTTCTCTTCTCCTGCTCCTCTCTTGTGTCTCTTCCCTTCCCCCATTCCTCCAACCAAAAAATGGAAAAAACTTCACCTCCCATGAAAAAGTGGTTATGTATTAGTAGTGTTCACATAGCAGTTTCTTTAATGCTACTTTTGGAGTAAGTAATATTACATAGAATCATCAGTAAAGAAGTCTGATTTGTAAATTATTGCAACAAGTAGTGATCCAACAACTCATCATTCCCTCATTTCTCTAGTGGGAATCATTGATTGTTCTTTGTAGTCTTTCAGATACCATCATGATGTGCCACATGATGACTGTTAAAACTTATTGTACAGGTCAAGTACCAAAATCAAAGAAGATGGAATTCACGAGTTTTGTGGTTCTCCTTGATATCACTGCATGCCAAGAATGACTCAGGGGAGCCATTGCGGTTGAACTATAGGCCAGGATCAGATTTTGTTGACATCTCCAGCACTAATGACAGTGGGTGGGTGCTTTGGAGAGCACTTTCTTGTAAGCCTGAAAGTTATGATGGAGATATCGAGTGGGAGCATTACAATCAGTTGGTTAGAGGGACCTTTTACCTTGTGAATAAGAAGAATGATTGTGCTGTTGCTTTTGTTAATGGGGTTCCAGAGTTTGTTAGGAAGCCTGGAAATCCATTCAAGTTCACTGATCTTTCCATAGCTCGTGATGTTGTAAAGCTAGATAGCTGCCCCACAGAAGCTTCTGAAACAAGTCTGCAACGTAATGCACACATGGGTGAAGATAGCACTTCTTTACTGGGTAAAATTCTCCCTTGCATTGATATCACAATTAAAGAAATTTCTCTCACCATTGTTCAACTCTTGGATACAAAGGACATCTTTCCTCTCCTTCGTTGTTGCATCAGTAATATTCAAATTATTCTACATGTTCTATCAACCAAAACCCGGGTTATAAGCACATCAAGTACTGCAATATATTACTTTGATGCCCAAATAAACAAATGGTGAGTATTTAGTCCAGCTACTTTTACTTTCTTACCAATTTCCTTTCTTTGACATTGATTTCCCATCTAACTATCTTTTTATAAGGCTTCCATTTTGGTTCTAAATTGTAGGAGACAATTTCTTTACCCGGTTGAAATATGCATATTCTACCGTTCCACTTTCCAGATTCAGGGTCCAAAAACTTCACATCGAGTTCCTGTTCATATCTATTGCAGAGTTGGAGAGGTTAAGAACATGATTCCTTAACAATATTGTTGTTTTAGGACTCTTTTCTTAATTACATCATTTTTAACAATCTGTATTGTGGCACTTAGCAGTTAAACATATCCCTGACTGAGCTTTCACTGGACAAGCTTCTCTTTGTTCTTGGGAAACTAGATTTGGCTGGTCCTTTTTCAGTGAGAAGCTCCATGATTCTGGACAATTGCTGCAAGGTCTGCTACTCTGCTATGTTATTGATCTATATGAAGCATCAATATATATATATATATATCTTTATAATGTTTGTATGTGTCACTGCATTAACAGTCATGCATTTGCTTGTGCAGTTTATGTAAAATTGATATTGTAGGAGTGGACTCTTAGTTTATCAACGTTGTGATGTGTAATGCCTCAAAAAAGAAAAAAGAAAAAAGAAAAAAAATCCCTTCTCTATGGAGTTCTTGGATAGTAGGGAAAAAAGAAAGAAAGAAAGAAAGAAAAAATGCTGGTGCATACGTATGCAGAAGTTGATAATTTATCAGACAAGAATAATTGACCCTATCTGACAAAATATTTTTTTCTCCCTGATTGCAATCTAGAATCAATGTAGTCATAATGTCTGTTGTTACTTTTAGGCAAATGTGGTGTGTTACTTACCACGACTTTAGAGATCTAGTATTTTGTATGTATTTCCATTATAATTACAGTACTGTTGATTATGCAACTTTGAAAGATTTCAAAATGATACAGTTGCTACTAACGTCCTCAAAGATTTTTATTTAAGTTAAGGAGGTTTATGATATGATAAGTAGCAATTGTCTATTGGGTGTTCATCATGTTCTCTTATCTAGGAGCAGAAGAAAGAGTGATGTGGGAGAAGCAAGAAGATTTTTATTTAGTATTATTTATTTTTGCAAGTCAATTGTAGTTTTATGTTTTAGGTTCTAGTAGTTTATGAGGCTATTAGTATTTTAATTTGGAAGCAATGTTATTTTTGTAATAAGGAAATTAGGGTTTCCTAGCCAATTAGAACTAGGGTTTAGCAATCCTTTATAAGCAAGCTATTGTACTCCTTGAGGAGTTGGTTGATATTTTGATGAATGAAAAAAAATGGCCGATTGGTCTCTTTTTGGTCTGTAACTCTAGGTCCATCTTAAGTTCTGACTCCTAGTGATTTCCTCGCTTGGTGCTGACTCCAAGCAAGGCCTAGGTGTTGTCTCCTAGGTCATATCCTTTATTTTCCTGTTGTTTCATTTTATTCTGGTTGTCCTGCCTTAGTTTTGTTATTAGAGCAAACACTGATCTGTTTGAAGCATTATTGTAGTCAATCCTCTAGAACCAGACAAAAAAAGAAAAAGAAAAGACATTCACCGTAATTTTTTTCCACCACCAGAAATCCTGCCCCCACACCACACGTAATAATATAAACAAAAAGACTGTTTGTCTCTTTTTGGTTTGGTGCTGACTCCAGGTCCATCCTACATGCTGACTCCTAATAGTTTCCTTGCTTGGTGTTGACTCCAAGCAAGGCCTAGGTGCTAACCCTAGGTCATATCCTTTATTTTCCTGTTCATTTTGTTTTGGTTGTCCTGCGTCAAAGTGACCCAAAAAAGAAGAAGAAGATAGATCTAAAGTGATTATGTTAATGATTTTCCTTTAACGAATTCAAATATGATAGAGAGCTCTAAAATCTAGAATATATTTCCCAGAACCTCTGATTTTAACATAGTGATGTATTTCTTTATTTATTTATGAATAACAGATTATTATTAAACAAAGAAGAATAGAGTACAAAAGTTCAGACCACATAAACTAGCAGCAACCAGCTGCACACCCAGACCAGCATACGGAAACAACTCACAATTGAAAACTATTAGTAACACTACAAACAAACCACACTATAGACTAACTACAACTCAACAAAGACCAAGATAGCACTAAAACTCTGAAGGTTTTTTCTTTGGAATATTCCCTTCAATTCTCCATTTTATCTCATTCTTAATGCCTTTTTCCATTTGGTCTTCAGTCAACTGAGTTTTCAAAAATCTAACATTGTTTCTTTGTCTCCATAAATGATATAAAACAGCAGCAATTAACATTTTACTGACTCTATATCGGACATTTTTCCCTCCTAGCTATTGATTCCATTCCATTACCTTATGCCAGTGGACACACACTTGCTGCCTAAGACAATCCCATGCCGCTCTCTTCCAGATCCTACTGGAGAAAAAACATTCAAGGAATAGATGATCCCTTGTTTCACACTGATTTCTGCATTAAACACATAACAAATCACCCTCCCAGCCCTTTTTGCTAATCTGTCACGAGTAGAGAGTCTGTCTTGAAAATAACCAACTAAGAAACCATTAAATGCAAATGGAAATTTTGGAGAAGTAAAACACATTTCAATCCATTTAATAAACCTCTCAGGAAATTTCATTGCTGCAAGAGTATTTACACTTTGTTTGTTTCAATGGAAAACATTGTGTTAAGATAGTTTTTCGTATTTTCTAGTGTTTGATAGTATTAGAATAAATGAATCAAAGGAAATCTATCTTTAGTCAACATAAAAAGTATATTTGAAGAGATTTTTTTTTTCTACTAATTTTTTTTGAAAAACAACTCTATCTCACATCAAGCTAAATAATGAAAGTCATGAGATTGTTTTTCAACTCATTTAAGGTTGCTACCGAACATAGGAAAATGAAATAGTTTTATGGAAAATGTTTTTTGGAAAATGACTCATTTTCTAGAAAACATCATTGTTGAAACAAATAGAGTGTTAAGATAAAATTCCAATCCACTGAATCATATGCTTTCATCAAATCTACTTTAATAGTGCACGTAGGCTGACCCACAGATTTATGATAATTTCTAACCAATTCTTTGGCCATTAAGACATTTTCAACAATGCTTCTACCTGGAATGAAAGCAGATTGAGAAAGACTAATATTGGTTATTGGTGTGCATGTGGTATTAGTTCTAAGTCTGAAATATTTTTCCAGTTATGGGATAATATTGGTTGAGAGTTTCTGTCTATAATTGCTGAACAATGTTGGGGTTGGTAGCCCTTTGGAGTGTGAACTGGTGGCCAAAATGGATCCTCTTGACTATGCTATTGTGGTGGCAGACCAGGGGGAGCAGGTAGATGGTGAAGGTGTTGGTGGTGCATTTGGGATTTATGGAATCAAATAAACATGGATTTAGTAAAATGGTGGGCCTCCCTTTGGATGAACATGAGGAAGAATGTGTGGCTTTATTACTTAAGTTGGAAACAAAGATGGAGGCTGCTAAAAAGGAAAAAGGGAAAGTAGTTAGTATGTGCCATTCCGCAAACGCTAATGTTAAAGGACTCGGTGTGTGTTTGGGACTAGATTATAAGCTAGCCTTTTGCTTTCTAACATTTATGTACAACTTTTTAAAACCTTACATTTTCTCACATTTTCAAAGTACAAGTATACTTTAACACACTTTCAATAAAAAACTAAATAAGTTGTTCCAAAACGGACACTTAGGGAACTAAGGAATTTAATTTCCTCGGTAAATTATGAAGGGCGAAAGTGTTCTCTTTTTGTGGGCGTTGGTGTTGGGTGGTGTTAGGGTTTTGTTTTTCTTATGAAGCTTAGGCTTGTATCTAGGAATGTTAGGGGTATGAATAACTCCAGGAACATAATGTGGTACGAAACTTGTTTAAGGACTGGAAATGTGATGTGGTGTGTCTACAGGAAACAAATCTGGATGTATTGGATAGGCAGATGGTTAGTAGCTTGTGGAGTTGCTCTTATGTGGATTGGGCTGTGCTTGATGCTTCCAATACTGCTGAGGGAGTGCTTTATGTGCGATGGATTGTTGTTGGAGAAGTTGTAGGTGGTGGTGGGTACTTGCTTGGTGTCTTGTAGGTGGCGAGGGGTGGAGGATGGGTTTGAGTGGCAATGTTGAGGGGTCTATGGTTCTGATGATGATAGTGTTGGATGACATTTTTGGGAGATATTAATTGAGATTTGCCATAGATGGGATATTCCTTGGTGTTGTGTAAGGGATTTTAACTTGGTTCGCTATCTGCATGAGAGGTTGGGTTGTTCTAGATTTAGCTTGGCGATGGTGGAATTTTCTAATTTCATTGAAGATCACAATTTGATTGATTTGCCTCTTGAGAGATGAAGGTTTACTTGGACTAGTGGGTCAGAACCTCCTTTAATGTCCAGGATTGATAGGATGTTGATCTCCTTGGATTGGGAAGAGCATTTCTCAGATGTGATGGGTCTTGCCATGCCTAATTTCTGACCATACACCAATCTTATTGGAGGATGGGGGAATGGCGAGGGGGAAGAGTCCTTTTTGGTTTGAAATTGTGGGGTTTGTGGAGAATGTCCAGGCTTGGGGGGACCAATATACATTTAGCGGACTCCTAGTTCTGTGCTAGCTAATAAGATGAAGGTGTTGAAGGAAGATCTGAAAAGGTGGAATAGAATGGAGTTTGGGAATGTAGGGGTCAATAAGAAGAAATTATTAGACAAGTTGGCAAGGTTAGATGAGAAGGATGGTGTCCATGGACTTACGCACGAGGAGAGGAGACAGAGGGAGGAAATGAAAGTTGAAGTGGAGCATCTCGTTTCCTTGGAAGAGATATCTTGGGGACAAAAATTGAGAGTATTGTGGCTTAAGGAGGGTGACAATAACACTAAGTTTTTCCATCATATGGTGAATTTGCATAGAAGATACAACCACTTGAGGATCTACCTTTCTCAGCCTTGTTCTCTGCCTTCACAGTCACCTCTAGAAGATCTACCACCTCCCTTACGAATAGTAAAGACTGATTTCTCACTAGATGATAATGAAATAGGAGCAGACTTAGATAAAGAGGCCTGTCTAAGTTGACTAAATACTTCACCTAGAGAGGAAAGGTCCCTACTACCCAATATCTGCTTTAATCGGATAAAAATTGGAGGGTAAACGTGAGAGGAAACGAGCTACATCCATACAATCCCTCTGTTGTGCTTGGCTTTAATGTCAGAAGAAATAGGCTGGTAAAGATTAAGTTCTTCCCATATATTTTTAAACTTCCCATGGTAATCTTCCAAAGATAAATCATTAAGAGCAATGGAGAAATAATTCTGATAAAGATCATAAATATGACGAAGATTATTAACACCAGAATACAACTCTTGAGCTTGTTGCCACACAAGTTTTGCTGTGGACAAGAATATAAGACTAGAACTTATTTTAGGCTCTGTACTATCCACAAACAACTTCTAATATGTGCATCCTCTGCCCTCCAATCAGCATACTTAGAATCTGTAGATGTAGGTGGGTCCTTTGTTAGATAATTGAACTTCTTCCTACCAAGAAGACAAACTTCAACCGCTTGGGCCCACTGAGCGTAATTACTTAAATTAAGACCAATAGAAGTAATAGATAACATGTTTGGAGACAATAAGAAATTGGTGGGTTTTGATTCCATAGCAACACTCTTATAAAAAAACTAACAATATAGTGGTAAACAAATAAACTAGTTGATCCGTGAATATATATATATATATATATATATATTTTTTTTTTGCATTTAGCATTATTTTTGGAACATTTAAGTTAGTTGTCAAAATTGCAAAACTATTTAGCAAACTAGCATCTCGAGGCTCTAAAACTCGAGTTCAAAGATAGAACTCAAGTTTCTAAGACTTGAGTTGCAAGTGGTGGCAATCTGAAATGGAAAAAAATCCGCATGGAACTCGAGTCTTTAAGACTTGAGTTTCAACATTCTCCACATCAGATTGTCCAAATCGTCTGTTCTTCTTCTTCCTCTTCTTTGGATCTGCATTTTCCAGATCGTGTTCTCTATTCTTCTTCTTCTTCTTTGGATTTGCGTTCTCCAGATATCGTGTCTCTGTTCTTCTTTTTCTTTTTCTTCTTCTTCTTCTTCCATTCTTTTTCTTTGGATCTGGTTCTTTTTCTTCTTCTTTTTCCTCCTTCAAATCTACTTCTATAGAACTCAAGTCTAAGAAATTTGAATTCCACGTGGATAAATTGTTCCACGTCAGCACTAAAACTTGAGCCTTAAAGGCTCGAGTTTGTCACCGAACTCGAGTCTCAAAGACTCAAGATGATAGTTTCTTAAATAGTTTCAAAAACGTGTTTACTAACGAAATAGTCTTTGAAATTATGCTATATGGCATAGACTAAAGAAACAAACAGATTAAAACCATAACGGATTAGATTGAAACCATAGGCTGAAAATCCGGTGGCACGAGGATAGGAGCTACAGCTGGTGGCTACCGTGTGTCGCTAGAGGAAGACGACTAGAACCGTGACTGAATCGTGGTCAGGCGACAATGATACAATGTTGTGAGACCACAAAATCAGTCAACGGAGCCAATCCAGGAAAAGAATCTTGGTTTGTTGTCGTAAAATGTGTGTTTTGGGTTAATTAATTAATTACTCTAACACAAAATATTATTTATTTATATATAAAGAGGGTACAATAATAATACCCTTTTGCCCCCAGCTTTATACTAACTCATAACAGAAGTTTTGAGTAGGATGTTGGTCTCATCATGGGATTTAAGGCAAGTGGTGTAAGAGGGTTGTGTGTGTCAGATCTGTTGTTTGCGGATGACACCATTATTCTTTGTGATGCTTCTTTGTAGCAGATTAGTGGTTGTTGATTTGCTTTGAGGCGGTAATAGGATTGAGAGTTAATGTTAATAAGAGTGAGATGGTTCTTGTAGGGGAAGTTGATTATATTAATGCCTTGCGGATATTTTGGGATGTAAGGTGATGTCTTATCTTTTGTATGCCTTTGGGAGCTCCTTATAAGTCTGACAATGATTTGGAATGTTATTTTGGAGAAGCTTTAAAAATGGTTGGCGGGGGGTGGAAGAAATTATATCTTACAAAGAGTGGTCGGTTGACTTTATTGAAAAACACTTTTGATTTTGCCCATTTATTACTTGTCTTTATTTACTATCCCAACTAGTGTGGCAAATAGAATTTAGAAGCTAAACCTGAATTTCTTATGGGGAGGTTTAGGGGAAAAGCCTAAGCACCATTTGGTGGGGTGGGGTACCGTTTGTACCCCTATGGCAAATGGAGGGTTGGGTATAAGGAAACTTACTGCATTTAATAAAGCATCTTTGGGTAAGTGGTTTTGGAGGTTTGGGGTTTGTGATTGTTTCCAAATTTGGGGAAGAATGGATGGGGGTTGGAGTTCTAGTGGTTTGGGGTAGAGGACTTACATTTATGAAGGCATGTGATTGATTCTAAATTTGGGGGAGAATGGGGGTTGGAGTTATATGTTGGGTAGGGGTTCTCATGGACATGGTCTTTGAAGGAGTATTAAAATGGGTTGGGAGATGTTTGGTCAGCATATTCAGTTTAAGGTTGGTATAGAGAACTATATTCATTTTTGGCATGATCTTTGGTGTGGTGACCAATCCTTGAAAGAAGCTTTCCCACTTTTATATGAGACTCTATTGACTGGGAGGCATCTATGGGGTCTTTGTTGGTGAGGCAGGTTGGAGGGGAGGGGTGGTGTTGGGTTGTATGCTTCTCTCAGGAGTTGGGACTTTAATGATTGGTAGGTGGATCAACCTGGCTGCATTCCTTTTATCTTTTGAAGTCTCATTTTCCTTGGATACCAGATGGAGATCAGATGCGATGGAGGTTGAAGAACAATGGGGAGTTTGATACTCGCTCTTTTTATGGTGTGTTGAGGGGTCCTCTTGTCCCTATCCCTTGGAAGGGTATTTTGGGTGTGAAGGTCACAAAGTGAGTGTCTTTCTTTGTTTGGAAGGCGACTAGGGGAAGATTCTTACTTGTGACAATCTTCGAAGGAGAGGATATGCTATAGTGGATTGGTGTTGCATGTGCCAGTGTAGTGGGGAGGGGGTGGATCACCTTTGATTCATTTCACAGATGCTTATCATTTGTGGAGTTTTGCTTTAAAATCTTTTGGTATTTCTTGGGTCTTACCAAAGAGGGTGAGAGATATTTTATTTGTTGGAGGAATTAGTTGGGAAAAGACTCGTCGGATATTTGGAATTTGGTTTCACTATGTTTGATATTTGGAATTTGGTCTGCTATGTTTGATATGGATTATTTGGTGAAAGTGGAATAAGAGAATGTTTGAGGATATGGAGAGAACAAGTGACCAGCTTCTTGCTTATTTTGTTGGTACTTTGTTTGATTGGGGTTGCGCTTGGGGACTTGCAAATAGATATTCCATTCCATTGTTTATTGAATCTTTATCCTTTTGTACATGAAGTTTTGTATTTTTTGTAATTCTTTAGGCTACTTCATGTCTTTTTGCATGAAATAGTCTCTTTTCAATAAAGTATTTTGATCACTAACTGATCTAGTTAGGTTGGATTTTTCAGCACTTCATTCTCTTTTTACCCTCTCCTCTGTTCACATACGTACATTTATTTTTTTAATAAATCTTGAACCTAGTTTAACTAATTTTTGTATTATTCTTTAACATGACAGGTGGAGAACCATATAGGCTTAAGCCTTCTTTGTCACTTCTCCAATAAGCAAAGTTTAACTATAGCCAGAAATCAGTCTGCTTCTGTACTTTTAAGGTACCTCCTCAAAATATAATGATCATGCATTTCCATATACCTGTGGCAAGCTCAAATTGAGGTAGGTGTAACATTTGTTATTCTTACACTTTTAGGGACCTTGTGATCCCTAAGAACTTAGGGAATGGGGGAATGGTTACTTTGACTGAACCAGGCCTTCTTGGAGAGTAGCAAGGGAATTTTAGAGAGAATTGAGGGATTGAGAAGGGAAAACTTGCATTACTAGTCTTCCCACTTATTTCTTATCCCTTTTTACCATTCCTACGCATGTGGTCAATAAAATTGAGAGGTTGCAAAGGGATTTCTTGTGGGGGGACTCCAAGACACATTTGGTGGGATGGGACAAGGTGTGTGCACCTTTGAAAAACGGTGGGTTAGGAGTAAGAAAATTAACTAGTTTTAATAAAGCCTTACTAGGGAAGTGGTTATGGCGGTTTGGGATTGAGGAGAGAAGGCTTTGGAGATGGGTTGTGGGGGGACTCCAAGACACATTTGGTGGGATGGGACAAGGTGTGTGCACCTTTGAAAAACGGTGGGTTAGGAGTAAGAAAATTAATTACTTTTAATAAAACCTTACTAGGGAAGTGGTTATGGCGGTTTGGGATTGAGGAGAGAAGACTTTGGAGAAGGGTTGTAGCCCTCAAGTTTGGGGAAGAATGGAGGGGATGGACTTCCAAGCTAGGTAGAAGGGAACATGGGAGTGGCTTGTGGAGAAGTATCCGCATGGGATGGGAGGATTTTAGCAAGAATATTCGCTTTGAGGTAGGGGTGGGAGATAGAGTGAAGTTTTGGACAGATTAATGGTGTGGGGATTCTCTACTTAAATTGACTTTTCCGAGTGTGTATGAGACTGCATCCAATAAAGAAGCACTGGTGGCCTCTTCTCTTGAACGGTTGGGGATAGAGGAACGGAGAAGTTGGGATGTTCATTTTACTCGAAGACCAAATGATTGGGAAATGGGTGGTGTGGATGATTTTCTCCGTACCTTGGGCTTAAATCTACCTCCTATTGAGAATGGAGATCGTATGCGATGGAAGTTGACAAAGAATGGGGATTTTGATGTCCGATCGTTTTACAATAAGTTGAGAAGCCCCATTATTTTTCCTTGGAAAGGTGTTTGGAAGGTTAAGGCTTCGCGGTGTGTTTCCTTCTTTGTGTGGACTGCCATATGAGATAGGATCCTTACAAGTGAAGATTTGAGGGGTAGAGGGATGGATTTTTTCGACTGGTGTATCATGTGCCATAGTAATGGGGAGACGGTGGATCATTTGTTACTACATTGTGGTAAGGCTTATCAGTTGTGGAGTTTGGTGTTTAGATCTTTTGGGTTTTCTTGGGTCTTACCAAGATCGATTGCAGATACTCTATTTGGTTGGTGGAATTGGCCTGGAAAGCATTTGTCTAGCATTTGGAATTTAGCTCCTTTATGCTTGATGTGGTGTCTTTGGAGGGAGCGAAATAGGAGGACATTTGAGGACTTGGAAAGTTCGGATGACCAGCTTTTGACTTCTTTCAGTGGCTCTCTGTTTGACTGGTCTAGGGCTTGGGGACTCACCTCTAGTGATTCTCTACCTATGTTCCTTAGCTCTCTTCTGTGTATTTAGTATCTTTTCCTTTCTTTTCTCTTTCTTTTCCCTTTGTATTTCTTTCTCTGCCTTATGTTTTTCTGCATAAGGTAGTGTTCTTCAATATATATCTTTATTATTTATCAAAAAAAAAAACTTGCATTACGTTCAGCATAGTTTGAGTACATGAGCAACGGCCCGTTTTATACAAGCATAACAAAGCCATTTGCCTGTGCATCACTCTAACTAAATCTGTAACAACCTGCCAACCTGGCAGGTTACTGCTCCTAACTGCCTAACAGTCCTAATTGCAGCACATGCTCTAAAGCATTGCACACATGGGCAACTATATTCAGTTACAAGAGCCTAATCCGTAACCACATTCTTACAAAGCTGACCCTACCTCCTGCACACGTGCACAGTAGCCCAGGCCAACAATTTTTGGATCTCCAAAGGCCTTGAATGCTGCTAAGGCTGCCTGCTTGTGCACCATGTATCAGCAGCCTGCACATGTTGGACTGATTCAAGGCAAGAGCTAGATCTACAACTGCATCAATAGGCCTGTGTACCAAGCCATGCTATCAAGCTTTGCGGCGTTCACTAGCATAAACCTTGCAATATTTTTTAATAGAACCCCGGCTTTCGGTGGTCACAGATTAGATCAAGTGTCCTACTCATGCTCATCATGCATGCTGATTATCATATTTGTAATATGTCAACAGCTATCCAATTGATAAGTCACATCTCCTAAAGAAAAATGTTAAATATTTTCTGCTTTTACCTTTCAGGATGAATTAATTTTATGACCTCTTAAGAATGAAGAAGAAGTGTCTGGGTTATGGCTGTTCGCTAGCTTTTATTAAATATACCTTACCTGATTACCTGTTGGTAAGGTGGCTAGCTCATAATATCTAATCCATTGATCCTACCACTCAACCCAAACACTAAGCAATAAGAAAATGGTAAATTTAATCATTTAACAATTTTTCTAACACTCCCCTTCACATATGCCCAAACTCTCTTTTACTATGTGAGGCCAAAATGTAGGATTTTTTTAAACTTTTTAAATGTCAAGTAGACTGGAGATGAAGTTTGAACTCAAGACCACATGCTCTAATATTATGATAAACTAACATTTGTCCCAAAAGCTTAAGCTATTAGGAAATGGATTTAATTGTTTAACTATTTTTCTAACATATATATTTAAAAATATTGAGAGATATTGATGGCTAAGGACATGTCGTGACTGGAACAATATGATTTGAACTATAGTCTTCTTAATGTTTCATCTAGTTACCTACATGCATACATATATGCAAGCATAAATACATTCATGCATGCGAGGATGCAAACATAATGTGTTGTTTTGTCTTTCTAAACTTTAAAAATATTAGAACTTCAAAACAATTATCAGCCAGAACAAAGTACAGTTTTCAAGTACTAGCAATGTAATTGAGTTGGTTCATTAAAGGTGTGTGTGTGTTATTGGCGATTACTAAATTATTGTATGTTTGTGCTTTTACACAGCCTTGCACGCATGCATGTTTCTGTTCATATGAATCGTATATAATATATTGATTGATTGGTCTTCTCATTTCATAATTACAAGGAACTCAGATATAACAAACCAATCTCCAGAAATATCACCAGTTGTTTCAGTCCAAGTTGCCATTCCTGGATCCCTCACAACTTCTCCCCTACATCTTTATCCTTTAGAAGCTCAAGCACTTGCCTGGAGAACACGAATAATGTCAGTCCAAGGTATTTTCATCTACTTTCTTCTTTTTACAACATCATTGAATATCTTTGTTTTTAACTGCTGGCCATATGCCATTAGTCACACATCTCATCAACAACAACAACAAAGCCTTAGTCCCAAAATATTGGGTTGGCTATGGATCCTCAACAAATTAGTTAGGGTCGGCTATGTATTCTTTTCCTCCATTCTATTCTATCTGAAGTCATACTCTGTTATTTCTGAAATTGATCTTTTTTATTATTTTTACTAATGTTATTTTTGGTCTTCCTCTACCTTTTTTCATTCCCTCAACTTGGATCAATTCACTCTTTTTACTACTGAACATCTCATCACTTCAATCTAATTAAAAATCATTGGTTTCTTTCCCATTGGTTTTGGGTCTTTTAAAAGTTACCATGGGTAGATTGGATGTCTATCATAGAAAGTCATTTCGTCTCTTCAATTTATGATTTGATGGATGCTTGTAATTTGTGTGCTTGATTGTATTGATCCCCAGATGTATATGTCACATATACTTGGGTGACTCTCCTTTTTAATGTTTGAATAAAATTGTTATTACTTATCAAAAAATAAAAGAGATGGTACTATGAGAAAAAAAATTGAATTTATATGTGCAAGAAATTCTTAAAGGTGGTTTGTGATATTTATACTAATTCTTTTTTTCCCCCATAATTCAAATCTTTCTGATCATATAGCAAAGTGTTTAGCTGCACCATGGGGTTAACCAAAGTTAGTACCATGTAACTTGTAAACTTGAGGATCACTATCTGTATTTAACTCTATATAGCAGATATGGGTTTTATGTGAATACTTCAACAAGAAAATTGCCTACTTAAGTATTAACTATAAAGGATTGATTCCTATTTCGTGATTTACTTTATGCATGGTTCTGAAATTTGAGATAAGAGGGGGAGAGAGGAGGGGGTGGGGTGGAAAAGTAGCAGCAGAAGTGATCAGGTGGATTTAAAAAAAAAAAAAAATTACTATAAGATGTGAAAGTTTGTAAAGCTCATATAATACATGGTGCTACCCTTTGTGTAGCATGTAAGGTTAATTGTATTCTTTGTGAGGATATCATGTACCATATGAGACTCGTTGGCTGTTTAAATTTCAACCATGAATTTTAATGCTTTGTGAGAAAATTTATGCGGAACTTTTCATGAACTTGAAGCATTTATGTTTATATGACACTTAGTATCTTTTTATCAGCTTGAGATGAATGAGTTAAGCTTCCTTGACTTCTTAATTTTGTTATTTTAATCACCTGATTTTTGTATGCTAGTTTCCTAATTTGTACAATTAATTTCAGAATTTGATTGTGTAACTTCTATTTGGGCGTAGCTCATCCCTTTATTTCCTTTAACAGATTCAAAAGCTTACCCTGGGCCTTTTGTTGTAGTCGACATTTCAAGAAAATCTGAGGTATTTGTTCAATTAGGGCTCTACTCTTTAATTTCATTAGTTCATAAAAATTTCACATTATATTAATTTTTATCCTTGTAGGATGGTTTGTCAGTTGTAGTTTCTCCTTTAATAAGAATACACAATGAAACTAGATTCTCTATGGAGCTACGGTTTCGACGACCGCAACAAAATGAAGATGAGTTTGCTTCTGTGATGCTAAAGACAGGAGAAACAATTGATGATTCCATTGCCATGTTTGATGCTGTCAATTTGTCTGGTGAATTAAAGAAGGCATTGACGTCTTTAAGTGTTGGTATGCATTGTCAACTTTAGTTCATCAAATCAAATAAAAACCCCACTTGTTTAAGTGTTATCTATATTTCTATCCATTATTCTTTTCCTTAACCCCTTCTTGCCATTGTTTTCATTATCATCATCTTCATCATCATTATCATTAGTATCTGTAAGCTTCTTTAACAAGCTATGCTGTGGAGATGTATGATGCTTATTACTCAGAATCTTATATAAATGTGTTTCATCACTTTAGAAGAGCAGATTTCAAGTGGGGATCAGATTTGAGGCTAGAGTGTTTGTTTGCATGATGCGATCATTTAATTTCATTGGGTATTGCTATGTAGATGATGCTTTTACTCCTTGACTGTATTGGAGAAGTGCATCTAGATTATTGTGTGATCCTAAAATATCTGAAAAACTGAAGGGGAAAATATGACTGCTATAAAGTAATATGTTTGCTTGTTTATTTTGAAGAGAG
Organism: Quercus wislizeni; assembly: GCA_023055345.1. Taxonomy (NCBI): domain Eukaryota; kingdom Viridiplantae; phylum Streptophyta; class Magnoliopsida; order Fagales; family Fagaceae; genus Quercus; species Quercus wislizeni. The sequence goes on along the minus strand of JALGQJ010000009.1, from coordinate 8,510,326 downwards.
TGCTGTAAAAAATCACTTTCCCTAAATCAGGTGTTGCCTCTTATTTGCTAGCATGGAAAATAACATTAAGAATTTGGCTTGTCCCACAGGTACACGTCATGGGTGTCCTGCTTTTCTAGGTTATATAAACTTGTATGTCATTATTGAGAGTGAAGATATAGAATGTGACTAAGTGGGAGAAAAAAATTGGTGTATCGATCTTTACACGTTCCTGAATTTACACAAACTAATGTCCATCTTTTACAAAAAAAAGTCATTTATGGATATTATTGTGAGGTAAGAAAGCCTTTGAGAAAAACATGATCATCACACTACATTGTCTAAGACAAGAATTTTGTAATTAGGGAGAGGGATACCTTAGGTCGTTGCTCCCACAAAGTGTGTTTTTTGAGTGGAAAATTTTCATAATTAGGTGGGAAAGTTTGAGCTTGTTATCCACCTTAATGGTCTTGATATGGAAAAAGTCATATATGAACTTCATACCTGAATTTAATAATAGGAATTAATCATGGATTTTGAAAAAATAATGAACAGATATTATACACGCCAAAGTTGGCCTAGCACAGTAGCAAAGGATTTAATGCATCTGTGAGGGTGGTGTATTGTCTAGAGTTTGGATTGTGCTGAATAATTTTACGATTCTTCAAAGCTTGAAAGTAGATCTTCTTATCTCAGGCTTTTTTTTTTTTTTTTTTTTTTTTTTTTGTCTTCCTGGATAAGTTACCTTAGTGAGAATGACGATTTTCTTTGTGAACAATGAGCATTAAATTATTTTCTGTACCTGCAATTAATGTGATTAATGATTGATATGTTGCAGGTAACTTCTTATTTTCATTAAGACCTGAATTTTCGGATGGCTCAATAAATTCGAAGAATTCACTTTCAGTGGAGTGGTCAGATGATTTTGAAGGTGGAAAGGCAGTTCGTCTCTCTGGATTTCTCGATCAATTAAGCTATAGAGTCCGAAAGGCTTTATTTGTTGGATCCATGAAATGTTCCTTCAGTACAGCATGTTGTATTCTCAAATCTAATGGTGCACATGTTTCAAGCATGCATTTTCTGATTCAGAGAATTGGAAGAGATGTGCCTGTTATACAACCTGATAAATCAAGGGATCATCTTAAAAATAGTGATTCACCAGTTGCATTACAAGAGCAAAAGGAAATTTTTCTTCTTCCTACCATAAAGGTCTCCAATTTATTGTACTCAAAGATACATGTACTTTTGAGTGAAAGGGGTAAGACCAAAAATTTCATGGGATGGCAATATTCTTTAGTTCACAAGTTACTTGACTCTAAAATTTGTTTTTTGGTAATCTTGTGCAGATGTATGTACAACCAATGGCTATAACCTTGGGAGCCAAGAAACCATATCGAGTCATTCAACAGTTGATTTTTATGTTAATCCTGCCATTATATTCTTTACTATAACGTTAACTGATTTTAATACAAGCTGCAAACCAGTGAATAGTGGTGATTGGATCAAGAAGTTATCGAAGAAGAAAAGTGCTGTCCATTATCTGGATATTGATCTGGATTTTGGTGGTGGAAAGTATTTTGCTTCCTTAAGATTGTCTCGTGGGGACAGGGGCATATTAGAGGTTTCTATGCTCTAGCCACATTAGCTCTTAGTATATATTTGATATTTTTAGAATCAAAAGTGCATAAACCATAAGTTGGAATGCTACCTTCTAGTTATTTGCAGTTTTACAGACTATAAGTTAAACAGACATATTTGCTAATTATTTCAACTTTCTTGATTGGCTTGGTTTAAGATCTTGCTGGAAATCTAATGCTGATATTTATTTGCAGGCTACTATTTTTACACCATATTCCCTGAAGAATGATACTGATTTTTCCCTTTATTTATTTCCACCTAATAAGAAGCCTCTGTCAAGGTAGTCACTTCATCTGAGATTAGTTTAACTTTTTGAGCATTGCTCTAGAACTCTGAAATTTTGATAGTTGTAAATATATGCAGGGATGAAGCAGAGAATTTTGGTTCCAGCATCTCTCCGGAATTAGGATTACTTTTGCATCCAAATTCGTTTGGATCATGGTTCTTAAAGTGAGATATTTTCTTTATTCAACAACAATAGGAATTTTTGAATTCCATCTTTCCCTATATGATGCTAAAATTTTCCTGATTTTATAGGTATCCCAATTTCATGTAATAGGCATCTTATGTACTCTGTTTTGCCAGATCTAACAAGGTGCAGCTCAAATTGTTAAAAGATTCTGCATCAGAGCTATTGCTAGACTTGGATGCATTATCAGGCCTTACAGAGATAAGCTTGGAAGTAAATGAGGGATCTGGAGTCAAATATATTACAAAGCTTGGGGTGTCCATAGGGCCGCGTTTACGTGAAGTAGTTTTGCCATCTCAAATAGTGACTATGGTCCCACGTTATGTTGTGCTTAATGAATCGGAGGAGAGTATCATTGTCCGTCAATGTTATTTACAGGTGTACTCTATATTTATTAATAATAAAGCTTACTTCTCTTTTGGCTCAGGTCTCTGTAAATTTGTATGACGTCTGTTAACCCCCCCTTCCCCCCTCCTTTTTTTTTCTCTCTGAAGGATGACATGGAAGGCATCCGCATTAACAGTAAGCAGAAAATAACACTCATGCTGCAGAATGGAATTAGCAAGGGGAGAGAGTTCAATATATTTGAGAATTTTATTAGAAAGCATAGAAATGCTAATCATGACTCATTAAAATACATCCGGTTTCAACTGGATGAGCCTGAACTCAGTTGGTCAGGACCAGTATGTATTGCTTCCTTGGGGCACTTTTTTGTGAAGTTCAGGAAACAAAAATCAAATCAAGCAACAGCTGCAGACACACATATTACAGAATTTGCAGCTGTTTGTGTAGTAGAAAAAGGGTCTTCTCTTGTTCTGCACTTCCAGAAACCGCCAGACATCAGTCTACCATATCGGATTGAAAATCGCTTGTGGGATGTAGCTATAACTTTCTACCAACAGGCAAGCTATTATTCCATTTTCCTTACCCATCTGCAAATTGGAATTTTCTTCTTCCTTTTTTCTTTTTCAATAATCACTTGAGAATTTGACAGGGGTCATCAGAGCAAGAGGTTCTAGAATCTGGGTGTAGTGTGGATTATGTTTGGGATGATTTGACTCTACCACATAAACTGGTTGTCCTAATTGGTGGTACTCACTGATCCCTTGTTGGATTCAACTTTTTTCATAGCAATTCAGTTCAAAATGAATGTTAGAATTCTTCTTTGGTTTTTTCTGTTCTCAATCAACATGGTGGAGAGCAACCTTACCTCTGAAACACCTCCTTCTCTCTCTCTGCGTAATGTCTTAGTTGTGTGTTATATGCATGTGTATATAGATACCCAATTACACGAAAATTGTAGTGCGTGTATGTTCATATACATGTATATTCTCTTTGGTTTCATATATGGAGTTGGCTCAGAACAGGGGAACTGTGGTCTGCTATAGTAGACATAGGAAAGTCAGAGTTCTCTATCTCTATCTTAAATTGCAATAGTATTGCTAATTTATGACAAATCTGTATTCATGTTTCTGTTGTGGAATAAGAGAGAAAGGATACTGAAGAACAGCTCTCTTCTTTGATTGATAATGCTTGAGAATCTTTTAACACCTCAATCTGATTATTTGTAATTTCTTTTAGTGTTCAACAATGTGATAAAGCTTATAGAGTTTCATATCTGTTGGATGATAAATGTTGATGTAATCATTAAAAGCTTACTACCATAGCCTGTGAGTTCTGGCTACTTTTTCAGTTGCCCCTTGCAATATACCACCATTTACATGTCTATGTAGTTTTCCCTGTTAAAAGACTCAACCTAAATCATGCTTTACCACACTTTTCAAATGCTATTCATTTTGGAAATAAAATTTCATGGAACTTAAAAACTAAATAGTGTGTGTGTGTGTGTGTAATGTTCTTGGATATATGTTTAGGAAATCTGTTTGGATAAATATGTGTGTGTGTGTGTGTCGGTGTCTGTGTGTGTGATGTTCTTGCAAAGCTGATGAATTAACAATTCTCTAGAGACAATTATATTGGAGTATAATGCCTCTTTTTTTTGCATTAAATGGATCAAGATTTGATCACTTGTCATGGTTCTACCTATATCATGTGGACCTAGGTATGCCACTTGAGCATAGGAATTTATATAGGGGTTGGGTTCATCAAGCCTTTCAATATGAAGACCTGAAAATATTTGTAGATTGTCAAAAGTCTCTAATTTCCTCTTTTATACCCTGGGGTTACATGAAGTATTGAGGTGGCATGCAATGCGACCACACTAGTTTTAAGAATACATAAATAAAGGTCATACACAGTGCACAAGGCTTCTGTCTGTGAGAGGTGGTTGAAGGTTTTTCTTACCAGAATTTTTGGAGAGCCTGATTCCTATAATTGAACCCATGACACCTCACTTGGATGGAGGGAACTTGCCGTCACACCAAGGTCTGACCTCTCTTAGACTATACATGTAATGCAGAATATATAGTACTTGAGCTTTGTAATTTATGCCTAACAAGGAAGATGTCTCTTCCTTCCTTTTGTTTGACATGTTGATGAATCATGATGTTGTTGTTTGTGATACTTCCCATGCATTTGTCATGTATGAGATGGGTGCAACACATTTAGAATTGTCCAAATAATATAGGCATGTATTATTTATAATCAGATTGCAGGTTCAATAATTGCATGGTAATTTGGATTGTAAAAATAGATTAGCATAACTGGATATTCTGGTTTTTCTTGTAGGTAGTCCTCCATTACGTGAGATTAACTTGGATAAGGTGCGTGCATGGAAGTCTTTTTACAAACCTTGGCAACACAGAGGATTGGCATCTAATTCTGGAGATCAGAGAATTAATATCGGTGAAGTTACTGGCGTGGAGATGGTAAAGGTGGGGTTTGAAGTATATGCAGATGGTCTCACACGGGTTTTACGAATTTGTAAGATATCCGGTAGTCACAAGGGAGATTCAGTGCTTAAATCACGTGCAAAGATTCAACTAAGAGTTTCCCATTTGGCAATCCAACTACTAGAATGTAGAAAACAGGTCAGTCCAATTCCCTGTTATTGATATTGTAATTAGTTTCTTTCTTTGTTCTTTGCTTTTCTCTTCTTTTTTTTTTTTCTTTTTTTTTAAATTTTTTTTTTTTTTTTAACCTTTGATTTGCTTTATGCAAATTATGCCTTTTTTGCATAAAGCAGCTTTTTGAATATACATCTTTCTTACTTATCAAAAAAAAAAAAAAAATTGTAAACTCAAGCTTATATTGTTTGCAATATTCAAGGGACTCATTTATTATTAGACATTTATTTCTCTTAGTAATAAAAATTTAAATACGTGCACAACTTGTCATATGTCACCTCCACTTCTTGTCCTCATGTCCAGCCAACTAAAAAGGAATAAGGATTCTTGATGCATCTTCTTTACTTTAAAATTCTGAATATATATGGTATGGTTTTAACCACATATATATATTTCACCAAAAACAAATAAAAAACATCTATATAGAAAATACTGCTGAGAGGATAATACTTCTGTCCAAAAATTTTGTAGCATGAATGACTAAGTGGATAGCACTTGACAATTGGGAATGATGTCCCCCTGCCCATGCGATTGTATCCAAATTAGCTCAATAATTTTATTATATCACTTCAAAGCCATGGCAGCTACAATTTTATCTTTTGAACAGTGTGCTCTGTTGTTGTGCAGAGTACTGCTACAATGACATAATTTCATTTTGATGGACAGCTTTTTACTTATGATCTTTATCTAATATGTTATAATCTTCTGAAGGATGGAGACGAGAGTGAGACGTCAGTTAATTCACCAATCTTAATTATGAGGCTTGGGAAAATCAGTATGGATTCTGTATTTACTGATCAGCTCAAATATTACCAGATCACTTTACAGGTAATTATTCCATATGCTTGATGTCTTCAAAAGAGTCACTGATCCCGATCAGTCTATTCTTTCCAGATTGTGTGAAGTGTTATAAGAATTCTTGGGTAATTATTTCTATCAGATTTTGTTACTTATAGTGCCTTTGTTGTATTTAATCCAGTCCTTGAATTTGGAGGAGAAGAGGGTAGGAGCTCCTTTTGCAGCAATGCTTCGAAGACATATGGTGGACTATAGTGAGCCAAATGATTGTGTACTCAAAATTGTCTTCGTCCTGCTTCCTGCCAGTTCCAATGTTACACAAGTTAAATACTCATCTATAGTTTTGCAGGTAAAAATCAGGCAGTGGTTGCTAATCTTTTCCCTATATTTCCTAAAGCTCATCTGTCGCATTTTTTCTTTTTCTTTTTTCACTTGGATTCTTTGACAATCAGTGATCAGCCTTTGAGAAACTCATAACCAATGTTATGGAATAGATTTGATAGCACAATATCCAAGTGTAATTGACTGTGCTAGCCTCTGATTTTCTGAGTTGGTGTCACACAGCCAGTTGATTTGAACCTTGATGAGGAGACATTAATGAGAATTGCGCCATTTTGGAGAACATCTCTCAGTGAATCTAAATCTCAGAGTCGGCAGTTTTACTTTGATCATTTTGAGATCCACCCAATAAAGGTTTGATGCCTTTTCTTATTCTCTCCACCTCTCTCACATTATAATAGACTTCACCCACCTTAAATTAATAGAAATATGACCTGTATTTGTATCTGTTTCTGTAGATTTTTGCAAATTTTCTTCCTGCGGAATCATACTCAAGTTATAGCTCAGCTCAGGAGACTCTAAGGTCTTTACTGCATAGCGTGGTAAAGGTATGTCAGGCATGCTTTTAAAAGGCTTGATATTTTTCATGCTTAAATGTTTGATACAGTATCTATGCTGTCATTTTATTATTTCATTCTTAAAATCATCTGTTTACCCTAATTTTTAAAATTCTTTAGGTCCCTCGCATAAAGAATAAGGTTGTAGAGCTCAATGGAGTCCTGGTTACGCATGCGCTGATAACAATGCGTGAATTATGTATTAGATGTGCGCGACATTATTCATGGTAAGCCTATTGTTTATCTTTCTTCTTTTTCTTTTTCTTTTGTGATTCACATATTAAGCCATAAATTGATATGATTGTCCAGGTATGGCATGAGGGCCATCTATATTGCAAAAGGAAGCCCATTGCTTCCACCAGATTTTGTGTCTATGTTTGATGACTTGGCTTCATCCTCTCTTGATATTTTTTTTGATCCTTCCCGTGGGTTGAGGAATCTTCCAGGTTTGACTTTAGGTACTCTTTCTCCGCTATATGTTAATTTACTGATCTTTTATTTTTTTTGGGGTAGGATATTGTTTAAGTTCCCCTTTTTGTACTTGTTACTTTCTTCATTGTGGTGAATTAATAAGCTCCCAGGAAGTTATTTGAACTTAATAGGCATTTGTAAATGAAAATTAATACAATAAATTCATCATGATTTTCTTTGGTGTTTGCATGTCTACTTTGGTCCAACTGTTTGGTGGCAATTGTTGTGAGTGTGTGTGTAGTTGGACACTGGGCAAGAAGGAAAGGTGCAGGGGGTGGGGGGTGAGGACAAGTTCTAGGCTCAACAATTAGCCCACTAAAGAAGAGTTGAGAATTTGAACCTGATTGTTAGGTAAAGTGCGGATTGGTCTCACTTTGTCTCACCTGCAAGAAGCATGTGGATGTTTTTGGGATTTGTTGAGTGGTGCTAACAAAAGTGGTGCTAACAAAAGTGGTGCTTTATCTGGGTTTTGTAGTGCAGGGAGTCTTTATTTTATGGTTGTAAATATTATGTCAGGAACTTGAATTGGTTTCTGTTGAGAATCTGAGTCAGTACATTGGAAAAAATATTTTACAGCCTTTTGCCATTTAACAGCTCCAATATCCTGACCTGCTACGAAGCAAAAAAAAAAAAAAAAAAAAATCACTGCAACAAGTTTGCCAAAAGTAAGATACGTACATCAGGGATAATCTAATAAATTTCTTATTGAAAATGCCAACATTGTTAAAAATATTTACTTATTTGGTTGAATAGTTTAGCCATGCTAGCATCCAGCTATGAATTTCTTTCCTAGCTTTTTGAGTAATTTTAGTTTTTATTGTACTATTTGTTGGCTGAGATAAAGTGAATAAGCAATTCAAAAATACATGGCCGTTTTGACCTTTTGTTTTGTACGTGTACTTAAACATGAAATGCCATATAATTGCTTGTAGTGTTTCTGATATCCCTGTCAGACACTAACGCTCCCTTAATGCCTTCTCTTTTGTTTTAATTGCAAAGGCCTAGTTGTAATATCTGTTTGCTGCTTTGGCTATTGAGGACAGGTACGTTTAAATTCATAAGTAAATGTATAGATGGGAAAGGATTCTCTGGGACAAGACGATACTTTGGTGATCTTGAAAAAACTGTAAGTCTTGTATTTTTTAATTTGTTGATATGTTTGCTTCTGAGCTTCTGCACTCACTAAAACTATAATATTTGTGGCTCTGTAGTTGAGAACAGCAGGATCTAATGTACTCTTTGCTGCTGTCACTGAAATATCAGACTCTGTTCTGAAGGGAGCAGAAGCAAGCGGTTTTAATGGAATGGTACGACTAACTTCTCAACTTTTGGTACCACTAGTGTACTTTGCAGTGTTTTGATTTCTATTTCTATTATTGGAATTTTTAACATTAATATTTTGTTGCCTATCTTGAAGGTAAGTGGCTTTCACCAGGGAATTTTGAAACTGGCTATGGAGCCATCCTTGTTGGGAACTGCCTTGATGGAAGGTGGTCCAGATCGAAAGATCAAACTTGATCGCAACCCTGGGGTGGACGAGGTAAAATCTGATATATTTACTCTGGTGAGAGAATTAATGTGAAATTCTGATATTCCTTTGCCATGCTCCATTTTTCAGCACTGCAGATGATAGAATTTCTTCTTTTTTTGTTATTGTTTTAATTTCTTGATTTGGTTATTTATTTATTTTGTGTAATTGTATGAGTTGAGACCAAGTCTCTTTCTTACCACATTGATGCCTTTAGTGCTAAATACGATCGACATATTCTTTCTTTGCGAGTAACATGTTGCACCATTGAAAGCTTGGGACATGTTTGACATTGTGGCTTGTGTTTGTTGACTGAATTGATGGATATTCTTTATCTCCTTGAAAAATGGCACTCAACCTAGAGAATTATTAATGATATTTCTGGGGAAAGACCATGGGAACCCTATCATCAAACCCAAGACAAGAAGGCAGCCCATTTATTGTAAAACATTAAGACACATCTTTTGCCACATCATGCAAAAAAATTGAGAATTATTTTGTGTATGTATGTTCTATATCTACAGGAAGCTCATTATCCTTTGCATTTTTTATAAGTCTATTGCTGAAATCAATTACTAATTTTTGCTTTAATTACTACAGCTATACATAGAAGGATACCTGCAAGCTATGTTGGATACCTTGTATAGGCAAGAATATCTTAGAGTCAAAGTCGTTGACAATCAGGTAATTTATTGACCAGGTTGCAGGAAAATTATATTGAATATTTATAATAGCTGTTAGTAACCCTAAATTCCTCACCCTTCATCTTCCATATAACAATTAATTCTTAATCATCGAATTTCATTAAAAGTTGCATTCTAGTCACATGACTTTCTAAGAGCATTCGCACTAGTTGGTGCGAAAATTTCTGTCTATTTTAGAATAAGATTATACTTTTCCTATTTTGCACAACCACTTTTCAAAACACCCCATATTAGATTATTTATTTTACACTACATTTCATTAAATACTATTTATATGTTTGGAGAGAGAGAGAGAGAGAGAGAGAGAGAGAGAGAGAGAGAGACCGGATTTGAGGTGAGAGAAATAAGAATAAAATATACAATACAAATGAATATTAACCGTGTAAATATACACCATTACTATAGCAACAATAGATATTTACACAATTTTAGCTTAACTAATGTGGGTAATTTTTGGGCTTAATTGTGTAAATTTGAAACATTTTTTTATGAAATGCATACTGGTGCGAATGCTCTAAAAAGCTAAAGACATAATAATAAACAAAACATAACATAGACTAACAAAGACTATTCTTGTAATAGTTAGCGGGCTAGACAACAAGGACTAATGAACCTTCTTTGTTTTGGCTTTAGATACTCCTGTATCACTATTTATAGTTTCTAAGAATATCACATTTATTTGTTTAGGTTTTCTTGAAAAACCTACCCCCAAATAGTTCTCTCATTGAGGAGATCATGGATCATGTGAAGGCATTCCTTATTAGCAAGGCATTCTTAAAGGGAGATTCTTCAACAACTTCTCGATCCTTGCATCATCTTCGAGGAGAAAGGGTAAGTGTGTCCATTCATTTAGTGTGCCTCTTTTCATTTTCACTTTTTGTAAATTTATTGTTTGTTTCATGAGTAGGAATGTTATTTCAGAAATGAATTTACAAACATTTTCTTTTATGATAACTAACGATGGACGAGTACATCATTAGTTCATATCAAAATATTTTGTAAAAGAATTATCTTTATTATTCATGCATAATACTTCATTAGGTATTATTATATTTGAAAATTAGTTATATTACATGTTATTAAAAGAGAGAATATATGAATTATTATGATTGATATAATTTAATATAAGAATATATTGTTTGAATGAATTGATAAATATTTTATTATTTTGATAAATTTAACTGCATATTTATTTTCTATATTTTGATTGCATGTACTATTAAATTTGCTTTTGTGTTTTGCTAGGTTTTGTTTTAATTATTGCTAAAACAACTAAGCTTGAGCAGAAATTTCATATTTCAAATCAGTTTTTTTTTTTTTTTTTTGGTAATATAAATTTTAGAAAAATTACCATATAAATTACAAAAATCCTTGAATATTAGTGGCATTGCTTTAAAGGACCCAAATTTAAATCCTTCCTCCCAACTTATTGTGAGCAAACAAAGAAAAAAAATAACAATATAAATTCTCCTTTTATATTAATAATTAATGCAACACCAATAAAATTAGCACTTGAAAATGAATGCATGTACCTCATTACACATTACAATAAATTAATATTTTATCATTAAAAAAAAAAAAAAAACCTAATATTTTTTTATTGAATAGAAAAGAATATTAAAAATAATTAAACAAATGAGTAAAACCTTTGCTGAAGGTGGAAGGGTAAATGAAGAGGATTTTATTTGCTTCTTAAAGAATGCATTAGATGGCAAAACCTTAGGTTGTTGCAGCTTGGAATAAAATGCGTGGAACAAAAATATCAGTTGGGACCTTTGAATAATATATAATAAAATATTTTTATTTTGAGGATTTATCAACCAACACATTATTTTACATACTTCATATTTACACGTTGGCAAATGGCAAGCCATTTATTTGTACAATATGATTTTTTTTTTTTTTGAGATTTTTTTTGCTATGAAAGATGTGTCTATATATATATATATATATCCCACTAGGTGGTTGCTCAAAACTTTTATTAAAATTTAAATACTAAGGAAATAAAAATATTTATTGTTGAATATAAATAAATAATTCTTTTAATTCTTTGCTTAGAAATAGTATTTCTAACCATTATCAAAATGAATAAATAAATAATTTACATGTCATTAGAAAATGGAAAAATGTAAATTTTTAAAACTAATATAATTTAGAATGGGAACATATCGTAATATTGTTTGCATAAATTGACAAATATTTAATTACTTTTCTAACTTAAGAACATAAATTTTTTTTATTATTATTCTTGATTGTGTGTTAAATTGTTTTTGTTGGATCTTAAAATTTGTTTTATTCTCTAAGAATGCATCACATGCTATAACCTTATTAGAGGGATTAAGATAACAATCTTTAAACATAGTGGACTAAAATGAAAATTCACTAAACTTGTTGGGTGTAAATTGTATTTTTGCATATATATATATGAGAGAGAGAGAGAGAGAGAGAGGCATACAAATTCTTTGAACCTTATAAATACATTGAAATAATTGTATATGCTAATTAATACTTTAATGTAAAAGCTAAACTTTGATGAGATGGAAGTCTTAGGGGGTGTTTGGTTCACTGTGATGTGCTCTTGATGTGATACACATTACAATAATGTGACATTAAAGTTTTTGGTTTATTTTATTATTTCAAACATTACCATAATTTAAAGTTACAAATATATCACATCATCTCAATCTTATCACCTTCCTAAACAATGTAATATTGTATTATTTTTTTTTTTTTGATAAGTAAGAAAATTATATTAAAAAACACAAGAGAACAAAGACAACACAAAGGAAACAGAGAGGGGAACAGAAAGAAAAAAGAAAAGAAAAGAAAAAAACAAAAGCACAAGAAAATCAACAAAGACTAATTACAAAGAAGAGAACTAAGGAACATAGGGATAGAATCACTAGAGGTGAGTCCTCAAGCCCTAGACCAGTCAAAAAGAGTGCCACTAAAGTAAGCAAGCAGCTGATCATCAGTTTTGTCCCTATCCTCAAAAGTACGCTAGTTACGCTCCCTCCAAATGCACCACATAAGGCACAACGGAGCTAGATTCCAAACCCTAGAGGAGTGCTTTCCGAGCCAGTTCCACCAGTCGCAAAGCGTGTCTGCAATCGAGCTAGGCAAGACCCAAGAAATCCCAAAAGGTCTGAAAACCAAGTTCCACAACTGAAAAGTTTTTCCACAGTGAAGAAGCAAGTGATTCGCCGACTCTCCATTACTCCGACACAAGATACACCAATCAACAAAATCAAAGCCTCTACACCGTAAAATGTCCCCTGTAAGAATCTTCTCCCAAGCTGCAGACCAAACAAAGAAAGAGACATACACCGGGGCCTTAACCTTCCAAACACCTTTCCAAGGGAAAATAATAGGCAATGGACAACGAAGCTTATCATAGAACGAGCGAACACCAAACTCCCCCTTCTTTGATAGCTTCCAAATCATACGATCTCTTTGCTCAGACGGAGGTAAATTATCACCCAGGATATGAAGGAAATCATCCACATCACCCGACTCCCAATCGTTCGGGTTTCTAAGGAGAGGCACCTTCCAACTTCTCCGGGCCTCGGTCCCCATCCGCTCGAGAGACGAAGCAACAGATGCCTCCCTATTGATAGCAATTCCATACACAACCGGAAAGGAAAGGTGGAGATGTAAGTCCCCACACCACTGATCCGTCTAAAACCTCACCCTATCCCCCATCCCTACCTCGAACCGAATGTGTTTGCTAAACACCTCCCAACCTTTTCGAATACTTCTCCATAAACCACACCCATAACCACCCCTGCCTAATTTGGACGTCCAACCCCCCCACTCTTCTCCAAACTTCAGGGCTACTACCCTCCGCCAAAGACGAGTCTCCTCAACCCCAAACCGCCATAACCATTTCCCTAGCAAAGCCTTATTAAACGTAGTTATCTTCCTTATGCCCAAACCACCATTAACCTTAGGAGCACACACCTTATCCCACCCCACCAGATGAAGCTTCGAATCCCCCCACAAGAAATCCCTCTGAATCTTCTCAAGCTTATTAGCCACATGCGAGGGAATGGTAAAAAGCGATAAATAGTAAGTAGGAAGACTAGAGAGCGTACTCTTAATCAACGTCAATCTACCACCTTTAGACAAATACAACCTCTTCCACCCGGCCAATTTCCTGTGAAATTTCTCCAAAATAGGATTCCATATAGAAGGGGACTTATGAGAGGCCCCCAACGGCATACCAAGATAAGTCATAGGCAAAGACCCAATCCGACAACCTAGGATCTCTGCCAAAACATGAACATTATCAACCACTCCCACAGGAACCAACTCAGTCTTCAAGACATTAACCTTCAAACCTGTCACAGCCTGAAAACAAAGGAGAAGCATCCGCACATGAAGAATCTGTTCTACATCCGCATCACAAAAAAGAATAGTATCGTCTGCAAACAGAAGATGCGAGACACATTCTCCAACACCTCGGCTACCAACAGCTTGGAAACCCCTGATCAAACCAGCACCTTCTACTCTTTTCAACATTCTACTTAAAACCTCCATCATGACCAAGAACAACATCGGAGATAGCGGGTCCCCTTGTCTAAGACCTCTCGAACTCCCAAAAAAATCAGCTGGCGACCCATTAATCAAGATAGAAAACTGGACAGTAGAAATACAAGTGCGAATCCATCTACACCATTTCTCTCCAAAGCCCATTCTCTTCAGAAGATCTAGAAGAGCCTCCCAATTCACGTGATCATAAGCTTTCTCAATGTCAAGCTTACAGATGACCCCCGGAATCTTGCTCTTCACACGACTGTCTACACACTCATTAGCAATAAGGACTGAGTCAAGAATCTGTCTACCACCCACAAAACCATTTTGAGACTCAGAAATCAGCTGGTCTATAACCTGCTTCAACCTATTTGCCAAAACCTTCGCCAGAATCTTATATAAACTCCCCACCAGACTGATAGGCCTAAAATCTCGAATATTGGAAGCATCGTTTTTCTTAGGAATAAGAGCTAAAAAAGTAGCATTCAAAGATTTCTCAAACTTACAGTGGCAGTAAAACTCCTCAAAAATTGCTAGAACATCCCTTTCCACCACTCTCCAGCAATGGTGGAAAAAGGCCATAGAGAAACCATCCAGACCAGGAGCTTTGTCTCCTGCCAACTCGTGAAGAGCTAAAAGAATCTCCTCCTTTTCGAACCTCCTTTCAAGCCAACCCCTCTCTGACCCATCTATTTGATCAAACTCCAGACCTTCCACAAAGGGCCTCCACTCTTCCGACTCCTTGTACAAATTTTTATAGAAATTTACAACCTGAGCCGCCATCTCAGATTCCTCCTCATAAAAGATCCCATCCACCTCCAAAGCGCTCAGGTGGTTAAACCTCCTCCGGGAGTTAGCCATCTTATGGAAGAATTTAGTGTTATTATCTCCTTCCTTAATCCATAACATCCTGGACTTCTGTCTCCAAGATATTTCTTTCAAAGAGATAAGATTCTCAACTTCCAATCTCGCCAACTCTCTCTCACAAGTCTCTGCATCAGAGAGGCCAATCTCCCCTTCCTTGGCGTCTAGAGATTTCAAAGTCTCTAATAATTGAGATTTTTTTCGACCAACATGGCCAAACTCCAATCGATTCCACTGAATAATGTCCTCTTTCAAGGCCTTCATTTTCTTGGCAAACACAAAACTGGGAGTGCCAGAAAAGGAATGGCGATTCCACCACGACTGAACTCTATCAATAAAGCCATCCGTCTTAAGCCACATATTTTCAAACCTAAACAGACTTTTCCCCCTCGCCATTCCCCCCACCTCCACTAGAATAGGGAAATGATCTGAAACAGGGCGAGGTAAAATCCGTTGGGTCACATCCGGAAAATGCTCTTCCCAATCCTGGGACACCAAAACTCTGTCTATCCTAGACATCGAAGGCCGAACTGACCCTCTAGACCAAGTGTAGCTCCCTCTCTCCAAAGGCAAATCCGACAAATTAAGGTCCCCGATGAACTCCGAAAAAAGTTCCATAGCCGGAGTGAGACGAGAATTACCCAATCTCTCGCTAAGGAAGCGGACAATATTGAAGTCCCCAATACAACACCAAGGAACATTCCAATATTGCTGCACACCAACCAACTCATCCCACATTAACCCCCTCTCATTGTTATCAATAGGGCCATAAACCCCGAAGCACGCCCAATTGAACCCATCTCCCACCCCTTGCCACCGGACAGACACAGAGAAAGAACCCACCAAAACTTCCGCGCTCTCTAGGACCCTCCTATCCCACATCAACAAAATCCCACCGGCTGTTTGGGCAGCGTCCAAGGCCACCCAGTCCACAAAGGGGCAGCTCCACACACTCCCCACCATCTGTCTGTCCATGCCAATAAGCTTAGTTTCTTGAAGGCAAATTACGTCGCACTTCCAACCAAGCAATAAATTTTTAACTATTGACCGTTTCCGACGGTCATTCAAACCCCTAACATTCCAAGAAAGAATTTTTAAATTCATAACAATAATGATACCCCAACTGAAAAATAGCTCAACCGCCAACACATTACCGACTGTCATAATTAACCAAAGATTGTAGGTTCCTCAACTCTCTCTTTCCTCTGTCCTTACAACTAGGAGTTTTTCTAGAGAGAGTAACTTCCCTATTCAACGCTTTAGCGGCCTCCGTCTCCTTCTCAATCTTTTGTAATAAATCGATACATAACCTCTCATGACGATTCAAAGGCAGCCCCACCAATTTACTGAAGCCAGGGAGTTTATTCTGCACCCATCTTGTAGTATCCAATGTGTTCGCACACCCCACTGCCTCAATATCACCGTTCAACTCAGCAGACAATTGTACCCCAGAGGGATTAATGGCCATCAAAGGGACAGGTGAGCTATCCTCTCCACCCAAAACCTTGTCTGACATAGACCAATCTTCCTCCCCTAAAGCACTTGCCCCAGAGACAGCACACACATCCTTCATAGGTGACTCCGCAAGGCTGGAATGCTCAGAATCAAGAGCCATGAGACTGACCAGACCACCATTACCCCCTTCTTGTTCTCCCAGAACCACATATCCAGCCTTCATAAAACTTAGAAGCAAAGTAGATAAAAAAAGCTCAACCGACGGCCTCAAAAACTCCAGATCTACCTTACCCGGAACCTCCATGAGTTCACCGGAGCTAGGACTGGCGGAGAAGAAGTCGCCGGACCTTCCCAGGGAGACCGGCGACACCATCGCGCTATTTCCGGCGACGAAGGAGTCGCCGGCCTTACCCAGGAAGGTCGCGACCTCGCCGGAAAGGCAATCGGCGTCACCCATGCCCTGGAGGGGCTCGCCGGAGCTACCGTCAAGAGACCCAGGCACAACCGACGGCGCCGGTGGCTCGCCGGAGCTACAATCAGCGGCGGAAGTCTCATCGGCTTCACCGATGCACCCTGAGCTCCAATCAGTGCCACCAGACCCAGCCACAACCAACAACGAAGCCTGGGCTGGGCCTCCTACACCAGCCAAAGACCCTTCCCCCACTTCAAAAGTGCTTGGGCCGGAGAAGATGGGTTTAAGAAGACCCACATTAAGATCAGTCAGGAGTGGGCTTGTTCCAAGGCCCACGAAAGGCTTAACAGCCCGTTTGGAGCCTTTAGGAACCCATAAAAGGGACTTAGAGAGATCAGAGGCTCTCTCCTTACCAGCTGCCCGAGGTGCCTCACTAAGCCACGTACCTTTTCTTCTCTTTCTCTCCCAGGATACCCGCCTCCTACCTATCACATCCACTTCCACGACAAGACTTCTCCTTGCCCAGCCAGAGCTCCCAACGTCACTCTTCTTCCTCTTATCATGAGCTTTTGAATTCAAACTTTCTGCCAAAGTTTGCCCACATCCCTCTGCCACCTCAGGCCTATAGCTCTCCCTCCCAGCCCCTCCCATCCCCTCCATTTTTTCAGAAATCGTCACCGGAAGAGCCCTTATTTTTATACTAGTGATTCTCAACTTCTCCCTCATTTTCTCCTCTCCTTTAAGTGTTATCTTACCCTTGCCTGAAAATCCTAAGGACTTGGGCTTCTTTATATCCTCTGTTCTTCCATGGGAACCTTGGACAACTTCAGCAAAGGTTCTAGAATGATGAACCTCCAGGTTGCACCTCCGCCCCTGAGGAATAAATTTGGGACCATTAACTCCCACTGCATAATGAGAGGGGTTCAAAACTTTTCTTAGTTCAAGGCCAAAAGCCCTCCAGCCGTCTCTCTCCTTTCCTTCCGGTATAATAATGGACCTCCTAGCCCCCCCTGTTTTGAGCTCAGTCAACAACAAGAACTGGCCAGAGGAATTGGAACTCCATTGAAGAGTAAAGGCTGTGTCTCCTTCTCTAAGAATAAAAAACTGTTTGGAACTCACCCCAACAACTATGTGTTCTATGTTGGACATCAACCAAAAAGCTGCATTCTTGCCCAAAAAAACTGATCTCATACAGAATTTGCCCCTCTCAAAAATCTGTAGCCTGAAGAAACGACCCCCTTCCTCTAAAACTAACTGAAAATGTTTGGATTCTAGGAAGAAACTACGGACCCCCCCCATGGAAATGCTAAAAAACCAAGAACAACTGACTCAGAGAGAAAAGAGAGAGAGAAAGCACTTAAGCTGGGCTAAGTACCATATTATAGTTACTTTGTGATTAGTTTTGAATGCAATTACATAGATTAGCCTAGTGCCATTTTCAAGAGATGGATTTCTCTTAAGAAGGTTTTGTCACACCTTGTTCACTGTTCTAATATTGTATTATTATATTGAGATTACATTAATGTAAGATTACAATAACGTAATGTTATGGCGTAATGTAATATTACAGCGAATCAAATGCCCCCTAAATGAAAAGAATGTTATAGAAGCTAAACTTTGATTAAGCTAAACTCATGCTCTCCCATATGAAGTCTCTTTAATATTAAGCTATGTGGAGCCTTGATCCAGATTATGACCAAACCCAATATAAAAGTGTTACGGTTTTAATGGGAGATTTTCTGAGGCATAGCCCATGGAACCTCCTTAATATCGTTGTTTTAGATTAGGGTTTGTCGATTTGTTTGAGAGAAACTATATTACCGCATATTGTATTTTTTTTTTCTTCTGAAAGTAGCGAAATCACTGTAACTCTGTAGACGTAAGCAAATTGCCGAACCACGTAATTTCTTGTGTCATGTGATTGCCTTGTGTGTTGTGTTATTTTTCTATTCATTTTTGCATTGCCTCTCACAGATCTCATCTCATAGATTTGGGAATTCGTTTAAATTCCCAACACTTAATAGGGAGAACTAGGGAGCAATAGGGTTTGAATCCCATTTCCTCCTCTTGTTGTAACAATGGAATTATCCACACACACACACACCAAAAAAAAAAATCCTGCATTAAGTTGTGTGACAGTACCTTTTAAATGTATAGGTCATATGATGTGTCTAGTAGCAAAAACTTTTTTATATAAACAATTTTTTTTTTTAATAGTCATTGTATTATTAATCATTTTGAGTTAGATGTGTTGGTATTTTGTCAAATGTCTCTTTAGTAGCTAAATTTCTGACTTAGAAGAGAAAATGTAGTGTAACCCATTATGGTTATTGCACTTTGGACATCAACTGTTCTGTTGGTCACCTATGTGTCTATGTATATGTTGATCACCTTATATCTTATTTCTTTTGTGTGCCTGTAGATTTTAAATTTGTGATTAGAACTGAAATATTATTCGACATGTTGGTGATCAATGTACACACAAGTTCACCTCTAAATCAATTTGATTCAGCAGTGGAATTTTTTACCGCAGGAATGGAAAATTGGACCGACGGTGCTGACATTGTGTGAACACCTATTTGTGAGTTTTGCAATCCGTGCACTGAGAAAGCAAGCTAATAAGTATATAGCCAACATCAAGTGGAAGAGAGAGTCAGATGATGATAATCAAAAAGCAGTTGTCCTTGCAAAGCCCAAAGCAGACAAACACAAGTTAAAATTTATCTGGAAATGGGGGATTGGCAAGTTTGTATTGTCAGGCATTGTGGCATATGTTGATGGAAGGTTATGTCGTTGCATACCTAATCCAGTAGCACGACGGATTGTGAGTGGATTTTTGTTGAGTTTTCTTGACAACAATGGCAAAGAATGATCTATTTGTGTATATCTTTGTACCCTGAATGTATATATTGAAGCTTTAGTATGGCTGACACACAGAAGCTGGCTGCACATACTCATCCTTTTGCCCAATATTATGTTTTCCCTGGTCTTATTTTCGTATTTTGTTCTGTTTTCTAATTAATTTAAGCTAAAATAAAGCAAAACTAAATTAAGATAAGCACATGCTAAAAGCAGAATATTTTGAGGACCCTATTGAACGTGTGCACTAATCTTCCCAAGTAGTAATCTGAAATGTAGCATTTGCTCCAATGCTTTGTACACAGCTTCCTTATCCTTATACTTTCGCTTGTGAATCCCAGCATTTTGTTCTAATGCAATTTAGGCGAGTAGAAGCTAAATATGAAATACATGAATAACACAACTCTTCTACAAATCTAGCTCTACAAGAATTTTAGGTTTACATTATAATCAGTTCCAATGCCTAACCAACAACCATATGTGGACTCAAACTTGACGAGGAATGCAATAAGAACACCTACAACCTACCATCTAAAATTCTAAAAATTACATAGTATAAAAAGTTAGCATCTGCTCAATCAATCAATTTGCATCATTTTCCTCAGGCCAGGGAAAACTTGTCCTTAAGTTTTGGTTGCAATCCTTTCATAATTTATTGGGACCCCAAATAATTTTCTCCACCATTTCCTTCATTATTGCCTTACGTGTACCAAGAAATAGCTCCTAAGCCTTAATATGCCAATAAAAACTTCTGCATAACAAAGTTGACAACTCTTCTTCAATTCTTAATATGAACATGTCACAAAGAAGAATTACTACTCTTCTTCAATCCTTAATATGAACATGTCACAAAGAATAATTACTACCACTCACACAACTTTGTTCGAGAAAAGAGCTCAGTCTCATCCTTTCATCTCTTGAATCTTTCCAAATTGAGTCTTTCTCTACAAATTCTTCCCAAACACGATCAAATCTTGCCTTCATTGTTACAAAAATAAATTCCTCATGATTCAATGTTATGCCAATTGAGGAACTATTTAAAATCACATATGTTCAAATGAAATCGTCCACCCTCACCAAAATTTGTTCTCTTTGGAACTTCCCTAAAAAAACGAGGTTATTCAACTTGACATGTTTATGTGAACTTTTCACATCTATGAAGAACACTTTAAGATTTCCATCAAACACTTACTGTACATAACCCTCATGTATGGTTCCTAAATTATACAAAGAACTTTTCTACAACATATATTCATCTTTGTTGAAATATTCATCGTAGATTGATGGTGAATCCAAATTAAAAAATGAAACTCTTTCAATGTGTTCATCGTCATCCTCCTCCTTGACATCCAAATTCTCCTCTTCCTCTACATACTGCAGATTCATATGGTAATTTCGAGGCTAATTGACAACAACTAAGATAGGGAGCTGCTATAATAACACATCAAATTGATCCTCCATCTACTAAACTTTGATGAATTCTGAATAGTTCCTTTCATTCTAATACAATTACATTTTGATTAAATTAGATCTTATGTTATCAGATAAAAATATTTTCTTACATTGATTCTTCAACATAAATGATTGCTTGCCTCCAAGTGACTTGGCCCAATAGGAAAATCTCAATTCATCAAGCATTTTGATACAATCAAATCGAAAGCCCCAATGGCCCCATATTTTAGGAGCCTAAATTATGTGATTGAATAAATTCTCCAAAGTGCACCTTTAGATGGCATCACATTCATGTGCAACCTCATTGTATTGAATGTATTCATACACGTAGTCTGCAATGAGTAATTCTTAGGTACTTCCGAAGTATGGAAAATGGTGCTCCCTTCTCTCACATTGATAGCGGGATCTACTCATTAAATTCATGATAGGGTCTACCATGAATATAAGAAAAAAGAATACCATTTCTTCGTACTTTAAGAATACCAAAGAATTTCCCGCAATAGCATGCCTTCCCCCACGTGTTCTAATTTGTAGTCTGTTAAGAACTTGGATTTGCTATGATACCAACTGGTGCGGTATAAGTGTCTAAAACCTGGATCTGAACACATGGATATCACAACTCTCTTAACAAGTTATATAAGAACTTTAGCCTAGCAGCTACTAGCCAGGCAAGGGAAAAGAGAAACTTTCTCTCAAATATTTTATTAAAATTCAACAAAAAATATCATTTTCGTTATGGTGCTGTAGACCTATATATAGACACCATAACTTTATTATCAAGTAAAAAAATATTTTAAAGAGATCTTAACTAATAACTTACAATGTGGACTCTAATTTGACTAAGAAAACACTAAAAAGACATAAAATTTAGCAATAACAACTTATAATCTAAAATTACCAAAATTACATAAAATATGGGGGAATTTATTTATTTTTAGGTAAAAACCTATAGTTTTATCCGACCCCATACCATCAAACATGTTTATTCAAACCTTACACTTGCATTTTTGAACCAAACACTTAAGAAATTATGAAACACTTGAGACCATAAGTGGGGTGCTTGGCCCAATAATGAAAGTATGAGGATTGAAGAGGTACATCTAAAAGAATGAAATTTAATTTGTCACAAGGATAAAATTATAGGGTGTTTTTTGAACTATACCCTAAAATATAAAAGTTTTTTATTTTTATTTTTATTTTTATTTTATTTATTTATGGAAACGGGGTCTTATTTATAGGATAAAGAGTTTATACATCAACAACATTGAGCTGCCGGGCACAAAGTCTAGTTGCTTCGAGGCCTGCCAAATCCCTCACATAGCATACATATACAAAACTAGGACATGAACTATACACAGACAAAATGTGTTGTTGGTGAGCTCCCCGCTTTGCCAAAGCATCCACGCAGACATTAGCTTCACGATACACGTGAAGCACTTGAACCTCCCAGTCCTAGTCCATGAGGTTCCTTCAATCACAAATTAAAGGTATCATATTAAGATGATAAGTTGCATTTTTTTTTTTTTTTTTTTTTTTGTTAACCAAGTTAGCACTACACTAGAATCAAGTTCACGTTGTATGAATTTAAATCCCATATCCCAAGCTAGTGCCAAACCCTGTCTGACAGCTGCCAACTCAGCCATGTTATTTGATGCTAGTCCCAAATTAAGGGAAAAATCGGAGATCCATTCACCCAAATGATTTCGTAAAATGCCCCTTACACTGGCTAATCTTGGGTTACCTATGGCACTACCATCAGTGTTTAGTTTAATGTAGGGATTGTGAGGCATTGTCCATTTTATAAGTTGTGGTATTCTAACCTGGG
Organism: Quercus wislizeni; assembly: GCA_023055345.1. NCBI lineage: Eukaryota > Viridiplantae > Streptophyta > Magnoliopsida > Fagales > Fagaceae > Quercus > Quercus wislizeni. The sequence continues at coordinate 8,487,417 of JALGQJ010000009.1, read as the reverse complement.
GCTGGCTTACAAAACCAGCTAGGATATGAAATTCAGTTGCAACCTGGACGAAGGAGTGTATAAGGCTATGTTAGGATCGAGATTGGTTCTTGAAAATCCTATCATTTCTAGCTAACCATAGATTCAAACAAAGAAGCGGAAAATAAATTCACCAAGGAAGATAAAGGTGTAGTATAATCTTGTTTGCAGTTGCATTACTCCGGAGCCAATCTTGCAAAGACATATGAAAGAAAGACATGGGCAAGATTCCTAGGGATTGACTCCAAACCTCTTTTGCCCAGGGACAATCTCGTAATATGTGGATGGTTGTTTTCAGGTTGTGACACCTAGGACACTAAACATCTAGATGGGGGTGTCCAATGGTTAGGAATGTTCGTGTGGGCAGTTGGTTGCGCATAGCTTTCCAAATGAAAGTTTGAATCTTTTTTGGGCATTTTAAATCCCAAATCCAATGCCAACCTTGTTTATTAAAAGGTACATCTTGTTTATGAAAGAGAAATTTGGAAGCAGATTTAACTGAACATGTACCATTGTTGTGGGGCCACAAAAAGTTGTTTGAGAGTTGCATAAATTGCACAACAGGAATACCTTGAATAAGATTTTGAAGCTAGGGGGAAAGAGGGAAGTCAAAAGAGTCGAAATTCCAAGAGTGGTTGGTTTTCAAGGAGCTAATCCTTCGATCCTCATCATGGAAAAGGAGAGGGCCTTCAATATAGCTACGTAGGGTGCCTTGAGGCAGCCACTGGTCCTTCCAAATCAAAATAGTTTGCCCATCTCCGACAATCCAACTCATACCTTCAAGCAACAATTTAATACCGATCGAGAGCAATTGCCAAATATGGGACCCTCTCATATGTCTAGTACTGCTAAATAGTGTTGTGTGGGGGAAATATTTGGCTTTTAGAACTTGGGCGCAGATCATATTAGGATTAGTATATAACCGCCATGCTTGGTTCATGAGAATCGCACGATTAAGACGACGGGTTGATGGTGTACCTAATCCTCCATCTTCTTTAGGTAAGGTTATGGTTGTCCAGTTTATAGTGTGATAGCCACGACATGGAGCTGTATTCCCCCATAAGAATTTGCAGCTCATTTTGTCAATCTGGTGACTAATCTTTTGTGGGAGGAGCGTGGTTTGCATGGCATAGATTGTGATGGATGCCACAGTTTCTTTGATGAGGGTGGCCTTACCAACCATTGACAGATATTTTGCTTGCCAACCTTCAATTCGTTTTTGTATTTTGTCAACTAAAAATTGATAAGAGTTAGTTGTTCTATGCATAGTGAAAATAGGTGTTCCTAGATATGTGCCAATGCGGTCAGTGGTTGGTATGCCAAAGATGCCTACCACCTGTTCTTTTATACACCTAGGAGTACGAGGGGAGAACCAAATACGCAATTTGGTGACACTCATTATCTGCCCCGAGGAGGCACAAAAGGTTTGCAGGATTTTATTTAAATGTTTGCAGTCTCTGGCTGTGGCTTTGGTGAAAAGAAAGATATCATCAACAAAGAACAAATGCGAGAGGCGGATTTGACCTCTAAAGAAATAGGATGGATAAGTCTATCTCTAACAGCCTCTTCCAACCAGATTGACAATCTTTCCAAACAAAGGATAAAAAGATAGGGGGACAGCGGATCACCCTGCTGAACTCCCTTAGTTGCATTAATGGCTTGCCTATAAGCCAAAGCCCTATGTCATCTTTTAAGGTAACCACACATGACTGGCTATGCCGTTGGATAGTTTGAAGATGGAAATATTTAGTATTCGCATCTCCATAGTTTAACCACATGATACAAGATTTAAGTTGCCAAAATAAGTATTCTTGGTGGAGAATGGTGTTATATTCTTGGGTGAGCTGTTGTTCCAGTGAATATAAAAACACTGATAGATTCCTAGTTAAAGCCGCTTGAAGCCCCCGAAGCCTAGCTAACAGACGATTTTTATGCTGGAAAATATTTCCAAACTGGGTTTTATTCCATACACAAATCTGTTTCGTTAAAAAATCTAGGCGATGAGGGAACCTAGACAAAGAGGAGGACGCAGATGGGATTTTCGCCGAGGCATGCCAATTGTTCTCCACTATGGCCGGAAAGGAGGGATCAGTGAACCATATTTGCTCAAAACGAAAGGGTTTGGGAGATTTTCGCTTTAAAGGGTCAGTAATAAGCAAAATGAGGCAGTGGTCAGATTTAACCCTAGGGAGATGGTGTATTTCTGCCGTAGTAAAAAGAATTTTCCACTCGGCATTGCCCAACCCTCTATCCAACCATTCTTTTATATTACAATGCCAATCCGGGCTTTTATTAGTCCAAGTAAAACGAGGACCCTGGAAGCCAAGATCCATGAGTCCACAGGTATCCATGCAATTTCTAAACGCATTGAGCCTATTTTTATTTAAAGGAAGTCCTCCCATTTTTTCGTCCTCCGAAAACATATAATTAAAATTGCCCATTTAGCAAGATTTCTTAAATAATCCCAAAAAAGTTGACGTTTATGAAAATTAGGAGAAGCATAAACTGCAGTAAGTAAAAGAGAGAGGGAGGGAAAGGATACCTTCACTAGCGCATGTATACTATACTCGCTATGGGTGAGTATTTCCACTTGGAAGGAGGTACTTTCATTCCATAACAACCATAGGCCTTCAAAGAAGTGAGTGTAAGGAAGAGTGTTAATCACCGCTTATGCCTGCTCTTTAGCTATGCGGGGCTCCACAATAATCAGAATTTATGGTCTATACCTACTGTAAGGACCAGTTTTGGCTTGAACCCTAAACATGATTGGGTTTTGGCCCAACAAGCCCAAACAATGAATTTGTAGAGCATGGGAAAAAGAACTAGCCTAATTCTAGAAATGAAGTAACGATCATGGGTGGTTTGGAAGAAAAATTAAGAGTATGAGATATAAAAATTGTCCTCAGCGTAACCTAAGTCATTTAATCAAGCGTCCAAAGTTCTTCTTTTAGTGATGTATTTCTTAATCTTTTTTGCTCTAGGTTTCCCGATCCCTCTTTTTTTGGCCACCTTTTCATGTTATATACCATGATTTTAGTATCATCATTACCATATACGTGTAAATTTGGTTTTGGGAGCTTCTCCTTGTCCCATCTCACACCTCTCTGAACTTTCTACCACCAGCTGTAAGGCTGCTTATTCACTATTCAGGTATTACCTGCACATTAATGCGGCAAGAGAGTTAGCTGGGAAGCATTTAATGTGGAGGTAACAACTCCCACAGATATTTGTTATCCTCCTCCATTATCCCTTATCCAATATTCGACCCCCCAGTCATAAGGTTCCCTTAAAACTGTATTTAGGAGGATAGGAAGGTTTCAAACCACCTTAGATAAATGTTCCGAGGTGACCTTTCACCTCGGATAGGTTTGGACCTATCATAAATAATTTTCAGCTCTTCCCGCAATGCCATTTCCACTTCTACCCTAGTTGATCGTCCTCAGATATGTTTGTGTCCTCGGACTGGGTCATTGGGCCATAGGCCCAATCCATTCAGGCTAAACAATACTCCAAAGATAATTGGTCCCCACAATAGCCTCTCAAAATCTTACTTTGCAGCTCCTCGGAAGGAAAGGAAGATTTTGATATCTTCGTCCCCTCCTCCCTGTGATTTTGTTTCGTTTAGCCGAGTCCCAAGAACGCCTTTTTATCTTCTTAAGGCACGCCTCTGATGCTTTAGCGCTCAGAGCTCACCTTCATTTAATTTTGGCGACTCCCTTGTTCCCGACGTTCAGCGGCAGGATGAAAATCTAACGGCGGAGGGGTTTTCTTGATACATAAGCGGGAAATCTCCCGCTCGCAATTTCCATGCCACTATAAATAACCTTTCAAATAAATTCTTTTTTACTTTCAACAGTTACGTGATTCTGGAGCTTATACATTGAATTTGTCTCTCTCTCTCTCTCTCTCTCACTCTCCCGTGCGTCTACAAATACAAAAACTTTGTCCGATGACCACTTTTCAAACCTGTAAGTTTCCTTGAACTCCTTTAGTT